>CM042172.1:43132698-43157293 GCA_023376005.1 Doryteuthis pealeii
GTGTGAAAATACATTAATATTAGATTTGGTCTATACAGGTTTAAAGCCCAGTCTGCCCTATTATTTCCCATACCTAGGGGAGAATAGATGGAATACCTTCCCAAAGTGATCAGCACGAAGTGATACGCGAAACGCCTTGCTCCATGGCATTCGAACAGCGATCCATTCCTACGACGATAAACCGTTAAACACGAGCGCCTCTGATAATGCCAGAAGCATGAGAACCCATGAGAAGGCAACTCAATAGTTAATAGTCCAGTAGACAAGCTCGTTTAATTATTTATACCATGCGAGGCGTCTTGGCACCCAAAAATATATAAAGTGAATCTTTTATTTTTTATCAGAGATCCCAGTTCTATACCTTTTTATATAATATATATATATATATATTATATATACCAACCTATCTGCATTGAAGTTCCTTGCCTCCAGGGCATTACCGCCAATGTGAAATGCAAACAGCCCTCGTTTCAGGATTTGAACTCGTCTAGCCTTGTCCATTTCTTACAACGGAAACCAATTACACCACGTGCGCATTAATACGGTACCCTGCCCCTCGGCGGCCTGCTGTCCAATGGCTTCCGGTCTCTTACCGGTAAAGTAATTAATTCTCACGCAACACCTGTCTTCTTGATTTAAAGAGACAGAACTGGGTTTATTGCCAACAGTGCCTGGGCACTCTCTTGAGGGAGACATGCCGAACAGCGAATCAACACTTTTCGTGCCAACCACCCATGATCTTCGGTTGGTAGGTGGGTCCACATTTAAAAGACCTTGTGTCATACTCGATACGTGGGATGTGAGTAAATACTATTATTAAACAAAATATATGCAGCATACATAATTAATCTTTTTTATCATAATATTTTTGGGTTATGACGTTTAAACTGCGCATCTAATGGTGAAGTTTCCAATTCTGGAGCTCTGGGAGCGTGGAATACTGCTTTAATCGCCATTACTCCCAGTTCCACTCTGACCCAAGTGGTAGACCTTTTTAGGGTTCCATCTGTGTGAGTTTTCCCTTGTTTAGAACTGGTTACCTAGCCAAGATTTTAGACCCCAGTCTTGTCCAACTGTTACCCATAGCTGGAGGAAGAATAATTTGGATCATACCTTTCCCATGGGATTAGCCTCGTCCAGGATTTGAACTCAATCGAAGAGTCCATTTCTATGAATAAACTATTAGACACGTGCGCCTTATTTTACGTAACATGGAACCTCAAGATTTATTTTATTGTTTTTTTTTTCGAAATAAATTATTGTTTAGGTGTAACGATTTGCGTGGTCTTTTTTTTAGTGAGCAGGGAAGCGTACTGGGCCCATAACCGTTATTACTTTATGCCATTTTTAGGCTTCAAGTGAAAGCATTTTTACAGTGGAATACCCTTCTGTTAAGCAGAGCACGATCTTTAGTGAAGAATCCTTTGTTGTTCCTTGGTGCATCTTAGTTGCAGGGTAAAATCCTTTGGTGGTTCCTTGGTGCATCTTAGTGCAGGGTAAAATTCTTTGGTTGTTCCTTGGTGCATCTTAGTGAGGTAAATCCTTGGTTGTTCCTTGTGCCCCTTAGTGCCAGGGTAAAATCCTTTGGTTGTTTCTGGTGTCCTTTAGTGTTGATTAGAATCCTTCGGTTGAGCAAAGTTCTCGGTTGCAGGTCCGTTTGGCAATGGTGATACGCTGCAAATGAACGGCTTTCCAGATCGGCGATTAAATAGTCAAAACTAACCAAGTATTCAAGCTGTTGATTGGTTGGCTTTTAATCCAATGCCCACGCTGAGTCTATAAGTTAAAATGGTGGACCACAGCACACCCTTATATATCAAAATATTCCAACATTAGGCACATATAGAAGTGCATTATTTTCCTTGCATTAGATGCAACGAAGAGGATATTTCATTTTCTGTATTTTTTTTTTCTTTTAGAAAAAACATCAATTTCTTCACAATATCTCAAAGTGACAGTTCACAATTGTTGTATGGTTACATTTGACCCTTTTCCCCCCACGTAGACAACTACTTATACACCATTTAGCAAATAACTAATCACTAATTAGGATATCAAAATCAAAGGGGGTAAAAATCATATGCTGAGTGTATGTGTGTGTGTGTGTGCGGTTGTAAAAGCGACTATTCCAATTACCTTCGAAATGGCAGACAAGGCAATAAGCGTGTTTCGTAATTCAATAAGGATCTTGCATTGTCACAAAGCCTAGTGCAGAATGATAGATTATTCATCTGGCACCATAACACCACTGAAACCAAGCAGCCAATCAGCACTCAAGGAATGAAATCACTCAAATTGTATTTTAGGGAATATTCCTGAGGCTAAATACCAACTGCCTTTTGGAACTATAACACAGAATTGCGTGATCAAATTATAGGTTTTTGAAGTGAGTAAGTTAGTATACTGTGGTTTGAACAACTAACAAAGTACAACTGAATGTGGTGCCCAAAGACAGTTGGTATTTATGACACTCAGGAATATTCCCTAAATACTTTGAGTGATTTCATTCCTTGAGTGCTGATTGGCTGCTTGGTTTCAGTGGTGTTATGGTGCCATAATCTATCATTCTGCATGGCTGACCAATGCAAGATCCTTATTGAATTACGACACGCTTATTGCCTTGTCTGCCAATCGAGGTAATTGGAATATCGCTTTTACAACACGCACACACACACACACATACACTCACATATGATTTTTACCCCTTGATTTATATCCTAATAGTGATTAGTTATTTGCTAATGGTTATAAGTAGTTGTCTACGTGGGGGGAAAAAGGGTCAAATTGTACCATACACAATTGTGAACTTGTCCACTTTGAGATATTGTTGAAGAAATTGATGTTTTTCTAAAAGAAAAAAAAATACAAAGAAAAACTGGAAAATATCCTCTTCGTTGCATCTAATCAAGGAAAATAATCACTTTCCTATATGTGCCTAATTGTGGAATATTTTGATATATAAGGTGTGCTGTGGTCCACCATTTAAACTTATAGACTCGCGTGGCACTTGGATTAAAGCCAACCAACAACAGCTTGAAATACTTGTAGTTGACTATTTAATCGCCGATCTGGGAAAGCCGTTCATTTGCACGTATTCACCATTGCCAAACGGACCTGCAACCGAGAACTTGCTCAACCGAAGGATTCTAATCAACACTTAAAGGACACCAAAAGAAACAACCAAAGGATTTTACCCTGCCCTAAGGGGCAACCAAGGAACAACAAAGGATTTACCCTGCACTAAGATGCACCAAGGAACAACCAAAGGATTTTACCCTGCACTAAGATTGCAACCAAGGGAACAACCAAAGCGGGATTCTTCACAAAGATCGTGCTCTGCTTAACAGAAGGATATCCACTGTAAAATGCTTTCACTGAAGCCTAAAAATGGCCATAAAAGTAATAACAGGTTATGGGCCCAGTACGCTTCCACTGCTCCTTAAAAAAAAGACACCCCAAAATCGTTACACCTAAACCAATAATTATTTCGAAAAAAAAAAAACCAATAAAAATAAAATCATTGAGTTCATGTACGTAAAATAAGGACGCACGTGTCTAATAGTTATTCATAGAAATGGACTCTTCGATTTTGAGTTTCAAATCCTGGACGAGGCTAATCCCATGGAAAGGTATGCATCCAATTATTCTTCCTCCAGCTATGGGTAAACAGTTGGACAGACTGGGTCTAAAATCTTGGCTAGGTAACCAGTCTAAAAAAGGGAAAACTCACACAGATGGAACCCTAAAAGGTACTACCACTTTGGGTCAGAGTGGAACTGGGAGTAATGGCGATAAAGAGTATTCCACGCTCCCAGAGCTCCAGAATTGGAACTTCACCATTAGATGCAGTTTAACGTCATACCAAATATATGATAAAAAGATTTAATTATGTATCTGCATATATTTGTAAATAATAGTATTTACCTCACATCCCACGTATGCGAGTATGACACAAGGTCTTTTAATGTGGACCCACCTACGAACCGAAGATCATGGGATGGTTGGCACGAAAAAGTGTTGATCCTGTCGGCCTTCCCCCTCAAGGAGAGCGCCTCAGGCACTGGGCAATAAACCCAGTTCTGTCTCTTTAAATCAAGAAGACAGGTGTTGCCTGGGGGAATTCATTACTTTACCGGTACAGAGACCGAAGCCATTGGACACAGGCCCCGAGGGGCAGGTACGTATTATTATAGGCGCGTGGTGTAATGGTTTCCGTTGTAGGAAATGGACAAGGCTAGATGAGTTCAAATCCTGAACGAGGCTGTTTGCATTTTACATTGCGGTAATGCCCTGAAGAGCAGGAACTCATGCAGATGGGTTGGGTATATATATATATATATATATATATATAATAAGGTATAGGCTCGATCTCTGATAAAAAATAAACAGATTCACTTTATAATTTTGGGTGCAAGACGCCTCGCATGGTATAATAATTAACGAGCTTGTCTACTGGACTATTACTATTGAGGTTGATTCTCACTGGGTGTCTCATGCTTCTGGCATTATCAGAGGCGCTCGTGTTTAACGGTTATCGTCGTAGGAAATGGACTCGGTGTTCGAATCCTGGAGAAGGCTGTTCGCGTATCACTTCGTGCTGATCACTTTGGGAAAGGTATGAATCCATCTATTCTCCCTCCTAGGTATGGGTAAATAATAGGGCAGACTGGGCTCTTTAACCTTGGTATAACCAATCTAATATTAATAGTATATTCATACTTATACTGAGGTAAGAACTGCCCTCTGCAGACTGGGGCACCTGTTGGCTGTGGGTGGCGACCCGTGATGCTTAAGAATAGAACCCAGGTGGATGAGCAGTTCATGACTTGCAATACTCCACTTTGGCCCTATCTTGGCTAGACGGGCGGTCGGAGAGGCCCCCTCCGATCAATCGGCTGGTCACGTCAAGCCCTAGCACCTATATGATTTTCCCAACCCTATTACCCTTATGGCAAGCCCCAACCCCTTTTTATCATATGGGTGCTAGAAGGCGGTGACTGAGGGTCTACATGTCCTGGGAATGACGTTAAACTCTATCTGATGGTGAGGTTCCAGTTTTGGAGGTTTGGGAATGTGGAGCACCCCTTCATCACCATTGCTCCCTGGTCCACTCTGACCCGGAGTGGTAGTATCTGTTAGGGTCCTATCTATGGGTTAAATAGAAAAATGTATTTATAAAAAAATTATATTATCCATTAAGAATTGATTTATTTCAAAACTTTATCGGCATTAAATGACCCACTGAGGTTGATATGCCGTAAAACAAAACCAAACCAAACCAAACCAAACCCTCCAGCTATGGGTAAATAGTACGACAGCCTGGGCTCTTTAACCTTTGGTGTGGGAATCGGACTCAGAAAAAGAAAATCTCTGTATTGAAACCAGCTGTACTCCTTAAAATTGTGTCACACTCGCGGCGAGGTTCGTGTGCTATTGCTTATCAATTGGTCTCAAAGACTAAGCACTAAATTTTCGATTCTCACAAGGCGCCCGATACTTGCTGCCTTGTGCCAGATCTAAGATGTACTTGTTTCTTTTAGCGCAACTCGCGTGGTGTAAATACTCAGCAATTTTGGGTTGCGTAACGGTTATTGTCATAGGAAATAGACTCGGTGAGACGAGTTCAAATCCTGGACAAGGCTGTTCACGTTTCACATACCCTTGGGAAAGGTATAATCCAAATATCCTCCCTTCTAGCTATGGGTAAATAGTCGGAAAGACTGTGATCTTTATCTTTGTTTATAGCAACCGATCTTGGAGAGGGAAAATTCTTAATTCAATCCTGTTAAACTCTGAAGTAAAGTCGTCGGGGCGGCCTAATATCGGTATCAGCGAATCAGTGAGGGAATCTATCCCCTTTTCAATAGCGCTAGACTAGGGAGATTGTTTTTGCGTCTGAGGTGGATCGCCACACCTACCATCAGCTCCTTACTTTACCGCACAGATCACTGTGCTACTCATACGCTGAGTTGGCGAGGACCGATATCGAACTAGGAACCTTGTGGTTTCTAGCCGAACGCTCTACCGACTGAGCTAACCCGACCCTTCTGTTAAACTCCGCTTAAAACTTGACCTTATGTTGCATCCTGCTCGTATGGAGGGGTTGGGTATATACAAATGAGAATTGATTTTATATTATAAATAATACTGGGGTGAGTCAAAACGTAATGCCATTTTGTTTAGGACATGTATAATTGCCAACACAGGAACTTGTGTCACGCATCAAAATTAAGCTGGTCCTCTGTGGATCACATCCGTACTTCTTAAGGTATGAATATTTAGTTAGGCAACCAGTCTAGGAGAAGGAAACTCTGAATTCAAACCTCTTAAATCTCCGCTTGCGATGGTCACTACTAGGACAGGTTCAGTCCTACTTAGTGATCTATTTCAATTGTTTTTTAAATGTTAAGACCCCCACCAAAGGAGTCACCTGTTGGTCGTAAGTGGCGATCAATGATGCTTAAGGATGGAATCCTGGTGGCTGAGCATTCCATGGCATGCAAAAATCTACTTTGGCCCTTACTTAGGCTAGACGGTAGGTCGGAAAAGCCACCTAAGATCAAGCGGCTAGTCATATCAAGCCCTAGAACCTATATGATTATTTTAACCATATTGCTCTGTCTGCAAACCCCCAACCCTTTTTATCATATATTGTGGAGATTTTTGTCCCCGGAAAAGCATTGTTTAAACCCTACGTTTTGTAAGATAATAAACTATACTTCGAACGCAGTGAGGAGATGGGTGCTGCTTTTGAAGAAAGGAGACAAACGACTTTTTATAGAACAAAATGTTTACTTTACGTGTAAAACATAAAACAAATATCAAACAGGGGTATCAATATACATAAAATGAAACAACCAAACGAGTTTTAAAGAATGTTCATAGAGTCCAAAGGGAATATAAAGAGTTCAATGTGTTTGGTTGGTAAAAGATAGTTTAAGGAGAATTGAATGTAGTTAAAGGGTTGGTTGCAGATAAAAAAAAAGCCTGCGGAACTTAGCTGAAATCCTCGAGTTCTGTTCCTCGTAACCTGTTGAGCCCTGCAGAATGGGTTTTAGGTGTGCGTTTATCGCTCCAGCTTCTAACGAGGTGAGGGCTCCGATTCGTCGCCGTCTGGGTTTTTTTTAAACGTTACGGAACAAGTATAGCTAGCCAATGCTAGAGGCAAAAAGAGGCCGAATTCTTCGAAAACCCTTCTTTTATAGTGGGCATCATGTGACCCTAAGTGCTTATAGGGAATATGAAATGATGAGATGAAGAGAAATAAAAAGACACAATTCTTTCGAAGTATAGAAGGAGACTTTTATGACCAGACCGTTAACTCTGGACGCCAGAGTCCAGATGCTCAGAACTTTTTATTATTTATTTAATTTTAATTTAATTTAATTTAAATCCCCACATGCTGCTGGTGGTGTCCGGTGAAAGAGGATCACCATTCCCTTAATAAATGTTCACAATATGTGCTAGAAGGCGGTGGCTGAGGATCTTAGTGTTCTGGATATGACGTTAAACTGTATCTAGTGGTAAGGTTCCAATCCTGGATCTCTGGGGAATGTGGAGTACCCTTTCACCACCATTACTTCCAGGTCCACTATGAGCCGGAGTGGTAATACCTGTTAGGGTCCCATCTATGCGTTAGATAAAAAATGAGTTTTAAAAATATTTTTAAAAATTGAGTTTAAAAAAATTTGAGTGTCCATCAAGAATGAATAAAACAAAACGTCTTCAGCATAAAATAACCCGAAATTTGTTGACATGCCCTAAAATGCAACCAACCAGCCAAGTAGGACTGAATCTGTCCTAGTAGTGACCATCCCAAGCAGAGATTTAAGTGGGATGAATTCAGGGTTTCCTTCTCCTAGACTGGTTGCCTAACTAAAGTTAAAGAGCCCAGTATACACTACTATTGACCCATAGCTGGAGGGATTCATACCTTTCCCAAGTTTATGTGAACTGTGGCTTGAAATCGGGGTGGTGTACTCACTTCCTACGACAATACCCAGTTACGTTTTTTTACTGGTTTAAGTTAGTCTGGTACAAGGCCTCACTAAAGGAGCACATATGGAAAATAGAACTGACCCAACCCGTGAAATGGTATACGTGACAAAACCACTAAATATTGCGTATACAGTACGTATCCCCCCCCCACACTTTTTTTTAGTGAAATAGATCACTAATTAGGACTGAGCCTATTCTAGTAGTGACCAGTCAAGCGGATTTAACAGGTTTTAATTCAGGGTTTCCTTCTCCTAGACTGGTAGCCTAACCAAGATTAAAGAGCCCAGTCTACCCTACAATTCACCCATAGCTAGAAAGAGAGAGTAGTTGGATTTCATACCTTTCCCAAGGGTATTAGCGCTATATGAACTGTAGCTTCGTCCAGGATTTGAATTCTGGTCGACGAGTCCATTTCCTACGACTCCACCGCGCAGAGGTGCAGTCGGTGTATTCTCACAGAGGTGCTCGATACTTGCTTGCCTTGTGCCAAATCTAATTTGTTGGCAATTTCTAAGCGCAACTTTTTTGGGAGGAGGAGGAGGGGGGTACTACGTTTTGGGGAATTCTCAAACCGTGACACGTGGTTATCACAGTAAAATGACAGACCATGTCTCGCGTCACGTGATTTGCTGAAAAGGTTTTTTTTTTTTTTTAACTATTAATACTTTTTTTTTTCATTTTTTTTAATTTATTTATTTTATTTTATTTTTTTTTTTTTATTTTATTTTTTATTTTTTTAAATATTTTTTTGCCACTGCTGGAAATAATAAGATGTAATTTATGAAATAAAGATTTTAGCAGTTCGTGAATTGCCATTTTTCTGGCATAGGAAATGTTGAGAATTGCAGAATAGTCGATAAAGTAATGCCGCATGGTATCTATACATATGCACACGTATGCATAGATACACACACACACACAGACACGTACGCACATACACACCAACACTCACATTCAGACACACGCACACAAACACACGAACACGCACTCACACACTCTTACACAAGCACATTCACACTCACGCCGCATGGTATCTAGACATGACACGTATGCATACACACACACACACACACACACACACGTACGCACATACATATATTCACACACGTACACACATACATATATATTCACATTCAGACACACGTACACACGCACATTTACACTCACACATACTACACACACTAACACACCACACCACACACACCCACACACACACACACACTTTTCATTCTTTTACTTTTTTCTTTCTTTCTTTCTTTCATTCTTCCTTCACTTTTATTGTCCTTTCTTTCTTTCTTTTTTTTCTTTCTGAAACTCTTTCTTTATAACTTTTCTATCTTTTTATTTTTTAAGTATTTTCTTTCTTTCTTTTTCACTTTTTGTTTTTTCTATCTTTCTTTTCTCTCTTTCATTTTTACTTATTTTAATTCTTTCTCTTTTCTTTCTTTCCTATTTCTCTTTCTTTCTTTCTAAAATTGTGTATTTCTCTTTCTTTTTCTCATTTTCTTTCCTTTTCCTTTTTAGTTTCTTTTCTTTCCTTTCCTTCTTTCTTTTTTATCTTCCTTTCTTTCTTTCTTCTTTCTTTCTGTTTATCTACCTTTCTTTCTTTGTTTGATTAAAAAAAGAATACTTCCCCTGTCCTATATTTGATTGTCACATTTGCAAATAAATTTCATCCAATAACCGTAACAATAATTGCGGGCCAGAGGTAATGCTTCATTTTGTACCTAGGAAAGAGAGAGAGAGGGGGGTGGAGAGAGAGAGAGAGAGGGATAGAGAGAGAGAGAGAGAGAGAGGGGGGAATTAGTATTTAAGCACTTGTTATCTTGCCTGAATCTACTTCTATCACGCTGTGTCGCTCATCGGGGACCGACCTTATCCACTACACTTCATCTTGTTACTGTCATCACTTCTTCTTCATTCTTCTCTCGTCTTCTCTCTCTTCTTCTATTTCTTCTTCTTTTTCTCCTCTCCTCTTCTTCTTCTTCTTCTTCTTCTCTTCTTACTCGTTCTCTTCTTCTTTTCTTTATTATAGCCACTATTAAGGCTATCTTCTTCTTAACTTCTTCACCTCAACATCTTCTTCTCCTCTTCTTCTTCTCTTCTTCTTTCTTCTTCTTTCTTCTCTCATCACTTTATTATAGCCACTATTAAGGCTACTTCTTCTCTTTCTTCTTCTTTTTTCTTCTATTTAAACCTTCTTCTTCTTCTTCTTCTTCTTCTTCACTTTTTATAGCCACTATTAAGGTGTTGTTGTTCTTCTTCTTCACCTCAACATCTTCTTCTTCTTCTTCTTCTTCCTCCTCTTCTTTTTTTCTTCTTCTTTTCACTTTATTATAGCCACTATTAAGGCTACTTCTTCTCTTCTTCTTCTTTCTTCTTCTTTCTTCTTCTTAACTTAACTTTTTTGTTGTTGTTCTTCACCTCAACGTTCTTCTTCCTCTTCTTCTTCTTCTTCTTCTTCTTCTCTCATCACTTTATTATAGTCACTATTAAGGCTACTTCTTCCTCTTCTTCTTCTTCTATAACTTAACATTTTTGTTGTTGTGTTTGTTCTTCTTCTTCATCTCAACATCTTCTTCTTCTTCTTCTTCTTCTTCTCTCATCTTTATTATAGCCACTATTAAGGCTACTTCTTCTTCTCTTTCTTCTTCTTCTTTTTCTTCTATAACTTAACGTTGCTGTTCTTCTTCTTCACCTCAACATTCTTCTTCTTCTTCTTCTTCTTCTTCTTCTTCTTCTTTCTTCTTCTTTTCTTCTTCTCCCTTATTATAGCCACTATTAAGGCTACTTTTTCTTCTTCTTTTCTTCTTCTTCTTCTTCTTCTTCTTCTTCTTCTTCCTTCTCTTCTTCTTCCTCTTCTTCTTCTTCTTCTTCTTCTTTTTCTTCTTCTTCTCTCATCCCTTTATTATAGCCACTATTAAGTCTACTATTTCTATCATTTTGCTTATGATGCGAACTTCTTCTATTTCACCTGCCCCGGTTTGCTACTCCTGATAGCAGCTGCCTCGCTCGTTGTTACTCTTGCTACTTGTAACTCAATGAAAAACCAAAACAGAAAAAGGCGCACCATATGCTACGTTCAAAGATGATCTCCAAGTTGATATTAATGTCCACAAAGTACCGAAATTCAATTACACCTGTGTAGGGTCAGTGCTCGGGGTCCCAACAACGGTGTCGGGAGTCCCGAAAATCGTCGGCAGACCTCCGTGTAAAATGCACATATGTTTCAATTACAAACAAAAACAACAGATACGTATCCATGTTGCACATGTGACATTTTGTGTGTGCAAAGAATACAACTGAAAACTGGGAGGGGGGATTGTCCGGGTAATGTTGTGGTGGGGCGGGACGGGTTGTTGGGGGGGGGTGGGGGTTGAGTTAGGTTCGTGGGTGCTCACGCAAAGATTGTAATTTTGTTAGTCCAGCTTTAGGATTAAGAAAATGCACACTGTCACATGCACGCACGCACACACGAATGTATGCACGCACATACAAATATATATATACATATATATATATGTATATGCACACACACACACACATATATATAAAACGCAAGCACACGCATGTATATAATTTGTGTGCGTATGTGTTTGTGTGTATATAGGTGTGTCCATGTACATACACAACCTGGTAATCAGAAAATGTGTATATACAATCTCACATAGAAAATCTGTTGTCATACCATTGTAAACAAGACACATTGAACAGTAAAAAAATCGGGGGTAGATAGATAGATAGACAGATATGAATATATTAAGATAGATAGATTGGTAGATAGATAGATATGAACCAACTGAGATAGCAAAGGACAGACTAATATGTATATACATATATATGTATGAAAGTAGGTAGATAGATAATGAACATACTGAAATAGACAGGAAGATATATTAATATGAAACTGAGATATGAACAGAGATAGATAGCTATGGACAGACTGAAACTAACACGGATCCTATATATATATATATATATATATATAATACAAAGAGAGAGAGAGTGAGTGTGAGGGGGTGAGAGATAGACTGAGGGAACTAGACTGAGCAAGAGATAGATAGATAGATAGGTAGATAGATACTGAAATTGATTTATTTATGCATAAATGCGTTTCACAGAAATAAGACACACCGGATTTGTTAATGCACAACTTATATATATATATATATATATATATATATATATATATATATATATATATATATTGTGTGTGTGTGTGTGTTAGCTTATGGAAACATATGCATCCATGAATAGCACCCTCCCACACAAATCCAAAGAATGTATACATAAAGCCTTGAAGAACACGCTTTCGATAAAGTATTGCATTCATAGACAATTCGATACCCAGTGTGCATAATGGATTTTGTTTACATTTACGTTTTGAAGCGACCATATGTAACTTTATTCTCACCATATGTAACGTTAAGATCTGAATGGTCTCGTCTATGCACACCAGAGAAAGAAAGGAATATATATATATATATATATATATATATATATATATATGTATAATCCAAAAGTCCAGAGAAGAAATCTTCCTTACGACACAGGAGTTTTATTTAAAGAAAAAACCTTTCGCAGTTTGAGAGCTCAATGTGTGCTCTTAATGTTAAAGTCACAGAGCAAATATATAAGTAAAGAAATAACAAAAGACTTAGAGATTTAACATTATAGTAAAAAAATGAACGTTCCATTCATTGTTCATTTCTATCTTGGTAAATACAGCTTCGATCTCGATACTTTTATGACACACCCTTTATATATATATATATGTGTGTGTGTGTGTGTGTGTCATAAAAGTATCGAGATTGAAGCTGTATTTACCAAGATAGAAATGAACAATGAATGGAACGTTCTTTTTTTTTTCAGAAGACAAGGTGTGTTAAAAAGTACCTTCAATCTTGATACTTTTTTACATACCCTATATATATATATATATATATATATATATATATATATATATATTTAGTGTTTTCTTTATTTACTCGGAAAATTATCTATTGAAATGTCAAATCGAAGAAACAGTGGACCCACATACACATAAAAAAATAATTTTTAATAATCATTTCGGGCGACGAACGTAAAAGAAACCCAAAAAAACAATGTATATGTTTCTCTACAGGAAATCGTAGTTACCAAAAAACCGGTAAGATGACCTTCTTCGTGTTAACACACATGGTCACACGCATGAAAATACACACACACACACACACACACACAGATACATATGTACATACACACATAGAAACAAATATGTACACACAGATAGACAAATACATACTTGCACACTTGTGGTCTGTAAAAAACACCAAAACTTAGATATCCCCCTCAAAAATGCCTACACGTTTTCTGCAGGTCACCACGTAAGAACAAGGATAACGAATGAATGATTATTTCGTGGGCAGTTGTAAAAAGAAAAAAGAATTAAACTTGTAAAATAATGTAAATATCTTGTTTTTCTATTTGCATTTGGGAAAATACATCTGGTCTTCCTAAAATGTTGCTACACAGAAACGGGATATATAGAATCGATCAAAGTTAGCTAACTGTCTGAGTGGAAAAAGATACTATTTATTATTGAAATATTTCTACTCCCCCAATAAACGTATCTTTTTTTTTCTTTCAAAATTTCTCTTTTTTTTGTTGGTGGTGGGATAACTTGTATCTCTTTCGTACAGGATATTTATTTATTTATTATTATTATTATTATTATTATTATTATATGTCTGTTAAAAAAAACACAGTAAGGAGAATCTTTATGTTGCATCACGCAAACTACAGAAGCTGTTTAGAAGGTACGACTAAAAAAAGTCGTTTGACTTTTGACTATATGTAACCGAGTCTCTCACAGTGTTTAAGTTAGTATTGTTGAACACTGGGCAGTCCCATTCATTAGTGTTTCATATTGTAGCCGAATTACAACTAATATTATGAGAAAGGTTGTTTTTTTCGTTTGAATGACTCATTGTGGTTTGCAGTGTTTTATAAGGATTTTAAAAAGCAAATATTCATTAGGTTATCCAGAGAGAAAGAAGGAAAGAAGGAAAGAAAGAAGGAAAGAAAAAAAAAGAAAGATAAAGATAAAAATGATTCCTTTAAGAGAGAGAGAGAGAGACACACACACACATATATATACGCATACATACATACATACATATATATATGTGTGTGTATTGTCGTTGTGGAGTCCACGTATGCTTTTTTCTTGGTATATGTGGTGAGCCTAGTTCTCAATGTATGTATATATTATATGCCTATAATTATATATATATATATATATATATATATATATATATATATTGCTTCACACAAAATCCCCACAAAATATATATCATATATAAATATACACAAATAATACACACACACACACACACACACACACAACACATATATATATATATATATATATATATATATATATATATATTTAAAAAGAGAAAACGTGGATGGTTGTTGATGTCGGATTCTGAATGAAAGACAAAAATAGAGATGGATAGATGAGGATAAAATTATCTAAATAAATAAATAAAAACGACATCTAGTCCAGATGCGTTCCATGCACACAATATCTACTGAAAGGGAACGAAAGAAAGAAAGAAAGTACGAACAGTGTACAGATGAACATTAGGGTAGGTAATGGGTATATATACATATATATGTTTTTTTCCTGGCTTACCTTGGACTTTTCCGTAAACCTCAAAATCAACAGATATTAAAGCACCTGCCATGACCGCTGGTTTAAATCCAGAACGCTACATCTCTGTAGGTTTTTTTGTTTTTCACTTGTCTTGTCTCGCTTTTTAAGCCTCCAGTGATATATACGCTCCCCACCAAAAAAAAAAAAAAATACTAAGCGAGTGAGGGAGAGTGAGGGATAGCTTCCCGTACGGAAGCCACAGGACTAAATAGTCGCGTACAGTCACTGGCTTTGCGTGAACTGAAGTCTGTACCTGTTGCTGTGTAGCATTATAACCAATAGAGAGCGGAGCCGACAAGAATTTGAGGAGGAAGTACTTGCGCGCCAGCCAGCGAGAGAATGAGTGGGGTTCGGCATGGTGTCACTCTTTGAGAGCGGGGACGCGTATATATCTATCTATCGGTGCCAACAATTGCTCAACTGCGTGTATGCAGTGTTGACTGTATGCGAGTCCCTTAGCGCGGGTGTGTGTGGGTGTGTGCGCTTGTGTGTGCGTACGTGTAGGTACTTAACACATGTCTGATAGTGTGTAACCTTGCATGTGAGTCCCTTAGCGTGTGTGTTTGTGTGTGCGTATATGGTAGGTACGTAGCACATGTCTGGATAGTGTACAACCCTGTCTGTATGTGGTACCTTGTGCATTGTCTTTGCGTATTGCAGATTTTGAAGTGTGTGTGTTTGTGTGTGTGTGTGTAGGTGTTTATGTGTGCATATGTGTAGATACTTAACACATGTCTGATAGTGTGTAACCCTGTATGTGAGTTCCCTAGTGTGTGTTTGTGTGTACGTACGTGTAAATACGAAACGTGTCTGATAGTGTACAACCCTGTCCGTATGTGGTACCTTGTACCTTGTATTTGCGGATAGCACGTTTGGAAGTGTGTGTGTGTGTGTAAATGTAGGTACGTAACACATGACTTATAGTGTACAACCCTGTGCATTGTCTATGCGTATAATAGGTATACCCAAAATTGACGTAAAATCCGTTTTTGATAAAATGAACATAACCCCCCACCCCTACAAAAAATAATTTACCAAAAATCAGGGAATTATCGGATTTTAATGAAATTTTCAGTGTTGATTTATCAATGAATGAACTTTATTATCGATTTAATTAATTTTAATTCATTTTGAAAAAAACACTAGCAGGCTTTAGTAGCCGATTTTTGGGTATCCCTGGCATATAGCAAGTTTGGAAGAGTGTGTGTGTATGTGTGTGTGTGTGTGTGTGTGTGTGTACATGTAGGTATGTAACACATGTCTGGATAGTGTACAATCCTCTCTGTATGTGGTACATTGTCTTTGCGTATACCAGGTTTTAAAGAGTGTGTGTGTGTGTGTGGGGGGGTGATTGTATGGGCACAAGAACATGTGCGTGCGAAGGTGTGTACGTGCCCGCCGCGTGTAAGTGTGTGTTGTGTATGCATTCATGTGTGTGCCCTTAGTTCTTGAGTTTGTATCTGTCTGTGCGTGATTTTTAATCGTCTATATATTCATGTGGTTTCTTTTTAAAAATGAATTTATATGTGCATTTGTATATGTATATGTGCGGGACACCTCACGTGGTGTAATGGTTAGAAAACTAGATTCGCAAACCATTGTTAGTGAGTTCGATTCTCACTGGGTGCCCCATATTTCTGGCCTTGTACCACATCTAAACTAAGCTTAGTAAATAACTTTTGGGCACCTTGCGTGGTGTAATGGTTAGCAGGCTATATTTTGCAAACCATTGTTAGTGAGTTCGATTCTCACTGGGTGCCCATATTTCTGGCCTTGTGCCACATCTAATCTAAGCTTAGTAAATAACCTTTGGGCACCTTGCGTGGTGTAATGGTTAGCAGGCTATATTTGCAGACCATTGTTAGTGAGCTCGATTCTCACTGGGTGCCCCATACTTTTGGTCTTGTGCCACATCTAAGCTAAGCTTCGTAAATATTTTGGGCACCTCTCGTGATGTACTGGTTAGCAAGCTAGATTAGCAAACCATTGTTAGTGAGTTCGATTCTTATTTGGGCGCCCCATACTCCTGGCCTTGTGCCACAGCTAAGCTAAGCTTAGTAAATAACCATATGTATGTGTGCGTGTGTGTAAATGGTAGGGAAACCTGCAGTGTAAGGAAGTCTAGACAGCCAATATTATAAAAACGAGTTACAGTCTCAATCGGTGCTCCAATTTTGAGGCCTTGTGTCAAATTTTATAAATATGTAAATTCCAATAATTGTGATTCCAATAACCATGCATTCTATCACGATCACAGAAGTTCGTGTTCGAGTCCCAGTATTAGCTAGTATTTTAGATGCTGATTCTCAAAACAAGCTTGGAAGATGGACGCTACACAATCTTCCTCGCAGTTTGAACTTATGCCATGCTTAGCTACACTTAATAAATATAATGTTGTGAAGCTGGGGGTGCGCGGTGGTGTACGGGTTAGAGTCGTAGGAAATGGACTCGTCGACCCGAGTTCAAATCCAGGATGAAGCTACAGTTCATATAGCGCTAATACCCTTGGGAAAGGTATGAATCCAACTACTCTCCCTCTAGCTATGGGTGAATTGTAGGGTAGACTGGGTTCTTTAATCTTGGTTAGGCTACCAGTCTAGGAGAAGTACACCCTGAATTAAAACCTGTTAAATCCGCTTGAGTGGTCACTATTAGAATAGGCTCAGTCCTAATTTCACCAAAAAAAAGGGGGGCATGTACTGTATACGCAATATTTAGTGATTTTGTCTCGTATACTATTTCACGGGTTGGGTCAGTTCTATTTTCCAATGGGTGCTCCTTTTAGTGAGTCCTTGTACCAGACTAACTTAAACCAGTAAAAAAAAACGTAACTGGGTATTGTCGTAGGAAGTGGGTACAGCATCCCGATTTCAAATCTGGGGAAGGCTGTTTGCATTTCATAATGCACAAATACATTTAAGAAAAATATGAATCCAAGTATTCTCCCTCCAGCTATGGGTAAATTGTAGGACAGACTGGGCTCTTTAACCTTGTTATGGCAACCTATCTAAGAGAAAGAAAACTCTGAATTCAAACCTATTGTACTCGGCTTAAGAATTTTACGTCCTGCTCATAGCGGAGGGGTTGGGTAAACACACACACACATATGTGGAGACGCGTGGTGTAATGGTTAGAATCGTAAGAAATGGACTCGTCGACCCGAGTTCGAATCCTGGACAAGGCTGTTTGCATTTCACATTGCGCTAATACCCTTGGGAAAGGTATGCATCTAGCTACTCTCCCTTCAGGGTGAATAGTAGGGCACACGGGGGTCTTTAATTTTGGATAGGTAACCAGTCTAGGAGAAGGAAAACTCTGAATTCAAACCTGTTAAACTCTGCTTTAGAAATTGACCCTATGACCCATCCTGCTTGTGTGGAGGTGTTGGTATATATATATATATATATATATATATATATATATATAAGTAAAGAAATAACAAAAGACTTAGAGATTTTGCTTTATAGCCTATTTCGGGGAGCTTAGACAAAGTGTCTAATTCTCCCAGCTCATCATATGCGAATAGCATTTGTCTAACAAATTACTCACATGGTCAAATATATTTTTATTACTCTACTGCTGAGCGACACAGGACTATAAAAGAATTTTTTAAAATCTGTTTTCAAATGCCTTTAAAGTAATAAAGAATTCAACATTCGCATCTGATGGGTCGGGAGAGTTAGACACTTTGTCTAAGCCCCCTGAAATAGACTATTATGCAAAAAGTCTTTTTTTATTTCTTTACTTATAAATTTGCCCTGTGACTCTGACAATAAGAGCACACATTGAGCTCTCAAACTGCGACAGGTTGTTTAAAAAAACCTCCTATGTCATAAGGAAGATTTCTTCTCTGGACTTTTGGATATATATATATATTATATATATATATATATATATGTATATGTGTGTGTGTGTGTGTCATTTGGGAGCTACCTACAGCTGGGACTGAAATCCGATCGATTCAGCATCAGTCGGACAGCTTAACCGCTCAGCCATCGTCACCCACATAATGTGAAGGGGATTTTAACTGTTTTAATACACACATCTGTATGTATGCCAAGGCCGTCATAGAGTGTTCCATCCCTTTTATAGGAGAGCGTTGCGTTTTAGTTGGTGGTCGTCAGCGAAATCGCCCCCTCCAAAGTGCTCAACCCCTGGGGGATGAGGAACATAGTCATCCACAGACACGTGTTTCGACTTATCAAGTCTCTTCAGTGTGATTTTTATCATTTTTAATCTGTGTGTCTATGTGCATGTGTGCATCTGTGTACATGTGTGCATCTGCACATATGTTTTGTAGTGTGTCGTTTTTCTCGCGGTCGAATTCCGTGTGTCGCTGTGTCTATTGTCTCTTGCGCATGACGTTAAACTGTATCTAATGGTGAAGTTCCTGTTTGAATTACAGGTACATACCCCACTTTTATGGGCTGGGCACAAGGCCTCGTTTTAACGTGGGCCCGCCCACAAGCCGAAGCTCATGGGTGGGAAAGAACGAAAATTGCGTCGATCCCGTCGGCATTCCCACAAGGGAGCGCCTCAGGCGCTGGGCAATAAGCCCAGCCCTGCCCCTTTAAATCAAGGGGGCAGGTATTGACTTGGGGGGATAGCCCCTGGGATCGACGCTATTAACTTGTAAAGATCCAGGGCCGAAGCCACTGGACCCCCACCCCTGTTTGAATTACAGTACTGGATAAAAAAAAAAATTGCCCTGTCAGCTGGGATTGAAGAATATACAGAGGGGTAAAATCTCCCCAACGGGGCTACCTGTTGGTCGTGGGTGACGATCCATGATGCTTAATGACGGAATCCTGGTAGCTAAGCAGCCCATGACATGCAACATTCTACTTTGGCCCTTACTTAAGCTAGTCCCAGACGGGGTCCAGTGTGCTTCGACCACTGGACCGGTAAAGTAAAATTAATAGCGTCGATCTCAGGGGGCCACCCCCCAAGCAACACCTTCCCCTTGATTTAAAGGGGCAGGGCTGGGTTTATTGCCCAGTGCCTGAGGCGCCCCCCTTGAGGGGGAATGCCGTAGGGATCGACGCAATTTTTGTTGTTTCCCACCCATGAGCTTCGGCTTGTGGGTTGGCCCACGTTAAAACTAGGCCTTGTGCCCAGCCCATACAAGTGGGGTATGAGGCAAATACCCTTACTTAAGCTAGACGGGTGACCCTCTGATCAATCGGTTGGTCACGTCAAGCCCTAGCACGTATATGATTGTCCCGACCCTATTGCGCTTATAGCAACCCTCCAAACCTTTTTATCATATGTGCTAGAAGGCGATGGCTGAGGGTCTTTGTGTCCTGGGTATGACGTTAAACTGTATCTAGTGGTGAGGTTTCAATTCTGGAGCTCTGGGGAGTGTGGAGTACCCATTCATCGCCGTTACAACCAGGTCAACTCTGACCTGGAGTGGTAGTACCTGTTAGGGTCCCATCTGTGGTCTAAATAGAAAAAAAATGAGTTTAAAAAAATGTTTTTGAAAAAAAATTGAGTTTTTAAAGAATTTTGTTTAATACCATCAAGAATGAATAAAACAATGTATTCGGCATAAAATAACCCAACAAGAGTTGAAGTGCCGTAAAATCCAACAAATCAACCAACATAAAAATTAGTATTATCTGCGTTATTCGGACTATTGTCCCCATCTTCATTGTTATTTGTACAACGTTTCGGCCGATATGCCCTCCGGCCTTCTTCAGGCATTTCTTGTCGGACTCGGGAACCCTTCTTTTCGAACGTATTCGGGAGCCATCACGGAACTTTGAACCCAACCCTTCACGGGGGTATCCTGTTCCCATTCCGCTAACCATAAAGAAATACCTGAAGAAGGTCGGAGGGCATATCGACCGAAACGTTTTACAAATAACAATGAAGATGGGGACAATAGTCCGAATAACGCAGATAATACTAATCTTCAAGCCTCATCTCAAACATTCAGAGAAACAGCATAAAAATATTGACGTTAAATTTCATCTAATGGTGAAGTTCCTATTCTAGAGCTCTGCCATTATTCCCAGGTCCACCCTGACCCGGAGTGGTAGCACCTGTCTATCTATGGGTTAAATAGAAAAATTCTGTTTTAAAAAATGTGTTTAAGAAAATTGAGTTAAAAAAATTCTTCAATACCTATTAAGAATGAAAAAAAAAAACCCGATGTTTTCGGCATAAAATAACCCTACAAAGGTTGATATGCCGCTAAATCCAACAACCAACCAACCAACCTGTGTGTTTCGGTTGATACCCATTAATGTGTCAAAAAGTCAACATTTTTTTTTCATCAAAGCTTGAACTCTGACCTCTGAAAATAAAAAATATAATACCATTTCATCCACAAACCAATCTCTGCCACCTGATTATGTGTACGTGCACATACATGGGAGATTATGTGTGTGTATGCGTGTGTGCTATTTACTCAACCCCCTCGCTAAGCATGTGACACAAGGTCAATTTTTGGTTATTTCCTATGTCTAACATAAACAAAGGGGAACCACTCTTGACTGATAAATTATTTATTAATTTTCCCATTAAACTAACCCTAACCCTAAACCCTAATCCTAACCCTAACCCTGTCTTCTTTTTTCTTAGTAGATCAATAAATAAATAAATAATTTATCATTCAAGAGTGGTTCCCCTTTGTTTATGTTAGACTTATAGGAAATAACACAATTTTTTTTTAGACAGAATACTGAATATGAATAGCCTGGTGGGTTTGAATCCAATGATTTGGTTTGAGTTTTCCTTCTCCTACATCGGTTGCCGCATCAATTTTAAGCGGAGTACAGTTGGTTACTATCGAGGCGCATGTCGTGTAACGGTCATCATCATAGGATTTGAACTCGGCTACTTGAGATCAAATCCTAAACGAAGCCGTTTGAATTTCACATAGAAGGGGTAGTTCGTTTCGGGTAGAATATGACACAGTGTCGCAAGTAAGGGGCATTTAACGGGGATCGAACTCGGCATTCATTAGTAACAGATCTGCGAGACGAACTTGTTAATCATTATACCACGATGGACGCCTCACCCGTGGGAAAGGTATGAACCCGACTATTCCCTCCTCCAGCTATGGGTAAAAAGTAGGACAGACTGGGTTCTTTAACCTTGGTTAAGGAACTTGTCTAGAGGAAGGGAAACTCTAAATTCGATCCATTTGTAGACTGGAAAAATTTGAAAAAAAACAATTGTGAAATATTTTTGGTGAAAAACAGGTTTGAGCAAGTACAACACAATAGTATCCATAGATATGTCAGTGGAATTGTTTCTTGTTTCCTAAACAGTTTTTGATATAAAATACAAAAGAACATATGTTATATATGTCTGTGCGCGTTATATATATGTGTATAAATACACCACGCGCGTACACACACACACACACACACACACTTATATTATATATAATATATATATATAAACTTGAAAGAAAAAAAAAAACTTAACAAACCGTCATTCTGTAATAATTTATTTCGGCCAGAAACTCAAAAGGCCTTTAAAAATTAAATTTAAAAAATAATTTTTTATATGTATGATTATGTTATGTATACACACACTCTCTCAACCACATTCACATATACACCACACACATATATATATATATATATATATATATATATATATATATATATGATTATATTATGATGTGTACACACAAAAACGTATATATGTGTGTGTGTGTGAGTGAGGAGTAACGGATTGGGTAAATCCGACAAAATGTGATTGAAAATTGAGGAAAATGTGGATAAAACACAAAACAACTTCGTTCAAATTATACTTCCCCTCGGTATATAATGAATCTTTGTCAAAAAAATTTTGACAAAGTTTCGTTTGCATACCGAGGCGAAATATCATACGGATTTTTATGAAATAAAGGAATTCACGTAAAAAGGAGTTAGATAAACAGAAAATTCAATGAATTTATGTTTTGTTTCCTATTCAACTCACGCACACACAAAAAAATATGTATATGCATATTCTTATTTTTTAAATTTTTTCTATAATAAGTAAAAAAAAAATACACATACATAAAAACACACACACATATATATATATATACATATATATTTTTGGAGAGATTATGTGCTTAATTAAAGTCATACCTAATTCGTTAATTAATTATAATTAAATGAATTAGGCGTGCATATCGGTTTAAATGTAAAGCGTAAACAAATCGAGAAAAAGTCAATATCTGTATGTACATTTC
Source organism: Doryteuthis pealeii (assembly GCA_023376005.1). Taxonomy (NCBI): domain Eukaryota; kingdom Metazoa; phylum Mollusca; class Cephalopoda; order Myopsida; family Loliginidae; genus Doryteuthis; species Doryteuthis pealeii. The sequence goes on from CM042172.1 coordinate 43,155,597, forward strand.
AGCCTATTAGGCCTCATTAGCAGAGCTATAGACAGGTCAGTGCTTTGTGTGTGATTCGAATCCTACCTGTCAGGCTGACAGGCGGACACTCGAACCATTACACTAGCTGGCTAACCCAGAATTTCTCGTTCATTTTAAACTGATGTGTAAATCGCACTTTTGACTAATCGTGACTTATGGCACGACAGTATGTAGTGGACAAACAATGTGTTTAAAATGGCGGTAACCGACAATTTTGGGGCAGATTTTGTGCTTAACGCACACTCAAACTCTCTCTCTCTCTCTATCACACACACACACACACACACATATATATTTATATACGCGCGTGCACACACACACGAGCACTCTCACAGAATCAGATTTACGATACAGTAGATAGAACAATAGCCTTAATAAAGATAGTTTCGGGGAAATTTAATGAATGGTGTGGTCTTGTTATGATGCACACATATACATCCACCCAGCCCAACACGCACACACATATATACGTGTGTATAAGCGTCATAACGTAATTATTAATACTAGCAACAGGAAACACCCTCCGGGCGTCGTAAAAATAATTTTTGAAAGACATTGCCTGAGAGGGTGGGAGTTAAAAATTCAATGTCAGAAGGTTTGTATCATAAGTAAGCAAAATCCTCATATTTATTAAAGGAGTAAAAAAAAAAAAAAAACAATTTGAAATGAAAACTGAGCCCGTCCCTCTCAAATAAAATGTTGCATGCAATTATTTTGAATATTTTCCCATAAATTTTACACAAAAATCGTAGGTATTTATTTATTTGTAAACTTTTAGTTAACTTCTTTTTACAGTAAAAAAGAAAAAAAAAAAAAAGGACGAGAGTAAAAAACAATTTTTAAAATTACTTACTCAAATTTTGGTGTATATAGCATAAGAATATTGTGACGTAAACTGTGACGTAGAGCTATGATGTAGTTTTTTTAGACAGAAATACAGACAATCTCCATTATTATATATTATATATATATATAATATATATATATATATATATATATATATCTTATTATAATGGAGATTGTGTGTTTTTTCAGTCTGTAACCGAAACTATATTACTACTTCAAGTCAACAATTCCCTTAGTTATTTACGCTACATTCTTCATGATTTTTATTTTATTTAAACTTCAATTATAATAAAAATTGTTTAACATTATTAATACTGTTGACCATATCTACATACTAATAATATGCCAACTATATTTTATATATACATATATAAATAGCAGTTTACAGGTGAACAGAAAGGCTAATTTGCATATTGGATATTTAAAAAATTTGATTTTAATAAATATGTGCTTAGTATTAGTCTGATTTCTAAATTGTTTTGGACTTATTCTTATGAATATGAGCAAAAATCTCGTGAATAAATGCTTTAAAAAATCCATTAGCCAGAAGAAATAACTGTGAATTTATTCTTTTACCTCCTATTTTCAAACTAAATAGTTAAATTTAGGAAAAAAATTTAGCAATGAAAGACGGAATGATGGAAGAGTATGTTTCAGTATTTTATCTTTCGATTATACCCGCTCGTTTCAAATATTTTTATCTCGATTCTTATTAGTTTCGTTGGCTTTTCTAACTTAACATAATATTTCATTTAAATCTAAATACTTGCACGCGCGAAGGTGCTATACTTTGCTGGTAGTGAGGGGGTGTAAGGTAAACATATACGCCC
>CM042172.1:43157393-43194893 GCA_023376005.1 Doryteuthis pealeii
AAAAGAGAGAGATTAGCAGAGCTATAGACAGGCAGTGCTTTGTGTGTGATTTTCGGAAATCCCCTTATACCCCCCTTTTTGGTTTCCCCCCCCCCCAGGGCTTTTGGAAAAAAAAACAAGGGCCCGGGGACCAAAACTCGGAACAATTTAACACTAAGCTTTTTTTGGCTAACCCAGGAATTTTCCTCGTCTCATTTTAACTGATGTGTAAATCGCACTTTTGACTAATCGTGACTTATGGCACGACAGTATGTAGTGGAAAACAATGTGTTTAAAATGGCGGTAACCGACAATTTTGGGGGCAGATTTTTGTGCTTAACGCACACTCCAAACTCTCTCTCTCTCTCTATCACACACACACACACACACACATATATATTTTATATACGCGCGTGCACACACACACGAGCACTCTCACAGAATCAGATTTACGATACAGTAGATAGAACAATAGCCTTAATAAAGATAGTTTCGGGGAAATTTAATGAATGGTGTGTCTTGTTATGATGCACACATATACATCCACCCAGCCCAACACGCACACACATATATACGTGTGTATAAGCGTCATAACGTAATTATTTACTAGCCACAGGGAAACACCCTCCGGGCGTCGTAAAAATACATTTTTGAAAGACATTGCTGAGAGGGTGGGAGTAAAATTCAATGTCAGAAGGTTTGTATCACAAGTAAGCAAATCCTCATATTTATTAAAGGAGTAAAAAACAAAAAAAACAATTTGAAATGAAAACTGAGCCCCGTCCCTCTCAAATAAAATGTTGCATGCAATTATTTTTGAATATTTTCCTCATAAATTTTACTCAAAATCGTAGGTATTTATTTATTTGTAAACTTTTTAGTTAACTTCTTTTTACAGTAAAAAAAAGAAAAGAAAAAAAAAAGGACGAGAGTAAAAAACAATTTTTAAAATTACTTACTCAAATTTTGGGTGTATATAGCATAAGAATAATGTGACGTAAACTGTGACGTAGAGCTATGATGTAGTTTTTGTTAGACAGAAATACAGACAATCTCCATTATTATATATATATATATATATATATATATATATATTATATATATATCTTATTATAATGGAGATTGTGTGTTTTTTCAGTCTGTAACCGAAACTATAATTACTACTCAAGTCACAATTCCCTTAGTTATTTACGCTACATTCTTCATGATTTTATTTTTATTTAAACTTCAATTATTAATAAAATTGTTTAACATTATTAATACTGTTGACCATATCTACATACTAATAATATGCAACTATATTTATATATACAATAAAATAGCAGTTTACAGTGTGAACAGAAAGGCTAATTTGCATATTGATTTAAAAAATTTGATTTTAATAAATATGTGCTTAGTATTACTGATTTCTAATTGTTTGGCTTTATCTTAATGAATATGAGCAAAAATCTCGTGAATAAATCTTTAAAAAAATCCATTAGCCAGAAGAAATAACTGTGAATTTATTCTTTACCTCCTATTTTAACTAAATAGTTAAATTAGGAAAATTTAGCAATGAAAGACGGGAATGATGGAAGAGTATGTTTCAGTTATTTTATCTTTCGATTATACCCCCTCTGTTTCAAATATTTTTATCTGCATTCTTATTTAGTTTCGTTGGCTTTTCTAATTTAACATAATATTTCATTAAATTAAATACTTGCACCCGGAGGGTGCATATATTTGCTAGTATATATAAACATTATATACATACATAATACATACATATAGATAAAAGAATGTTATAATTTGCTTGAAGCATTGTGTTTATATTGGTTTGGTGATTGGTTTTGAAGGCGATTACAATGCAAATGTAAAGAAAAATGAGGTAGCTATGATGTTATTCGTTTACCTTTGATTTATTCTTTATATTTCGGCATAAAGATCCCCTCGTCAGAAACCTAAGTCTTGGGGCTGTTAGGATTTGTCCATTCTCTTGTATACTTGTTATATCTTCTTCCAAATTCTCTGCGCGCGCGCGTGTGTTTATGTCTGTACAATAATATCTTAGTATAATTCCAGATTTGGCCTATCCTTTTTATTGGATGGGGGTTAGGCTGCTCAGTTGTTTTTTGTTTGTTTGTTTGTTTGTGTGTATGTGGTCTTCAGACACAGCTGGGGCTGTGATTCCTTTTATTACCTGGACATGTTTGTTCTGCCTGTGTGTTTTTGTGTATGTGTGTGTTATGTGCGTGTGTTTGCCGTGCCCATATGTGTTTGTGTGTGTGTGTTGTATTTGTTGTACTTATCAAATAAGGGGCCGGGTTAGCTCAGTCGGTAGAGCGTTCGGCTAGACACCACAAGGTTCCTAGTTCAATACCGGTCCTCGCCAACTCAGCGTATGAGTAGCACAGGGATCTGTGTGGTAAAGTAAGGAGCTGATGGTAGGTGTGGCGCTCCACCTCAGATGCTAAAACAATCTCCTTGGTCTAGCGCTATTGAAAAGGGGATGTGTGTGTGTGTGTGTGTAATTGACAATTGATGAAAATGCGGATAAAACACAAAACAACATCGGTCAAATGATATTTCGCCTTGGTATGTATCGAAGCTTTGTCAATTTTTTTTACATAGATTCGTTATATACCGAGGGGAATTTGAACGAAGTTTTGTGTTTTATCCACATTTTCATCAATTGGCAAACAAGTTTTTGTCGGATTTACCCAATCCGTTACTCCTCACACACACACATACACACACACACACACATATATATATACGTGTTTGTGTGTACACATCATAATATAATCATATATATGGCATCATATACATATATGTATATATATATATATATGTGTGTGTGTGTGTGTGTGTGTGTGTGTTAATATCATAGCATAATCATGTATATAATATCATGTATTCCTGTATGAGTGTACGGTTGTGTGTGTGAACATCATGACATGATTATACACACACATATATATACATATATATATATATATATATATATATATATATATATATATACGTGTTTGTGTGTACACATCATAATATAATCATATATATGGCATCATATATATATATATATATATATATATATATATGTATGCGTGTGAGTGTGTGTTAGCATAATCATGTATATAATATCATGTATGTGTGTATGGCTGTGTGTGAACATCATAACAGGATTATACACACACACACACATACACACACATATATATGTGTGTGGGGGGGTTGAGAGAGTGTGTATACATAATATAAATCATACATATAAATTATCTCTCTCTCTCTCTCTCTCTCTCTCTATATATATATATATATATATATATATATATATATATATATATATATATATAACGCGTATATGTGTCAATATTATAACATAATCATAGCTTTCATTGAATATCTCTGAATCTTTATTAAGACTATTGTTCTACGAATTTCTTTTCGGGTCTTTTGTAATTCAAATTCCGGTTCTGTTTTTGTGTTCGCGTGCTTTTTCGACTAACCAGCCTCTAATGACGTCATCGTGCCCCGGGGATCCCTTGGATGCGTTTTACTCAACCAGTTAACTCTCCAGCTAGGAGGCGCTAGTTTGTAATGGTTATAGCCGTGGGAAATGTACATGGCGACTCGAGTTCAATTCCTAAACGAGAGAGATAGAAAGAGAAAGAGAGAGAGAGAGAGAGAGAGAGAGATAGGAGGGAGGGAGGGAGAGAGATAGGGAGAGAGAAAGAGAGAGATAGGGAGAGAGAAAGAGAGAGATAGGGAAAGAGATAGATAGAGAGAGAGAGAGAGAGATAGAGAAAGAGAGAATTTTAGTAATACATTTTCTGAGTTTCTTTCTTTCTCTTTCTCTCTGCCTCTGTCTCTCTTTCTCTCACTCACTCTCTCTTTCTATATATATATATATTCCGTAGTTAGGGTCTTTCCATGTGTGGTTTAACCAAACTGATGCAGGTAGACCATAATGAGAGCTCAATGTGCCTAATACCAGTGAAGTGGAAGGACAGAGAAAGATATTCAGTAAATGAAGGAAGAACTCTAAACTTGCTTCATTACAATCATTTATTTCAACCGTATTACTACGGCATCTTCAGGTAATCACAAGAGTAAGAGTCATGTTCTTGTGATTACCTGAAGATGTCGTATTAATACGGTAGAAATAAATTATTGTATATATATATATATATATATATATTATATATATATAACCAAACTTATTGGTAAACCCTTGCGGTAAGAAAAAAACCCGGCAAATAAATAGTTTGATTGTAAAAATATACTACAAACTAGGAAATAGTTTGATTGTAAAAATATACTACCAAACTAGGAAATAGTTTGATTGTAAAAATATACTACCAAACTAGGAAATAGTTTGATTGTAAAAATATACTACCAAACTAGGAAATAGTTTGATTGTAAAAATATACTACCAAACTTCACCTGGGGAAAAAAATGAAAAAAGAAAAAACCAAGATGGTCGTACCAACCGAAAATAACCGGTTAATGCTATAACACTTGGCCAAAAGAAAAAACATATATATATATATATATATATGAAAAATATATATAAACCGCTAGGATTATCTAAAGCTAAAAAGTAAAAAGTGCTTAATACCTAAGTAGAGCAAATAATAAAGTTAAACCTAATGAGTCAGTTATACCTACTAACAGTTTCGCTTAGTAGCTCATCAGTGCAAGAATTTTCGCCCTGATGAGCTATTAAGCAAAACTGTTAGTAGGTATATTTGACTCATTAGTTTTAACTTTATTTTATATATATATATATATATATATATATATATATATATATATATATATAAGTGTGTGTTTGGTAAAGGAAAATGCTTAAAAATCGGCCATTTTGCGGTTATAGATTTATTTCTGCCCATTGGTATCTGTGTATACCTATGAGTTTCATCAGACCGCTAACTTTATTGAAAATGGTTGGAAGAAAGAGCCAACTTAAAATTAATTTTCAATAAAGTTAGCGGTCTGATGAAACTCATAGGTATACACAGATACCTCTGGGTAGAAATAGATCTATAACCGCAAAATGGCTGATTTTTAAGCCTTATTCTTTACCAATCCTATTGCTCTGTTCAATTAGACTGAACATCGAGCTCTCAAATTGGACCTGAACTACTCTAACATTTCGCCGTTGGAAGAAAGGGCCAACTTAGAATCATCCTAATACCAATTTACCTGACAACCCATCTACGGATAGATATATATATATTGTGTGTGTGTGTATGTGTGTATTTTCTTGGTACCTTTCCGTCCACTAAGGGCGATGGCGTAATGTCCCCAAAACTAAAAAAAAACATTAAAGAATAAATTATCTGCATCTGCGCAAATGATTGTACAAGCCAATTCTCCTCTCCGCCTCACCCTCTACCTCACCCCTCTACGCCTCACCCCTCTTTGTGCCTTGTTTAACGTTAAGGCGCCAGGCCACTCGATTTTTTGCATCTACCTCCCACGTATTTGTGTCAATGTGGCATATCCTTATGTCTCTCCCGCAGACATCTTTAAAGCGTATGCGTGGTCTACCTACCGATCGGGTGCCTTTTACTAATTCGCCATACAAAAGATCTGGGATGGCTCTTTGAATGCTAAGATTCACCTACGCATCCAGAAGGCAACTGTGGTCTATGGAAGGCTTGAAAAATGGTTATGGTCAAATACCAGCATTATCCATAAAAGTTGAAGGTTTTTTTTTATAGATCCTGCGTGTTGAGTGTTCTATTGTACTCCTCGGAAACATGGACATTATTACAAAGACATTTGAAAATTCTTGAACACTTTCATCATGAGACGCATTTTAAACAGCAACTGGAATTCCAACACACCTAACACAGAAGTCCTTACAAGGGCAGGATACACAAGCATCGAAATGTTCATCATAACGGCCCAAATTCGATGGGCAGGTCATGTTGTGCGTATGAGTGATGCTAGAGTGCCAAAGCAACTCCTTTACGGTCAGCTGCATGATGGCAAAAGACCACAACCTAAGCCTTGGAGGAGGTATACGGATTGCTTAAAAAGCAACCTTGTAAAAATAAAAAGTAGACCCTGACAACTGGGAAAAGCTAGCATTGAAGGTAACTGACTGGAGAATTCATGTGGATGATGGCTGTACCAGTTTTGAGAGTGAAAGAATTGAGCATGAAAACCTCAAGCGTCAACTTCGAAAGTGATATACCTGTCATATTGGAGAGACCATTGGGGGTTGGTAATGTCAAACATGTGGTCGAATTCTGCTTTCTAAGGCTGAATATGTCAATCATAGGAAATCTCATCAGGGACCATTCATGCAAACTCCAGGAACAATGTGTCTTCTGCAATCTGTAACAAAGCCAGCTTCTGGTCTTAAGAGACATATGGTGGTGCATAAGCATCAAATTTTATCATCTGATACAACAGGGAGGACATCCTTCCTATGTCCTATTTGCATCAAACTTTATGGATCTGCAGCGGGTTTGATGAGTCATTTGATGGCTCATGAGGAAAGGTTCTGGTGGTGGGGTTATAGATTTGTGAGGGACGGCAGTGATCTGTAAAGATTATGCATTTGCTATGTATGTGTGTATGTATGTCCGAATGAAACTACGAAAATAAAACTATTAACGACAAAGTAAATATATATAAACATTAAATATCACAAGTTCTTGCTTTTTGTATAAAAATGATGAAGATTTTATTTATATTCGAAGATATTTAAAAATTAAGATATACATAGAAATAGCATTGAAATTCTACTTAAAAAGTCCAGCATTTATAAATTATGAAGATTTGATTTATATTTGAAGATAATTGAAAATTAAGATATACATAGAAATAGCATTGAAATTCTACTTAAAAAGTCCAGCATTTATAAATTATGAAGATTTGATTTATATTTGAAGATAATTGAAAATTAATATACATAGAAATAGCATTGAAATTCTACTTAAAAAGTCCAGCATTTATAAATTATGAAGATTTGATTTATATTTGAAGATAATTGAAAATTAAGATATACATAGAAATAGCATTGAAATTCTATTTAAAAATGTCCAGCACTTGTAAATCTCAAAATAGACAAATCAACACACCAATTGTTTTTTTTTTTTTGTTTTTTTTGTGCCTCCCCCCACCTCTACCAAGGTGATGCTGGACAGCCACTTCCAGAAGTAAATTTAAAAAAACAACAACTTTGCTTCATGTAATAATCTATTTCAACAACAAGTTGCTGCATCTTCAAAAGTAAAACAAAAACATGTGTAAAACCATGGTTTTGCTCTGTCTGAAGATGCTGCGATATGCAGTTGAAATAAATTATCACATAAAGCATTTTTTTCCTTCATTTATTCACAAATATGCTCCCAATTTGGTCGAGCACTTTAATTAGAAGGGAATTGCAAAATTCACCGTATTTGGCGCACAGCTAAGCCTCGCTTTGTTTACATATGTTTAAGGCCTCTAGTGAATTCATTTCCGCTTAGAAATGTAGCGATTAAATATTCTATATTTGACAGCTGCCTATGTCCGTACGGGTAAGAGGATTGGCGAACGAAAGTTCATTCGGGTCTCGAACCCGGCCAGGGGTAGCTGTTAAACGGTATAACCACACTGATGAAGAGTGATTCTCCGAAACACGTGTATGTGGATTACTTTATTATTATTATTATTATTATTATATATATATATATATATATATATATTATTATTATTATTATTATTATTATTAGAAAGGGTGATTTTTAGTCCAGTAACATTCAAAGTGGAGAAGTTCCAATATGTAGTTTATGTGTCACATCCTACGTGTGGCAAAAGGGTTGAGGAAATACCTAGGGCGTCCCATCGAGTTGTGATGGTTAGCAAGCTAGTCTCGCAGATCCATACTGCTGAGTAGTAAATTTATCCTCACTGGATGCTCCATGCTCGCGACTTTGTGTCACGTTCTACATGTGGTAGAAGGGCGTTCCATGGTGGTGTAATGGTTAGCAAGCTAGTCCCGCAGATCCAGTACTACTGAATAGCAATTTCGACTAGCGTGCTATCCCTTACACCACTGTGGGATTCCCTCTCGTGTTTTTGCAATAAATGTTTTATTTTTCTTGCACCCGTTATTTTACAATACTGAATATATTTTATTTATTCATTTTAATATTCACTTCAATATTCTAAAAGCTTTTATTTTTTGAGAACGATTAGTTTTTGTTGTTGTTATTTCTTTTCTTTTTTTTTCTTTTTTTTTTTTTGCTTTGGTACTCTAAAATAAAAACGTCAGATTTTAATCATCGTCGACGAAAAAACAAAATTACGGTCATAAAAGGAGGATCCAATTCATGCCTAAATTGTAAAACGAGCCCCCATTTTAAAACTAACCATTCTCAAAAAATAAAACTTTTAGAATATACACATTGAAGTGAATTTTAAAATAAATAAAGAAAATATATTTAGTATCGTAACATAACGGGTGCAAGGAAAATAAAACATTTATTGCAAAAACACGGACATAAAATGAGGGTTCAGTTTATTTTATCGTAGGAATTTACGAGGAAATAGTTAAGGATTACCATATATTTAGTCAATTTAAAGAATTGGCTGGTTGCTATGCAACAAGAAATTACAACTCTGAACTTGTGTATGTATTACCGTTTAATATATTTGTGTTGCATATCGTGCAACGGAAGAGGAAGCTTCCGGCAAAAAGACAAAGAGAAAAATATATATTTAAAAAAAGGGAGAATGGAAGAGAGGTCTTCCGGTCAAGAAGCAGGGAGAAGATGAAGAAATAGATAAAAGGAAAACGAAAGATTCCTCTTCCGGTGAAAAGGCGGAGAGAAAGATAAAGAAATATATAAAAAATGTCCGTTATCAGATCAAAAGATAAAAATGCGTAGGCATATTTATTGTATATAAAGGCTAGCGGATGAAGGGTGTCACTCAGTCCCCAGCAGCAGCCGAGAAGGTGACCTCGTCGCTCCCGTATCAACCACCCTTGGAAGTTCATTGTGAACACTGCGCTCTTAACCGACCTAGTCAGAAGTTCATTGTGAACACTCGTCACCCTTCACCAGCCACACACCGACGAAAATAAAGACGGGTCATATTTTATGTACGCGTGTCTGTGGTTTTATTGAAGTCCAGTAGTCGGCTATACAACAGTTGGTTGGTTGGTTGGTTGGTTTTTACGACATGTCAACCCATTTGGGTCATTTTATACCGAAGACGTTTTTGTTTTATTCATTTTTGTTGGGAATTCGATTTTTAAACTCATTTTTAACATTTTTTAAGAGTCCGGTTAAGCTCAGTTTGTATAGCATTGGCCTAGAAATCGCAATGTTCCTGGTTCGATACCAGTCCCCGCCAACTCAGTGCATGAGTAGCACAGATTGGGTAATCTGATCTGTGCGGTAAGTGGGGAACTGACGGTATGTGTGGCACTCCGTCTCAGTAAAAACAATCTCCCTAGTCTAGCACTAGCGAAAGGGGGATAGACTCCTTCGCTATCCGGCTGATACCAACAATAGTCCACTCTGCCTTTACATACTTTACATTTTAAACTAAATTTTTGATCTATTTAACCGATAGATGGGATGTTAAAAGGTCTTTAAAAGGTCTAAGTGGACCTGGGAGTAATGGCGATGGTACTCCACATTCTTCATCACTAGATGCAGTTTAACGTTATACTCAGGACAATAAGACCCCCCCCCTAGCCACGGGTATTCATTTTTTTAATACTCATTTAAAATAAATCTATTTAACCTATAGATGTGACACTAACAGGTACTACCATCCCGGGTCAGGGTGGACCTGGGAGTAATGGCGATGAAGGGGTACTCCACATTCCCCAGTGCTCCAAAACTGGAACTTCACCACTAGATGCAGTTTAACGTCATACCCAGGACACTAAGACCCCCCAGTCACCGCCTTCTAGCACGTATATGATAAAAAGGGTCGTGAGGTTGCCATAAGGGTAATATTTTAGCAGGACCTGTGGATATACCACAATATGGTACTTTAATTATTACAACATTTGATATGTTTACTTAAGAGCTATTGCAACATTATTATAAACACTAGCAGGACCTGTGGATATAACAAAGTATGGTAATTTAATTATTACAACATTTGATATGTTTACTTAAGAGCTATTTATAATTGGTCAGATATATATCAAAATCTGTAAAAAGTATAATAATCTTGATTTAACTTTCTCACCCTCTTTTTTCTTTCTTTCTTTCTTTCCTTCTTTTCATTATGATCGATTGAAAGAGATTAGCGTCATCGCTACCACACGCTTACCTCCTCCTATCCCTTTCCCCAACTCTTTCTTTCTTGTGATATTTTTCTGTGTAGCATGTCTTTTTTTCTTCTCTTTCTTTATATATAATAAAAACGGAATGGTTCATTATTTAGCTGAGGTGATGACACTTATAAGAATTTGGCGGATAAGCAACACCCGATAATCAAGATTTACATTTCTGTTACAATTGGACGATTTGGACGGTCTCATATTTAACCAGAGGGTGTTGCAAGATGATAACAGTCGTACAATTAAGGAACAAGAGTATTGGCATATATATTGCGTTTCCCCTTGGATGATTTGGATGGCCTCATTTATAAAGAGAGGGTGTTACAAGATGATAACGATCATACAATTAAGGAACACAAGTATTGATTTATAGATTTAATCTTGGACAATTTGGACGGTCTCATTTTTAACCAGAGGGTGTTACAAGATGATAACGGTCGTACAATAAAGAAACACGATTATTAATATATAGATTTAATCTTGAAAGATTTGGATGGTCTCATTTTTTAACCAGAGGGTGTTGCAAGATGATAACGGTCATACAATTAAGGAACACGCAATCGGTAGAGCATTCGGCTAGAAAATCGCAAGGTTCCTAGTTCGATACCGGTCCTCGCCAACTCAGCGTATGAGTAGCACAGGGATCTGTTCGGTAAAGTAAGGAGCTGATGGTAGGTGTGGCGCTCCACCTCAGATGCAAAAACAATCTCCTTAGTCTAGCGTTAGTGAAAGGGGGATATACTCCCTCGCTGATTGGCTGATACCGACATTAGGCCACCCCGACGATTTTACTTTAATATATTTCAACATGCACTGATCAAATTTTAAACCGCAAATAACAAGAGGTTGGTCACTAATTGTTTTTGCGCAGTAATCAAAATCGCATTGTTCAAAACTTCACCATCAAACAATTCCTGTAATCATGCGTGATTATTTTCTGAAATTACATTTCCGTAGTACACGGATTTATTAAATTTTAAAAAATCCCAAAGATTTCTTTACATTGGCTGAAAACTACGACAGGCAGAACTTTGTAAATATTAGAATCACAGGACAAACAAAGAGTCTGACAGATTTCTTCTAGAATAATCCCAAAAGTAAGCTCTCCAAAGTGCTGGGGTTGCATGGAAACTGTTCGTGCGACTATTGGCAACACTGGTATATTTGTGGTGCGCGCCTCGCTGCCAAGTTCAGTCTAGGTTTAGTAGTCACTTCTGATGGAGCTCCCGATTGACGCTACTGCCGACTGTTGGTGCGACTATTGGCAATACTGTTGTGTTTGTTGTGCCTATGCTTGTCCCAGTTCGCGTCTCGCTGCCAAGCACAATCCTGGCTTAGCAGTCGCTTCTGATGGAGCTCACGATTGACACTACCGCCAAGTTTGAAGTTCCCGTATTTATTCGGTTTTAAAACACAAATGTCATTAAACCGATTGAAATTCACCGCCAATTAACGGAAGTTTATGGAGAATGGAGCATGGATGTCAAAAACGTCTGTAAGTGGTGTGGGGGTGGGTGGGTTATAATCTACTTGTAAAATCCTACTTATCAAATAGTTAATGAATATTATTTCTACCAATTTGCTTAAGTGAAGGATGCAGTTCCGAATAGAATTCTCGGTGAATATCGCCTAAATGCCTCCTGTCCTAAAAACGCTAAGCGGTGCCTGCTGAAAATCCGATCCGTTATACTTATGAACTCCTTAGCTGTTTGAAGGCGTTTTCCACGAAAAGTTATTGCAATTTGAAAGCGATATTTTACCCTCCTTCCAAGTCTTTTCTTGAAAAGTAAATGTAAATATCCCCTCTTTTTAAATATTATTAGCGGTTTGAAGGCGTTTTTATCGACAAATAACTTTTTAGTGGTTTCAAAGTAAGTTACCCCCAGGTTTTTATTGACAAGTAAATGTACAAATTTTACCCCGCGCCTGTAACAAATATTTTTTGGATATTTTCATTTTATTTTAATTCAAAACAACTGTCGCAAATTTTTAAATAAATACGACCTAGTCTCGAAAATAAAAGTAATCAATACATTATTCATAAGTACACGAGTAGGATTTTCAGCAGGCACCGCTTATCATTTTTTAGGGCAGGGGGCCATTTATGCGATATGCACCGAATTTTCTACATATAGCATTATCGATTTTCTATCCAGAACAGTATCATTCCAATTTAATTTGAAATGAGCATAAAAAAGGTTTCTGTGTAGCAATTACAGATTCACTAGTCTTAAAAAACGTTTCAACAGTAAACAGACAATGTGCACCATAGCATTATCGATTTTTTTTATCCAGAATAGCATCATTCCAATTTTAAATGAAATGAGCACGAAAAACTCTCTGTGTAGCAATTATAGATTCACTTGCCAAAAAAAAAGTTTCAACAGTAAACAGACAATGTGCACCCTAGAATTATCGATTTCTATTCAGAATAGCATCATTCCAATTTAACATGAAATTGGCATGAAAAGGTCTCTGTGTAGCAAGTACAGATTCACTAGCCTTAAAAAAAAAACCATTTCAACAGTAAACAGACAATGTGCACCATAGCATTATCGATTTTCTAACCGGAACAGCATCATTCTAATTTAACTGGAGATATCTATATTCCAGAAGTGTTAAAGCTCTTTGTCATAGTCAGATTATGTATTCTTCTTAGGAGGCGCTCGTCGTGTAATGTTTATTGTCGTTGGAAATGGACGAGGTCGCTTGTATTTCACATAGTGCTAATACCCATGGGAAAGTTATGAATCCAACTATTCTCTCTTTATCTATGGGTATATAGTAGGCCGGATTAGGTTCTTTAACCTTGGTATGGTAACCGGTCTAGGAGAATGAAAACCCTGAATTCAAACCTTTTTAAACTTGGCATAAAAATTGTCCATGTGTCATACTCGAGCGGGGGGGGGGGTAAATACATATGTGTTTTTCTTATGTCGAATTCATCTTAAGCATTTCATTTAATCTATATATTAATACTTATGTACCTTTCTCCGCTAAATAATGGACCGTTCCGTTTATTATTATTATTAAGACAGGAATAGAAGAAAAAGGACATGCTACGCAGAAAAGATATAATAAAAAAGAAGAAAGAAAGAGTAGATAAAAGATAGAGAGAGGGGGCGGGCGTGTGGAAGCAATTACCCTAATCTGTTTCAATTGAACATAATAAAAAGATGAAAAGAAGAAAAGAAAAAATGACAATTTAATCAAGAGTATGATACATTTAGATATTGAACTATTTAGCAATAGCTTTTAAGTAAACATCTGAAACGTTGTAATAATTAAATTTCCATACTGTGGTATATCCACAGGTCCTGATAGTTTATATGTATTGTAACCATCCCAAAAATGGTGCAAAATCTTGAGTATTTGACATAGATTGAAAATGACATTTAATGACTGGAAGAACAAACAAGAGCGATTATCTGCTCTGCCATCCCATCATCATCATCATCACTATCATCATCATGTTGTGCTCACAGTAAGGCTTTCCATGACCCTGTCTCACCACCCATCCCTATCAGTCATTGCCACTGGCAGGTCTTCCGCACGGCATCTAGTATCCGATAGACATAAAATAACTCGAGACGGATCAACATGCCGTTAGAATCAATCAATATTACTGAATTAGCAAGTACGTAAAAAAACCTTCTGTTATAATCCAGGTGGGGGGGGAACAATTTTTTGATTCCGTCAGGGTAGAAGAAATAACATAACATAACGATGTAGTATGAAATTTTAATTCAATAATTAACTATATATATTTTTATACATTTTTTAAAAGATATAAATGAGGCGATTTGTTAAACCGATATAAAAAAAATAAAAAATAAAAAAAAACATACAAAAAAATTAATAAATCAAATCATTATTTTTTGCTCAAAAACCAAACCCTGGTGATAATTAATATATATATATATATATATTTATTATATATATATATATATATATTATATATATATATATACTTTGTCGTTAATTGTTTTATTTTTCGAAGTTTCCTCCGGACATACAGATACATACAAACTGCCCTTTTTATTTTAGATTTATTTTGTCTAGATGGATTGGAATCAATTAATCTATCTAATATCATGTAACAAAAACTCTTACGATTACATGCAATTATAAATCTAAAATGAATAGGATTCTCTAACCTCTCAGTATAAAATAGCCCTAGACGGATTGACATGCCGTTAAAATCAATTAATCATTGGTAAAAACTGAACGTGAATAGTTGTAAATTAATCAATCTAAGACCATAACTAAACGGTACAGATTGAATGCAATATATAATGAATGAGATTCTCATTGATATGCCGTTGAAATCAATTAATCAACCATGGGTACACAATATCTAGGCATGAAATAACCCTAGACAGATTGACATGACTTTAAAATCAATTACTAGTTACACAATTATAAGCAATTTATTTCATCTAGATAGATTGGAATGCCGTTAAAATCTATCTATCTATCTATCATATATATATATATATATATATATATATAATCTCATCATATAACAAAAACTTTTAAGATTATGTGCAATTATAAATGCAAAATGAATACGATTCTCTAACCCCTTGACATAAAATAATCCCTAACGGATTGATATGCCGTTAAAATCAGCCATTGGTATAATATAACTGCACACAAAAAAAAACTGGACGCGAATGAACGCAATTCTCTAAACTCTTGACATGAATAACCCTATACGGATTGGCATGCCGTTAAAATCAATTAATCAATCATTGGGCACACAATCTCTAGGCATAAAATAACCCTAGATAGATTGAGATGCCGTTAAAATCAATTAATTAATCATTGGGCACACAATCTCTAGACATAAAATAACCCTAGATAGATTGAGATGCCGTTAAAATCTATTAATTAATCATTGGGCACACAATCTCCAGACATAAAATAACCCTAGATAGATTGAGATGCCGTTAAAATCAATCAATCAATCAATCATTGGTACACAATCTCTAGACATAAAATAACCCTATACGGATTGAGATGCCGTTAAAATCAACTAATTAATCATTGGGCACACAATCTCTAGACATAAAATAACCCTAGATAGATTGAGATGCCGTTAAAATCAACTAATTAATCATTGGGCACACAATCTCTAGACATAAAATAACCCTATACGGATTGAGATGCCGTTAAAATCAATTAATTAATCATTGGGACACAATCTCTAGACATAAAATAACCCTATACGGATTGAGATGCGTTAAAATCAATTAATTAATTATTGGCACACAATCTCTAGACATAAAATAACCCTAGATAGATTGAGATGCCGTTAAAATCAACTAATTAATGATTGGGCACACAATCTCTAGACATAAAATAACCCTAGATAGATTGAGATGCCGTTAAAATCAACTAATTAATCATTGGGCACACAATCTCTAGACATAAAATAACCCTATAGATTGAGATGCCGTTAAAAAATCAATCAATCATTGGGCACACAATCTCTAGACATAAATAACCCTATACGGATTGAGATGCCGTTAAAATCAATCAATCAATCATTGGGTACACAATCTCTAGACATAAAATAACCCTATACGGATTAAGATGCCGTTAAAATCAATCAATCAATCATTGGGTACACAATCTCTAGACATCTATACGGATTAAGATGCCGTTAAAATCAATCACAATCTCTAGACATAAATAACCCTATACGGATTGAGATGCCGTAAAATCAATTAATTAATCATTGGGCACACAATCTCTAGACATAAAATAACCCTATACGGATTGAGATACCGTTAAAATCAATTAATTAATCATTGGGCACACAATCTCTAGACATAAAAATAACCCTATACGGATTGAGATGCCGTTAAAATCAACCTCTAAATGATTAGGCACACAACAATGGGTCATTTATTTTGTCTGTTCCTTCTTTTTTATTAATCATAAAGAAAGATTTTCTTTTTTAAATGAAAAAAAAAAAAAAAAGATGTGTATTTTCTCTTTTTATGATCAAAGAATCAAATATGTCTTTCATTAAATGAAACATTTAAACAAGTTTTTCTTTTCTTTTTCTTTTTTTAACGAACATTGCAGACATCATTTGTGTTGAACAATCATCTTATTGATTTTCTTGTTTCTCTTTTTTCTTTTCTTTTTTTTCTGCTCTTGAAAAAAAGGCGCAAATGGTGATTGAAAATGTTTGGGACAAAACGTTGGGACAATTGTTGGCACAAACCCCAAACAAAATCCAAACAAAATATCATCTAAGAAAACAAGAGGAAATTGGCACAAAAATGGTTTAAAAAAACACTTTGGCTTGAATGGAAAGAGCTTATATATATATATATATATATATATATATATATATATATAATGAGGAAGAATGAATAAAGAAAAGAAATTTAAACAATATCACTTACACATGTGTTTCGGTCAGTTTATCTGTGTGAAAATATTTCGCACACAGAGAAGATTCGACCTTCATCAGAGTGAAATTTTATTTTGAATGAAAAAATTCGTTGGGAAAAACGGAGAATTTTTGGAAATGTTCGAATAGAATTTTTTAAAATCACATTTGGAACGCTGAAATAGACCGTTAGAATTTGGATATTTGTTTTTTCTAGGGGTTATGGTAGAAAATAATTTTGTATTGCAAAAATAAAGTGTTATTATTTATCCCTAACATGTTGAAAATTTTCCTCGGAGCCTAGTTTGCGTTATTGTTTTATATATATATATATATATATATATATATATACATATAAAGAAATAACAAAAGACTTAGAGATTTTGCTTTATAGCCTATTTCGGGGAGCTTAGACAAAGTGTCTAATTCTCCCAGCTCATCAGATGCGAATGATGAATTCTTTATTACTTTTAAAGCATTTGAAAACATATATTTTTTTCATTGTCCTGTCTGCTCAGCTGTAGGGCAATAAAAAAGATATCTGACTACTTGTCAGTAATTTGTAAGGAATTTCTGTTAAATCAATCTATTCCAGATTTCAGCTAAATGGGCCAACCCAGTTCATTTATTTAGTAGTTTATTTATTCTTCATATGTTCCTATTTACCTTAATTTATTTTATTCTAATTCCTAAGTCGCAAGGAAGATTTCATCTCTGGACTTTTGGATTATATATATATATATATATATATGTATGTGTGTGTGTAAAATGAAACTGGAAGTGAATCCGACGGTATGTTGAAAAAATGAATAAAAGAAAGAAAGTATAGAATGGATAATATAGGATATTCTAATCAATTTTACTTACACGTGTTTCGGTCAGGAGTTTATCCATGTGTACATTATTCAAACTATTGTTATTTTTAAATAACCAAATGAAATGAAATAATAATAATAGAAAAATTGTAGAAATGTTCCGCACACAAAGAAAATTCGACCTTCATCAGAGTAAATCCTTATTTGAAATAAAATTCGTTGGAAAAAGCGGAGAATTTTTGAAATGTTCGAAAAAAAGAACTTTTTAAAAAAATTCACGTTCAGACGCGATCGAGAAAGACGGTTAATGACGTCATATCGCAAGCGAACAGATTTTGACGCGGAGAGAAGTTTTGTGGAATTCTAAATTATCAAAGCATGAGGGATTTTATTTATTTATTCATTTATATATTTATTTATATATATATTTATTAATTTTTTAAAAATAGAAATTATACGTATGTATGATTTGTTGGTGGTTAATTTATTGATGTGTTAATAAAGTTATTATAGTGATTTTCTAAATAAAATTGTTGTTTTAGTCAAATCAAAATGAGTATTTATATATGTTAGAGAACATAAACCAAATTTATATATATATATATATATATATATATATATATATATATGAGAATGGAAAATGAATCCGACAATATGAGGAAAAAATGAGTAAAGAAAAGAAATGTAGATGGATAAAAATGAATTTTATCAATATCACTTTTAATCGATATCACTTACTGTATATGGATTTACGTTATTATTATTATTAAAATAATCAGATGGAGTTGAAATGATGATGATAATAATAATAGGAAAAATGTATCTGTGTACGGAACATTTTATACATTTTTCCTATTATTATAATAATAATAATAACGTAAATCCATATACATTTTGATAAACAGACCGAAACACATGTGTAAGTGATATCGATTAAAAGTGATATTGATAAAATTCATTTTTATCCATCTACATTTCTTTTCTTTACTCATTTTTTCCTCATATATATAGTATCCAATTGCCGCTTTAACCTTTCCATTGCAGTGGCATCAGTAAATAATCCAAAAGTGCTCAATATATTAAGTAAGCAGTAATAATACCAATATTATTATTAGTGGAAAAATAAAGGGTTTACCCTTGAACTCGTGTCACAGTTCATTTCCCACGGCGATAACCATTACACCCTGCGCCTCCCTGCTGCATATATATGTAGTTTTATAAGTTGCCGAATTAAACCACGTTGCACGGTTTTCTAATCCCAAACGGAGTGAAGCAATTCACAACGCGTCACCGCACCAACTACCACAATACTACCAATAAAAATTGGTACCTACCACGGTTTGAAATGCCTCGGTCATGTGACAGATGCGCCGCAAACGAGTACGTATCAAAATATTGCAAAACTTTTGACTCACACTCGTAAAAAAGCAAAATTGACACCACGGAGACCACATGTGGAAGCTTCCATTAATATATTGATAGTGATCGGGATTTTAAAATATATATATACACATTAAATATCACCGGTTCTTGTTTTTTGAGCAAAAAATATGAAGATTTTTATTTAGATTCAAAGATATTTGAAAATTAGAATATACATAGAAATAGTATTGAAATCCTACTTAAAAATGTCCAGTGTGCGTGAATCTCAAAGGTAAACAAATCAATACACCAGGTTTTATTGTCTCCCCCCTCCCTTTACCCAAATGATGCTGGGTAGCCGCTTCTAGTTATATCATAAAGGGACTCCAATAAAAATGTTTTGCAATATTTTTGGTAAGGCACAGTTCCCGATGCTTTTTGCCGGGTGTCTTATGACTCAACCTAGTATATTGTGAATAAGGATATTTCCTGTACAATTTTCAATTATAATTTTGTGGAACCTCTGTCTGTTTGTGTATATATATATATATATATATATTATATATGAGTAAATAAGGAAATGAACCCAATAGTATGTAGAAAATTTAAAAAAACACGAAGATGAGTTTATTCTCGATGGTGAAGTTGATGTTATAACGTTTCGGTTTTAGTAAACATTTATCAGGACTTAAGATGGAAAAAAATGTTGCTCATAGAGCACTGTATATATTTTATTAGTTAGAAATGGTTTTAGTGTTAAATTCTAATCATATATATATATATATATATATATAATTATTTAGTTATCATTCCCACTTTGTTCCCTTTGTTCTCATAAAATCAGTCCATTAATACTTTTTCTTGTCTTTTGTTGAATGCATTTCTTCGAGTTGCGTCACGCGTCATGACATCTTCACGTGCGTGGATCGCGACTTGTCTTTCAAAAATATAACGCTGAACAAATACAGTTATACAACAAAAAAGATTTTATAAAGATTTTCATCTCCTGTCATCTATAAAACATCCATCAATTTCTTCACCCCAAGATACATCCTGATGAAGGTTTAATGAAACCGAAATGTTTAAACATCGATAAATAAATTCCTCCTATTTTCGGAACACTTGTTTTTTTCTTCAAATTTCTTATATATAGGTTTCTTGAAAATCTAATTAGTACTTCTTTTATGGTATGATACCAGTCTCGACATATTCATCACCAAAGTGTCAAATGCTACTGGCACCTAACTATGATAATAAAAAAAAACAGGAAATGGTCTTACTCGAACACCAGTTGACAACCATTATTATTATTACTAGCAAATATATGCACCCTCCGGGTCCAAGTATCTAAGTTTTCATATAATAAAATATCATATTAAATTAGAAAGGCTAATGAAACTGAATAAGAATGCAGATAAAAAGATTTGGAAGAGAGGGGGTATGATTGAAAAATAGAACAACTTTGAAACTAACTCTTCCATCATTTTCCATTACTCCCGTCTGTCTTTGGTAAATTTTCCTAATTTAACTATTTAGTTAAAATAGGAAGTAAAGAATAATATTACAGTTATTTCTTCTTAATGAATTTCTTTTAAGATTTATCCCTGAGATTTTTGCTCATATTCATTAAGATAAAACCAAACAATTAGAAATCAATAATACTAAGCATATATTTATTAAAATCAAATTTGTAATATCAATATGCAAATTAACCTTTCCATTCACACTGTAAACCGCTATTTTGTTGTATATATAAATACAATTGCATGTTATTAGTATGTAGATATGGTCAACAGTGGCTTCGGCCTCTGGACCATTGATATAATTAACGGCGTCGATCCCAGGGGGCCACCCCCAGGCAACACCTGCCCCCTTGATTTAAAGGGGCAGGGCTGGGTTTATTGCCCAGTGCCTGAGGCGCCCCCTTGAGGGGGAATGCCGACGGGATCGACGCAATTTTTCACCCGCCACCCCATGAGCTTCGGTTTGTGGGTGGTCCCACATAAATAGGGCCTTGTGCCTGACCCGTACAAGTGGGGTACGTGGAAAATATCATGTAGATATGGTCAACAGTCTTAATGATGTAAAACAATTTTATTAATAATTGAGGTTTAAATAAAAATAAAATCATGGAGAATGTGATGTAAATAACAAAGGTAATTGTGACTTGTATAGTAATATAGTTTCGGTTACAGACAGAAAAATACACAATCTCCATTATAAGAAGATTAGAAAAATGTATGTGTGTGTGATTTGATATTGATAATATAGTTTGCAATACTTTTTAAGTAAACGGTGCTCAAAGTTTGGGTAAAAAACCATCAAGAATGAATAAAATAAAACGTCATAAAATAACCCAACAAGGGTTGACATGCCATAAAATCCAACCAACCACCAAGAATGAATAAAACAAAATGTCTTTGGGATAAAATAACCCAACAAGGCTTGACATGCCATAAAATCCAACCAACCAACCAACCAGCCATCAATACTTACAACCATTTGGAGAATACTAAGCCTGGTTAACTGATAAATTGTCCAAATTTACCACTTTTTAAAACAAACACTGAATAGCAAAAAAAAATTCTCATCACAATACTGCGTCTCTACCAGGGGGGGGGTGTTAATGTGTGCCGAAAAGTGGGCAGGTCCCCTTCAGGAAAAAAATCGATATTATAAAAAGAACCTGGTACCTCTAAGATAGGGCATTCCCCAAATAAGGTACCTAACCGAGTACATGATACTATTAGTATTTTTGTAATTTAACCATTTTAGTTTTTTTAACAATTGCAAAATAGATAGAATTATTTCTCTGAATGTTTGAGATGAGGCTTGAAGATTAATATTATCTGCGTTGTTCGGACTATTGTCCTCATCTTCATTGTTATTTGTACAACGTTTTGGCCGATATGCCCTCCGGCCTTTTTTTTTTAATTGGAAATCATTACCCCACCCGTCACACCACCTTTAGATGACAGAAATTCGAAATTCCCCAAATAGGCAGTTAGAAAAATAATTAACACAACTCCTAGCCCAGCTATGGTTAGCGGAATGAGAACAGGATACCCCCGTGGACTAAATAAAGGGTTAGGTTCAAAGTTCCGTGATGGCTCCCGATTACGACAAGAATGTTCCCGAGTTCGAAAAGAAGGTTCCCGAGTCCGACAAGAAATACCTGAAGAAGGCCAGAGGGTATATCGACCGAAACGTTGTACAAATAACAATGAAGATGGGGACAATAGTCCGAATAACGCAGATAATACTAGATATAATTATTTTGATTAATTCTTATCTGGATATATAGATAAATTATTTATATCTTTATCTGAACCAATGGTTCTCAACCCCTTTTTTTTACCTATTGACCCCCTTTTAACCCTATTTTACTCT
This sequence comes from Doryteuthis pealeii, assembly GCA_023376005.1. Lineage (NCBI taxonomy): Eukaryota > Metazoa > Mollusca > Cephalopoda > Myopsida > Loliginidae > Doryteuthis > Doryteuthis pealeii. The sequence goes on from CM042172.1 coordinate 43,179,637, forward strand.
GGTGGACCCCCTCCCCCCATAGCCATTCGTTGTTTAAAAATCCCATTGTATTTTTATAGTTAAATACATTTTACTTATCTGGGTCCCCAAAAAATGTTATATGGTCCACGGGGGTCCATATGGACCCCGGTTGAGAACCATTGATCTAGACAATAAATATTCTGCTTAAGTAATATATACCAAGTACTTTTTACAATATCACAATTTTTCTTTAAGGGACACGCTTTTCGGTATACATGTCCTTGTGCCCAACTAACCCCCCCCCCACTGTCTCTACCTCAGTGCACATGAAAAAGCGTGTGCTTACTCGTGCATAGAGGAGTATTCCGTTTTATTTTCCCGGGTATTGTACCTGGTATTGTCCATGCCGGTGTGTATTCGGCCGTAGATGCGTATTTTCAAGGGAGATCACTCGTAACGTCAGAATCACAATTAGGTGAAATTGGTATGCGTCCTGCGCAGGCTGCGGGGGTGTTTCTTGTGTGGGAGTCATGTGCGGGGGCGGGAAAACCTCTCTAAGTCTAATAATACTTGAGAGCTGAATGGAGAGACAGACGAGATAAATGCTAACGACGAACGAATGAAGGAATAACCCAACAGACATTGTTCTTCTTGGTAACAAAAACTTCTTCTTCTTCTTCTTCTTCTTCTTCTTCTTCTTCTTCTTCTTCTTCCTGTTTTTTTCTTCTTTCTTTCTTTCTATTTTGTTTTCTTTGCTTTCCTCTTTAACATATCTATTTTCATCCTTTGCCAACTCCTCCATCACCGCCACTTTCTTCTTCTTTCTTTCTTTCTTTCTTTCTTTCCTTCTCTCTCTCCTCTCTCTCTCTCTCCCCTCCTCTCTCTCTCTCTCTCTCTCTCTCGTCTTCTTTGCTTTCCTCTTTACACAATCTATTTTCATCCTTTGCCAAACTTCTCCATCACCGCCACTTTCTTCTTCTTTCTTTCTTTCCTTCTCTCTCTCCTCTCTCTCTCTCTCCCCTCTTCTCTCTCCCCTCTCTCTCTCGTCTTCTTTGCTTTCCTCTTTAACATATCTATTTTCATCCTTTGCCAAACTCCTCCACCACCACCACCACCACTTTCTTCTTTCTTTCTTCTCCCCCCCCCTCTCTCTTCTTTCTCCCTCCCTCCACACTCACTCTCTCTATTTTGTCTTAATGGCTTTCCTCTTTAACACATAATCTATTTTCACCAAACTCCTCCATCACCACACTTTCTTCTTCATTTTTCTTTCTTCTCTCTCTCCCCCTCTCTCTCTCTCTCTCTTCTCCCCCCTCTCTCTCTCTCTCTTTCTTCTCCCCTCTCTCCCCCTCTCTCTCTATTTTGTCTTCTTTGATTTTCTCTTTAACATATAATCTATTTTCATTTTTACCAACCTCCTTCACCTTCTTCTTCTTTCTTTCTTTTTCCTTTCTTTCATCTTATAATATCCCTCTCTCTATTTTTATCTTATCCCAGTTCCCCTCTCTCATTTCTCTTGCCTTTCCTCTTTCCTCCTCCTCATTCACCACAAAACTTCTTCTTCTTCTTCTTTTGCCTTCTTCTTTCTTTCTTTCTTTCTTATCGCATTTTCTTTTAAATCTCAGATTTTTCTTCTTTGAATTTCATTTATCTTTTCTCCTCCTCCTCTCCTTTCTCCCATCTCCTCCTACTACGTTCTTTTTGTTTTTCAAATCTTTTCAATCTCTTTGATTTACTTTTACTTTCCATTCCTGATCCTCTACCACCTCATTCAAATCCTCTTCATCCTACATTTTGTCTCATCGTTCTTCCTTATTTCCCCGCCAAGCTCTCTCTCTCTCTCTCTCTCTCTCTCTCTCTCTCTCTCTCTCTCTCTCTCTCTCTCTCTCAGATACAGTTTTTTTCCTTTTTCTGTCTATCTGTCTATCTCTTTAATCTACATCTCTTCATTCTCTCTTTCCTTCCTCGTTCTCTCCCCCCTCTCTCTCTCTCTCTTCTACAACTCATCTTTTCTTCCTTCTTCTCTCTTCTCTCTTCTCTCTCTCTCTCTCTCTCTCATCTACAGCTCTTTTTCCTTTCTCTATCTCTGTCTATCTCTCTTTAATCTACATCTCTTCATTCTCTCTTTCCTTCCTCGTTCTCCCCCCCCTCTCTCTCTCTCTCTCTCTTCTACAACTCTTCTTTTCTTCCATCCTATTTCTTTCTCTTTCCCCTTCTCTCTCCATCTTTCTCTCTCTCTCTCTCTCTCTTTCCAGCTCTTTTCTTCTTTCTCTATCTATCTCTCTTTAATCTACATCTCTTCATTCCCCCCTTCTCCCTCTCTCTCTCTCTCTCTCTCTCATCTCCACCTCTTCTTTTCTTCCTTCCTATTTCTTTCTCTCTCTTTTTCTCTCTTTAATCTCCGGATCTTTTCTTTCTTCCAATCTCTTTCTGTCCCCCCCTCTCTCTCTCTTTAATCTCCTTTCTCTCCTTTTCTTTCTTCCTCTTTCTCCCTCACCTTATTTTCTTCTTTCTTTTTTTCTTCTCCTCCCCCTCTCCTCCTACCTCCCAACGTTTTTCTTCTCCTCCTCTTCCTCCTCCCCTTCTTCCTCGTTCATGCTGTATCATCTGTTCGTTCTTCCCCATTTTCCTCTCTCTTTCCTTCATCTCTTGTTCTTCCACCTTCCTTCCTTTCTCAATCACATTATCCTCTACCTTCTACCCCTTCTCTTATTACGTAATCCCAGAACTCCTCCTCCTCCCTCTAACTTTCTCCTCCTCCTCCTCCTCCTTCTTTCATCTTTTCTTTCATCTTTTCGTTCTTCTCTTTTCTTTCTTTCGTCCCAGCTTCTCTCTCTCCATTTTTCTCCTTTTTATCTCTTTCTCCGCATCACCTTTTGAACTGTTTAACTTACGTAAACCAGGCTTTCCTCCTCCTTCAACTCATCCCCTTTCAACATCATTACTCCCAGGTCCACTCTGACCCGGAGTGGTAGTAATTGTTAGGGCACCCTCTATGGGTTAAATAGTTAACCATGAGCTTTTTAAAAATGTATTTAAAAAAATTTAGTTTAAAAAGAAGTTGAGTACCCATCAAGAATGAATAAAACAAAAACGTCTTCGGTATGAAATAACCCAACAGGGGTTGACATGCCGTAAAAAACAACCAGGCAACCAAATCCTTTTTCTTCACATATTTCTCCTCTTCCGTTTTATCTCACCTCTCCGTTTTTTCTCTTTCTCTTGTTGATGGTTCTCCCTTCTTCTTTCTCCTTCTTTCTCCTCATCACCTTTTTGAACCCCGGGTTCACCTTACATAGACACCGAAATCCTCCTACTCCCACTCTCTCACTTTCTCCTCCTCCTACCCCTTCACGTCTTCCTCCTACTCCTTCTACATTTTGTCTTTTCTTTCCTTTTTCTTCTTTCTTTCTCTCGTCCCCGGTTCTTCTCTCTTCTTTCTCCTCTCTTCCGTTTGAACCCGGGATTCTCCTTGCATAACCCCAGCCCCCCTCCTTCCTTTTACTACCCTCCTCCTTTACTTACTCCTCCTCTTTCACATCTTTCTCCTCCTCCTACTCCTTCACGTCTTTCTCCTGTTCTTCAACTTCGTTCTTCTTTCTCCTCTTTCTACCCCCTTTCTTCTCATCACCTCTTGAATCCCGGGTTCTCCTTACATAAGCCCAACCCCAGTTACTTTTCTTCTCCCCCTCTTTAACTTTTCCTCCTCCTCCTACCCCCTCTTTCACATCTTCTCTTCCTCCACTTCCTTCTTCTTTCTTCACCTCCTACCCTCTTTCTCCTCATCCCCTTTCGAACGCCGGATTCTCCTTACATAAGCCCATCCCTCCCTTCCTTTGCCACTCCTCTTTTTTTACTTTCTCCCCTCTTTTTTCCTCCTCCTCCTTCACGTCTTTTTCCTCTTCCTCACTTCCTTCTCCACCTCCCACCCTCTTCTCATCCCCTTTCGAACGCCGGATTCTCCTTACATAAGCCAATCCCTCCCTTCCTTTGCCACTCCTCTTTTTTACTTTCTCCCCTCTTTTTTTTCCTCCTCCTCCTTCACATCTTTTTCCTCTTCTTCCACTTCCTTCTTCTTCTTTCTCCACCTCCTACCCTCTCCTCATCACCTTTCGAACCCAGGATTCTCCTTACGTAAGCCCATCCCTCCCCTTCCTTCTCATTCCTTCCCTCCCTAATATTAACCAGCATCCCCACCTTTCCCCCTCTCTCTTACCAATTGATCTTCTGACCTCCCCCACCCCCGTTAGCCGACTATTACGCGGCCACCGACCTATTTTATTAACTCTTCAGTTGATTATGAAAACATTACACAAAACTTGTTGGGTGTTGTTGCTCGATACCAAACCACTAACACACGACCCTGCACAACAGGCAAACGGCAACAGAATACCTCATTACATTGGCCTCTCTAATACTCTACTCTGTACACCGTCCAATCTTGGTTTTATGGTTAACAAGATAGTCTCGCAGATCCATTACTGCTGAAAAGCGAGTTCGGTCCTCGCTGGATGCCTAAAATTTTTTTTAAAAAAAAACGAAAAAATCCCCACAACCCGTTCCTTGTGTTTAATCCGCCCTGGTGGGACATCTGGATTTTTTTTTTTTGGGGGGGGGTCTTGTCTTGGTTTAATGATTAACAAGCTCGTCTCGGAGATCAATTACTACTGAATGTAGAAAGCCCGTGGTGTAATGGTTAAAGTCATGGGAAATGGGCTCGCCGCCCCAAGTTCAAATCCTAGACGTGACAATTGCATTTCACTTAGCGCTAATACCCTTGGGAAAGGTATCAATTCTATTCTCCCTCCAGCTATGGGTAAGTAGTAGGGCAGACTGGGCTCTTTAACCTTGGTTAGGCAACCGGTCTAGGAGAAGGAAAACTCTGAATTCAAACCTGTTGAACTCCGCTTAAGAAATTGACCTTGTGTCACATCCTGCTCGTGCGGAGGGGTTGGTAAATATATATTACTACTGAATAGCGAGTTCGGTTCTCGCTTGATCTTCCATAATTGCAACTTAGTGTCAGGTCCTACCTGTGGTGAACGGGTTGTGTAATTTTGACCCAACCCGTTCACTACGGAGTGGACCTTGTGTCACACCCTACAAGTAGCAGAAGGGTTGGGTAAATAAAGGCATCCCACGGTGGTGTAATGGTTAGCAAGCTAGTCTCGCAGATCCATTACTACTAAAAGGCGAGTTTAGTCCTCGCTTGATACCCCGTAATTGTGACCTTGTGTCAGGTTTTACCCGTGACAAATAGGTTGGAAAAAGTACCTGGACGCCCTGTTGGCTGGGGCGTTAGAATGCACCGACTGCACCTCTGCAGAGGGGTAAGACTCCCCCAATGGGGCCACTATCCTGTGATGCTTAAGGATAGAACCCAGGTGGATGAGCAGTTCATGACTTGCAATACTCCACTTTGGCCCTATCTTGGGCTAGACGGGCGGTCGGAGAGGCCCCCTCCAATCAATCGGCTTGTTACGTCAAGCCCTAGCACCTATATGATTTTCCCAACCCTATTGCCCTTATAGCAAGCCCCAACCCTTTTTATCATATGGGTGCTAGAAGGCGGTGGCTGCGGGTCTACATGTCCTGGGAATGACGTTAAACTCTATCTGATGGTGAGGTTCCAGTGAGGGTTGATGTGCCGTAAAACAAACAAAACAAATCAAACCATGTCCACTCTGACCTGAATTAGTAGTATTTTTTAGGGTCCCATCGAATTTCATTTTCATTTTAACCCTTAAAACGTATATTCATAATTTTGCATATTCAAAATATTAAAGGAAAAAAATAGGTCCTGCGTCTAATGGTGAAGTTCGAACTACCACTCCGTCGCCATTACTCCCAGGTCCATTCTGAACCATAGTGGGAGTAACTTTTAGGGTCCCATCTATAAAAAAGCTTAAAAGAAAATGTTGAATACCTATCAAGCATGAATAGAACAAAACATCTTCGGCATAAAATAACCCAACAAGGGTTGACATACCGTAAAATAATGATGATTCCTGACAATTATTCTAATTAATTCTAGAAAATTTAATTGCAGGAAAGCCGAAGACCACATCTACCGAAACATATCTATAAAAAAAACAAAAAAAACGTGGGGATACTTATTAGAGTAATCCTACCCCACCCCTAAATAGTGAGCCATCCCGAAAAGACTCCCATTGATCAACTCTGGGAGGATACTGGATGCCGTCGGGAAGACCTTTCATGAGCGATGAACGATATGGATGGGTCGTGAGCTTGAATAATTCCTGACAATACTGTCAATTAATATCAGGAAGGCCGCAGAACACATCAACCGCAATGTAACTATCATAACAACAAACGTGTGGATACTAGTTTGAATTATTCATGAAAAAGCTGAATACCCCACTTAATGAGTGAGCCAACCAGCAAAGACTCACATTGGTCAACTAGATGCCGTGAGAAGGACTTTTCAGAAGCGATGGTCGATAGGGACAGGTTGCGAGTAATTCCTGACAATGCTTTCAGTTAATACTAACAAGGCCGAAGACCACATCTGCCGAAAGGCAATTATCAAAATAACAAGCGTGGAGATACTAGTTTGAATAATTCCTGACTATGCTTTCAATTAATACAAGGAAGGCCGAACACCAGATCTACCGAAAGGCAATTATCAAAACAACAAGCGTGGAGATACTAGTTTGAATAATTCCTGACTATGCTTTCAATTAATATTAGGAAGCCGAACACCAGATCTACCGAAAGGCAATTATCAAAACAAACAAGCGTGGAGATACTAGTTTGAATAATTCCTGACAATGCTTTCAATTAATACTAAGAAGCCGAAACCAGATCTACCGAAACGTAATTATCAAAACAACAAACGTTGGGATACTAGTTTGAATAATTCATCGACTCGGGACAAGGATTCCAGTTAATGCGAGGAAAATGAAGAACGCATTAACCGAAATGCTATAATCAAAATAACAAAGGTGGGGATATTAGTTTGAATAATTTATAGAATAATGAGATACCTTGTTTATGTATGAGTTCCGTTGTGCCCATTTGCAAAGATCAATATATATACAGCCGTGGTCAGATTCACATCATCTGTGAAAAGCATCAATGCATCAAGAAGAGGCTGCAATCACAAAGGCTATTTATGGTAGTATGAACCCGCACCCCCCCTCCCGGCCAATCATTACCCGACCCCGGCCCCGGTCCCGCCCCCACCATGCCGGACCTTGCTACCTACCACGTTTCATACAAGGATAAGGGTTGTCAGGATGCTGTGCAGGATGTGACCTGGGCCTTGGCTGTCCTTACCCAACAAAGCAGGGAAGGAGGATATCTATTTATCTATCTATCTATATATCTATCTCGCCCATCAGCAATATTTCTCAGTTTCTCTCTATCCCTCCTTCTGATTTTCCCAACTTTCTTTTTCAATAATATTAAGAGTTAAATCGTGAGGCATTTACCTATTCTTTTAGTAAATAAATCATGTCGTAGCTGATAATTTAATTCTAAACAACTTATTTTCTAATAAACTCTTGATTTGTTTTGTATTAAAAACTGTAGGAAACATAATGAATTTTTTATATGTATATATTAACATTACCGACAAAAACTTAGTTACAATAAAAAGGCATTGGTTTGTTTGTGTGTGTGTATTATTTATCTCGTACATTTTTTAATCTCAAAACAATCTTAAATCAGTTAAACTTGCAAATCGTCGTTAAAACGGAAACTTAAGTTTTTTTGCAAATTCTGTTACGGTTTAGGGGTTACGGTAATTAAGTTTTTGTCGGTAATGTTAATATATACTTCTTATAAAAAATTTTGCGAACTTTAACCCACAAATCTTGATTTTAAAACAAAATAAGATTTTAATTTTTCCGAAAAGAGCAACAAAGACAATTTATCTACTTACCAAATAAGTTGATTGATTCACTAATTTAAGATAGATAAATTACCAAAAATCAAGGAGTTAGTCAGCAATGTATTCTTTTAGTTTGTTTTAGTTAAACGATGGGGGGAGTCAACGTTTGCTCATTTGAATAAGATCCCATCACATTTAAATATATAACTACTTTTTTTTTACCCAACATGAAATATTTTAAAGTAAGTTTAATAATCATGTTAAATTTGACTCTATAAATTAATAATTAAAGTAATTTTAAAAAAATCTATTTTAAAGCCTGATTTACGCCACTTTATTAAAAAAAAAATTCTCTTTAGCCTGGAGAAATGAAAGGGGGGTGAATACACGGAGGCCCCCACGCTATCACCTACGTACCGTAGGTAATGGCGTGGGGGTGTCTGAGTGCTGATTTTTTAGTTATTACAGGCTCGCTATCAAACTCTTCCTAACTGACAAATACAGGGTGGGAGGAGAGTTAACTTAACTGACATAGCGAGATGGGAAGAGCAACAGGTAATCACCAAGACAGGGATTGGTCGGTCGTTGACTTCATTGCTAAATACGCCTAATTAAAGCCAATTAAACTGATTTTTTTTCATACACTTTGTAGTGCTAACACCAAGGAATATCTAAGTATAAATATTGTGTCCATAACATAAATAGAAAAAAATCCTTTAGCTGGAGAAGGTTGATAAACTCAGCTTTAGTATAATAATAATAATATATATATATATATATATATAGTTATAGAGACAACGATAGAAAAGTAAATCGTGTGTGATTGTCGCTGTGTGTGGATTAAAAAGTTTGATTTTTTTACGCCTTTATTCATTTACCTCTTGGTTGGTTGGTTGCATTTTACGGCATGTCAAACTTTGTGGGGTTATTTTATGCCGAAAACGTGTTATTCATTCTTGATGTGCATTTAAAATGTTTTTCAAAATCAATTCTTTTATAAACTCATTTTTTTTTAACTCACATTTTCTATTTAACCCATAGTGGGGCCCTAACAGGTAAAAACCTGAGTTGACCGCGGGTTAATGGAGATGAAGGAGTACAAGGATCTATTTGAAAATGTTAACATTGGGGATATTTTCTCTTTTTTAAGGGAAATAAAATTATACCATAGAATATAGACATGAAACAAATCAATGCCATACAATATAATTCCCAATAATGCTAACACATTGTTAAAAATAATTACTAAAAGTATATATATGAATACACAATATGTAAACACCCCAACCGCTAGGCATGATATAACCCTGGACGGGTTGATATACCGTTAAAATCAATAAACCAACCAACCAAACCATCTATATTCTCCAGAGCTCCAGAACTGGAACTTCACCCTTTGATGCAGTTTAACGTTTTACCCAAGACACTAGGACCCTGAGACACCGCCTTTTTGCACATATATGATAAAAAGGGTTGGGGCAATCATATAAGTGCTAGGGCTTGACGTGGCCAGCCAATTGATCGAAAGGGGTCTTTCCGACTACCTGTCTAGCCCGAGTAAGGGCCAAAGTGGAGTGTTGCATGTCATGGACTGCTCAGCCACGTTTTGTTTGATTCTGCCAAAGACAACGTAACACTTGGCCTTTTGATCTGATGCCAACGTTCAATCTTCACCTCTGAATTCTACAAGAAACATGTATCACAGGCAACTTTTCGCAACCCTGAGAACTAATCTTGTGTTTACTCTCCGCCGCCGTTCCCCGCTCTTTCCAAACGTCTCCTTTTATACTAGGTCTGGCCGAGATTTTCACACGTCACAACCTACAAATCGCGGCCTCAAGGACACACACGCTTTCATCTCCTTCACAAATCGTTTGGTGCCCGCCTTGAACTCGTTACATTTCACCTTCTCTGCTTCTGCCCACACACACAACATTCTACTCGCTGTCTCTTCGACCGACGGACCGTTGCTGACTCATCAAATGTTTGTGGGTTTTGCCGTTCTATCTCGCTACATGTTTTATTCATTCTTGATGAGTGTTCAAAATGTTTTTCAAAGTCAATTATTTTTAAGCACATTTTTTTAAACTTTAACTTCTTTTATTCAATACATAGATGGGACCATAACAGGTACTGTCCCTCCGAGTCAGAGTGGACCAGGGAGTAATGGTAATGAAGAGGTTCTCCCCATTCCCCAGCGCTCCAGAACCGGAACTTCACCATCAGATAGAGTTTAACGTCATACCCAGGACATAAAGACTCTCAGAAACTGCCTTCTAGCACATGTATGATAAAAAGGGTTGGACCTTGCCATAAGGACAATAGAGTTGGAACGGAACTCTCATATAGGTGCTAGGGCTTGACATATTCATTCTTGATGAGTATTCAAAATGTTTTTCAAACTCAATTCTTTTTTAACACATTTTAAGCACATTTTTTTCATTCAACCTATAGATGGAACCCTAACATATACTACCACTCCGAGTGAGAGTGTACCTGGGAGTAATGGACTCTTGTTGCCTTGATTATATTTACATATTAGAAATTTTATTCTGAACATTTAATCTCTCAAGTGCTCAAAGTATCCACTTTCAACCTTGCAACAATCTTCGTATCTGTTCAAAACACTCTGGTACACATAACGATACAAATTCCAATCTCCCTCAATTTCAGTGAATGAATCTGAAATGTAATCTTTCAATTCATTGACAATGTGGGAATTTCTCTCATAAAGCTTGTTCTTGACTACACCCCCACCCCTCAAAAAAAAAGAAATCCATTGGTGTCCGGTCAGGTGAACGGGTGTGGCCATTCAATGCTGCCCCCGCCTTCCAAACCAAAACTGCGGAAAGGCTTCATGAAGATACTCTCTTACTGTCCGCGCATAATGTGGACCTATCTCACTGAAAAGTTAAAGAGACGATTCTTCCAGGCAGTGGTTATATCTGTACTGCTGTATGGCTGCACCATTTGGACCCTAACGAGGCGCCTTGAGAATAAGCTGGATGGGAGCTGTACAAGAATGCTGCGTGCGGTCTTGAACAAGTCTTGGAAACAGTACCTCACAAGGAAGCAGCTGTATGACCACCTGCCCACCATCTCACAAACCATACGAGTGAGACGGATTAGGCATGCAGGACACTGCTGGAGAAGCAAGGACGAGCTCATAAACGACGTTCTCCTGTGGAAGCCAACACATGGACATGCTAGTGTGGGTCGCCCGCCAAGGACCTACATTGACCAACTATGCGAGGATGCTGGTTGCTGCGCAGAGTACCTCCCAGAGGCAATTAATGATAGGGAAGGTTGGTGAGAGGTTGTCATGGATATCCGTGCTACTTGCGTGACATGATGATGATGATGATATATGTCTTGAATAAATATTGGAAGCGACACCCTGCAAAACAGCAGCTGTACGGCCACTTACGTCCCATCAGACACACCATCCAAGTGAAACATGCTGGGCACTGTTGGGAAAGTACGAGGTATGTCAGTAAATATGTTTCTATAAAGATAAGTTTGTTTAATTATATCATAAGATTTTTATAAGTTTCGATGCGAGAGCTTTTTAGTAAAAAAAAACCATGAATACAGAATTCTGCTAAAAAACATCAACAAAGAAATTGAACCTGTGGTAAAAAAAAAAATCTTTAAACGGACTGTTTTACCATAAAATATTTGTTTTTAGAATTAAAAATGACCTGACATTTTTTTATTAAAATATAAAAGAATATCTAAATACTGAGATTTTCTTTTATTTATGTTTGTTTAATGTCTTCTTGTTTAAATAAACAATAATATCTAAATATTTCATTGAAGGCGTTTTTATCGACAATTTTTTAAGCTAACACCGCCTAGCGTTTTTTAAAGCAGGAGACCGGGAAGGAACTCTGCGAATAGTACAAAATCCTGGAAGCAACCCCCCCCCCCCGCAAAAAAAAAAAATGAATCCCATCTCACATCATGGTAATATTGGGCAGATGATACCAGTGTAACATGAGGGGGAGGGGAAGAGAGAGAATGAAAAGAGCCAGTAGGTTAACATGGAAAATTTTCAAGATGAATCAGCAGGAAAAGACATTACGTTTTCTCATTGGTCAATGAGACGTCACGTGGCGAGAAGGAAGAGTGAGAGGTGCGAATGTTCGGGGAGTTTGGGACAATGTGCTGACTGAGCGAGATGTGGCTCTCGCTCCGGGCAGTTTTGACTTGGGGGGGGGGGAATAAAAAATCTCATGAGGAAAAGATAAGTCACACTTTCTAAAAACGATAAACGGCACAGGGTAAGATGTCGTCCAGTACACCAAGTTGGCTTCCAGACTCCAAACATCAAGGAATTGTCAGTCAACTCAACATCGGCCCAGCAACCGGATTCGAGCCTCTCCACGTAGCACAGAAAATGAGATAAGTATAGACGATTATTTCTATAAATGGCACAAGGCAAGATGTCCCCTAACATCCCAAGTTGGCTTCCAGATTGCAAACATCAAAGAATTGTCAGCCACTCAGCATCGGCCCAGCAACCGGATTCGAGCCTCTCCACGTAGCACAGAAAATGAGATAAGTATAGACGATTATTTCTATAAATGGCACAAGGCAAGATGTCCCCTAACATCCCAAGTTGGCTTCCAGATTGCAAACATCAAAGAATTGTCAGCCACTCAGCATCGGCCCAGCAACCGGATTCGAGCCTCTCCACGTAGCACAGAAAATGAGATAAGTATAGACGATTATTTCTATAAATGGCACAAGGCAAGATGTCCCTAGCATCCCAAGTTGGCTTCCAGATTGCAAACATCAAAGAATTGTCAGCCAACTCAGCATCGGCCCAGCAACCAGATTCGAGCCTCTCCACGTAGCACAGAAAATGAGATAAGTATAGACGATTATTTCTATAAATGGCACAAGGCAAGATGTCCCCTAACATCCCAAGTTGGCTTCCAGATTGCAAACATCAAAGAATTGTCAGCCACTCAGCATCGGCCCAGCAACCGGATTCGAGCCTCTCCACGTAGCACAGAAAATGAGATAAGTATAGACGATTATTTCTATAAATGGCACAAGGCAAGATGTCCCTAGCATCCCAAGTTGGCTTCCAGATTGCAAACATCAAAGAATTGTCAGCCAACTCAGCATCGACCCAGCAACCATATTCGAGCCTCTCCACGTAGCACAGAAAATGAGATAAGTATAGACGATTATTTCTATAAATGGCACAAGGCAAGATGTCCCCTAACATTCCAAGTTGGCTTCCAGATTGCAAACATCAAAGAATTGTCAGCCAACTCAACATCGGCCCAGCAACCGGATTCGAGCCTCTCCACGTAGCACAAAAAATGAGATAAGTATAGACGATTATTTCTATAAATGGCACAAGGCAAGATGTCCCCTAGCCCAAGTTGGCTTCCAGATTGCAAACATCAAAGAATTGTCAGCCACTCAGCATCGGCCCAGCAACCAGATTCGAGCCTCTCCACGTAGCACAGAAAATGAGATAAGTATAGACGATTATTTCTATAAATGGCACAAGGCAAGATGTCCCCTAGCATCCCAAGTTGGCTTCCAGATTGCAAACATCAAAGAATTGTCAGCCACTCAGCATCGGCCCAGCAACCAGATTCGAGCCTCTCCACGTAGTACAGAAAATGAGATAAGTATAGACGATTATTTCTATAAATGGCACAAGGCAAGATGTCCCCTAGCATCCCAAGTTGGCTTCCAGATTGCAAACATCAAAGAATTGTCAGCCACTCAGCATCGGCCCAGCAACCGGATTCGAGCCTCTCCACGTAGCACAGAAAATGAGATAAGTATAGACGATTATTTCTATAAATGGCACAAGGCAAGATGTCCCCTAGCATCCCAAGTTGGCTTCCAGATTGCAAACATCAAAGAATTGTCAGCCACTCAGCATCGGCCCAGCAACCGGATTCGAGCCTCTCCACGTAGTACAGAAAATGAGATAAATATATTTGTATATGGCACATCATCACTCCATTCCAAAATGAATGAAATGCATAATGAAAAGGATTGGATAATTGAGGGTCGCGAAAGCATCAGTTTTAGTAAAAGTAAATTATAGGGGAAAAAGAAAGAAAGAATCTATTTGGAAAGAAAGAATCTATTTGGAATGCAGTTTGTTTAAATTGTTGATTTGAAATTCCAAAGCAGAGAAATGCTGAGGTTGAATATTTTCGGGCGAATTATAAACATTCTTACAGGGCCGGGTTAGCTCAGTCGGTAGAGCATTCGACTAGAAACCACAAGGTTCCTAATTCGATATTGGCCCTCGCCAACTCAGCGTATGAGTAGCACAGGGATCTGTGCGGTAAAGTAAAGAGCTGATGGTAGGTGTGGCGCTCCACCCCAGACGCAAAAAAAACAATCTCCTTGGTCTAGCGCTAGTGAAAAGGGGATAGACTCCCTCGCTGATTTGGTGATACTGACATTAGGCCGCCCCGACGACGACTTTTTTTTATAAACATTCTTGAGAGGAATGTCGAATTGTTTGGTTAAAATTCCATGTACTTATGTAATACAAAATGACAATATACAGTGGAATTAGAATATGACGTAAGAAAGAAAATAATCAGCTGATTAAAGGTAATTATAAAAGAAGGGGCGAATAGTTGAAGCAGGAGAAGAGTAAGTGAAGGCAGAACAGAAAGTGGCTGCAGACGACACGCGGAGCAGGCCTGATTAGCCTATCCGAGAAAAGCAGCCTTTCTTTCTTTCCTCTCCCAACTTGACAGTTGACAGGGCGAGAGTCATAAGTGAAGAATAATAAAAGTTCCAATTACCGTCAAACTGGGAAGACAAGGCAACAAACGGTTGTAACTTAAATACAAACCCGAATGTCACAAAGTCTACTGCAGAATGACAGGATATATATAAGACTCCACAATGTCGTTCAAATCAAGCAGTCAAGCAGCCAATCAGAACCCAAGGAATGTAATCACTCAAATCACCCAGATTCATGAATGGGTCATTCTTGATTTCTATATATACCAACTATCTTGGACACTGCTTAAATTGTACTTAGCTGCTGTTATTCAAACTAACAGTAGACTTACTGACTTCAATAATAAGCTTACTGTATCTAATTATGCTGATTCTATTATTAATAACATTCTTTCTATCTCTCTCTTTGAATTAGCGACTGCTAGATTGTCACGACCATAATAAATATTTCTTGACAAGAGCTGCCGGCAAGTTTGTTTTTAATAAGTGCATGTGACCACGGAACTTAATTTAAAGGCGGTTTTCACACCCGGAGAAACGAGCCCATATATAAGAACAAAGACCCTCAATACGTTACACTAAGGGCAATTAATTAATCCCTTATTTTCCCCATAAGATGTTCTTAAACGTGATTGGACAATACATCATAGCACGCCATTATCTAACCAATGAACGATCAGTTCTCTCGATAGAATTAAAC
>CM042172.1:43199893-43264163 GCA_023376005.1 Doryteuthis pealeii
AGATTTCTTTATAAGGACGAGCTCATAAGTGATGTTCTCTTATTGGCACCTACTAATGGACATTCCAGTGTGGGTCGACCAGCGGAAAAGTATACTACAGAGAAATGACCCGTTTATCAAGAAGCTCATTACGGGTTGGTTGATTGGTTGGTTGGTTGGTTGGTTGGTTGGTTCGTTCGTTCGTTCGTTGGGTTTTACAGCATGTCAACCCATTAAGTCATTTCATGCCGAAGACATTTTTGTTTTATTCATTCTTGATGGGTACTCAATTTGTTTTAAACAATTTTTTTACATATTTAACCCGTGGATGGGGCCTTAACAGGTATTTCTACTCCGGGTTAGAATGGACCTGGGAGCAATGGTGATGAAGGGGTGTTCCATGCTCCCCAGACCTCTAGAACTAGAACCTCACCATCAAATAGAGTTTAACGTCATACCCAGGACATGAAGACCCTCAGCCACCATCTTCTAGCACGTATATGATAAAACGCGTAGGGGTTTGCCATAAGGGAAATAGGGTTGGGACAACTATATAGGTGTTAGGGCTTGACGTGACCAGCCGATTGTTCGGAAGGGGATTCTCCGACCGCCTGTCTAGCCTAAGTGAGAGCCAAAGTTGAGAGTTACTTGTAATGGACTGCTCAGCCACTAGGATTCCGTCCTTAAGCTTCACGGGTCACCACTCACTGCTAACTGTTACGATTCGTGTGTCCATTTATATGGCTGGATGGGAAGTGGTTTTATAGTGGAGATCCCTTGTGGCATAAAGTTTGATCCTTTCCTGGAGTAGAAAAATGTAGTATCAGTTTTAATCCTTGTCAGCTGATCCGTGTTAAGGAGTTGTATAATCCTCGTTTGTACATCCGGCGAGCAATTGTCCGACAATTTATCAACAGCTTTAAATAGTAAATTAAATACATGTTTGTGCGTTTTTGATTGGCCGATTCAGCCAACGCTGTTTTAAGAGTGTTTATGAATAAAAGTTATAATTAGTATTATCTGCTTTATTCGGACTATTGTCCTCATCTTCATTGTTATTTATACAACGTTTCGGCCGATATGCCATCCGGCCTTCTTCAGGTATTTCTTGTCGGACTCGGGAACCTTCTTTTCGAACTCGGGAACCTTCTTGTCATAATCGGGAGCCATCACGGAACTTTGAACCTAACCCTTTATTCAGTCCACGGGGGTATCCTGTTCTCATTCCGCTAACCATAACTGGGGTAGGAGTTGTGTTAATTATTTTTCTATGTTACTGCCTCTACTCAGGATTGAACCCGGAATCCAGAGATAACTGTCACTTAGAACTGTCTTAAAGGGTTAAGTTCGAGGTTTCGTGATGGCTCCCGATTACGACAAGAAAGTTCCCGAGTTCGAAAAGAAGGTTCCCGAGTCCGACAAGAAATACCTGAAGAAGGCCGGAGGGCATATCGGCCAAAACCTTGAACAAATAACAATGAAGATTAGGACAATAGTCCGAATAATGCAGATAATACTAATCATCAAATCTCATCTCAAACATTCAGAGAAAAAGTTATAATCTTCAGCAGATCTTATACCCAAAAATAATCCAACACCGACAGGTGGCCCCATTGGAGAGGGGTCTTACCCCCCCCCCACACACACACCCTGGAGAGGGGTAGTTAGTGTACTGACAGGGCTGTATCATTATGGGGACAAAAAATGGATCCTTTATGACAATGTTCAACGCAAAGGGCAGAGGATTGATAACTGTGAATTTCCGCTGCCTCCAGCCTCAAAGGGGTAGCTTCATAGAAGAAAGGTTATGTTGTGTGCATGGTAGGATCATTCATTTAGAATTTTTAAACCGCAATCAGACACTCAGTGCAGTCTTATACTCTCAACAGCTGCAACATAGGCAAGAAAACCTTCTTAGAAAACGTCTCACACTCGTCAATAGAAGAAACGTTATACGCCTCTATGATAACGAAAGGTTATATTCAACAAGAATCATACTGGAAAAATACTGAATTTAAACTGGTCTGTTCTACGCAATCAACCATATTCAGCAGACCTTAAATCAAAGTGTCCTGGGTCCGATGTTAAACTGCATCTAATGGTGACGTTCCAATTCTGGAACTTTGGTAGAGTGTGGAGTACCCCTTCATTGCTTTTACTCCCAGATCAACTCTGACCTGGAGTGGTAATAGTGGGTTGAATATATAAAAAATTAGTTAAAATTGAATACTCAACAAGAATGAATAAAACAAAATGTCTTCGGCATAAAATAACCCAACAGGGGTTGACATGCCATAAAATCCAACCAACTACCAAGAATGAATAAAACAAAATGTCTTTGGCATAAAATAACCCAACAAGAGTTGACATAAAAATCTAACCTTTAATACCCTTGAGAAAGGCACAAACACGTCATAGCTACCATTCAACCAACCAACCAACTGAGTTCCATCTTTTTCGTTCACTACAAAATGCTCTGAATGACAAAAGAATTTCTCAAGTAGATCTGGTGAAAACGTTTTATTATGAATTTTATTTGAGATGAATCAACGAGCAACCCGATAAATGACAAGAGGTAATTCAAAATAAATGGCGAATATACTATTGATTAAAATTAATTCATTGTTGAATTATTGGCGAATGAATCAAATTTTACTAAGAAGGAAATTATTCATGACACAACCCAATATATATCAAGACGGCAGGACAACAGCACGGGTCCTTTTGACTCCCCCTCTCTCTCACATACACACACACCGTCCCTATCGGACATAGCTATTAATAAGTATTCTAGACAGCATCCAATGTCTATACAGAGCTTATAAAAGTAGGTCTTTGATGGTTGACCATACTGGTATTTCCATGGGTAGTAGTCCATGGAAGAACATCACTCATGAGTTATATCTGAGGGGAATCAACACGCTATCTAATAAATGGAAAGATATGATTCAAAATAACGGCGAATATACTATTGATTGAAATCAGTTAATTCATAAATTATACTTTACTAAAACGGATATATTTAGGACATATGGCTAGAAACCGCAAGGTTCCTAGTTCGATACCGGTCCTCGCCAACTCAGCGTATGAGTAGCACAAGAATCTGTGCGGTAAAGTAAGGAGCTGATGGTAGGTGTGGCGCTCCACCTCAGATGCTAAAACAATCTCCTTGGTCTAGCGCTATTGAAAAGGGGATAGACTCCCTCGCTGAAAGGCTGATACCGACTTTAGGCCGCCCCGACGACTTTACTTTTTTTTTTACTATATGTATACTAGCAGAAGTACCAAGTCCACGACATGACTAAAACAGTCTTAGAAACACCAGGGAGTAAGAGAGAAGGAGGGAGAGAGGAGTAAGAGAGGGGTTGAGGAAACTATGAGGTTGATGCTTAATTATTGCGGCTTTTTTTTCAACAAATTTTATTCAATAAAAACAATAATAATTGGCGGTTTGTTTAATTTATTTCGTAAAAATAATCCTCTCTTTTCAGAACGCGTATCGAAAATCATATCCACATTCGTCATATGTTCTACAACTTCAATGAAAAAAATGTTTTTGACGTATTTATAGTTGCATCTTACTTCTTTTCTTTCATCTGTCCATGTCTGGTTTTAGCCGTATTTCTAGCTTACATTGAATAAAGTTTTTTTTTCTTTAAATTAAATGTCCTTAATGTCTATGACATATTTTATAGCAATTTAGTTTTTAAAGTTGATGTACAATAAATAAATTCAACTTCTAATATACAATATTTTAACAATTTTTAAAAATATAATTCCTAATAATAATAATATTTAATTATAAAATTATGTTTTAATCGTCGAATGCCAATGGCTATGAGGGTAAGATAGGTATCAAAGGATTTGTTTTTTAAAGGCTTGAAAACCACTGCATTACATAGGATTACAGTTACACAAATCCTATGAAAATAAGTAGGTATTTGTTAAGGTCTGCCAAAATATCGTCTGCTTTTCATTGATCTATGCTCTACCACTCCAAGAAAGGTTGGAATGGAGTCCAGTCATTTCGCGATCTCAATGTGTTACGTAGCGGACTTCTTAGAAACAGCAGGGAGTGAGAGAGAAGAGAGGGGGGGGGAAAGAGTGAGAGAGAAAGAGGGGGGGAAAGAGTGAGAGAGAAGAGGGGGGAAAGAGTGAGAGTGAAGAGAGGGGAAAGAGTGAGGGAGAAGAGGAGGGGAAAGAGTGAGGGAGAAGAGGAGGAGAGGAGTGAGGGAGAAGAGGGAAAGGAGTAGAGAGAGAGAGTGAGAGAGACGAGGGGGAGAGGAGTGAGAGAGGAGGGAGAGAGTGAGAGAGAAGGGGTGAGAGGAGGAGAGGAGTGAGAGAAAGAGGGGAGAGGGAGTAAGAGAGAAGAGGAGTGAGAGAGAGGGGAAGAGAAGAGGAGTGAAAAGAAGGGGAAGAGGAGTGAGAGAGAAGGGAGAGGAGTGAGAGAGAAGAGGGGAGGGGGTGAGAGAGAAGAGGGGAAGAGGAGTGAGAGAGAAGGGGGAAGGGGAGAGAGAAGAGGGGAAGAGGAGTGAGAGAGAAGAGGGGAGAGGAGTGAGTGAGAGAGAGAGGGTGAGAGGAGTGAGAGAGAAGGGGGGAGAGGTGAGAGAGGGAGTAAGAGGAAACTATGAGATTGATGCTTAATTAGTGCGTCTTTTTTCAACAAATTCTATTCATCAAAACCAATAACAATCGGCAGTGTGTTTAAATTGTTTCATAAAAATAATCCTCTGTTTTCAGAATGCGTATCGAAAATCATATCCACATTCGTCATATGTTCTACCGCTTCAAGAAAGGTTGAAATACAGCACAGTCATTTCGGGATTCCAATGAACTTTTTAGTGAAAGAACAATCAGCAAAGATTCAAGTTGAAAGATGGTCCAGGAAGTTCAAATCGGGCGATACAAACTTCAAAGATGAAGAGGCTGACCATCAAATTTCAACGACTAGACACTTTTGGCAGCCGTGAAAGAGGACGAAATCTTGATAACGAAAAATGTTGGCCGAAGACTTCAATGTGAACCATTTGACCATCGTTTGTCGTCTCAAAAATCTTGGAAAAGTATGGAGATTGGATGGGTGTGTCCTCCACAAACTCTCCAATAAAAACAAAGCTACACGTATCCGAATTCTTACCTATTTTCCGCAATAATTATTCAACAACCCAAATTTAGCAAAGTTGTTATCAAATTAAAAGATTTGCTAATAATTTGCTCATGAGCTCGAAACCAGAAGAATTTTATTTGAAAGGAATCAACGAGTCACCTGATTAATGGCAAAAAGCAATTCCAAGGACAGATGAATATCTTATTATAATGGAGATTGTGTGTTTTTCTGTCTGTAACCGAAACTATATTCCTACTCAAGTCACAATTCTCTTAGTTATTGACATCACATTCTCCATGATTTTATTTTTATCTAAACCCCAATTATTAATAAAATTGTCTTACCTTATTAATACTGTTAACTATGTCTACATACTGACAGCATACAATTATATTTATATATACAACAAAATAGCGGTTTACAGTGTGAACGGGAAGGCTAATTTGCATATTAATATTAAAAACTCGAATTTAATAAATATGTGCTTAGTATTATTGATTTCTAACTGTTTGGTTTTTATTTTAATGAATATAAGCAAAAATCTCTTCAATGAATCTTAAATGAAAATCCATGAACAAGATAAATAATTGTCATTTTATTCTTTACTTCCTCTTATAACTAAATACTTAAATTAGAAAAAATAACAATGAAAGACGAGAGTGATGGAAGAGTAAGTTTCAGTTGTTCCATTTTTTATTATACTCTCTCTGTTTCAAATCTTTTATATACTCCCTCTGTTTCAAATCTTTTTATCTGTATTCTTATTTAGTTTCATTAGCCTTTCTAATTTAAATACAATATTTTATTACATTCAAACTTAAATACTTGCACCCGGAGGTGCATATATTTGCTAGTATTATTAATTGAAATTAATTCATTAATAAATTATTTTGCTAAAACGTATATATAGGACTCAGCCGGATATACGTGTACTAGCAGAAGTACCCGGGACTAAAAAGATTTTAGAAAATCAGGGAGGCGGAGAGAGGGGAGTAAGATAGATAGATTGATAGATAGATAATGAACAGAGTAACCGAGGGGGTAAGAAGACAATAATTTAGCAAAGTCCTAATCAAATTTTAAAAATTCGCAAAGATTCGAAACCAACTGAATTTTATTTGAGAAGAATCAAGAAGCTACCATATCTCAATCTATCTATCTATCTATCTGTTCATATTATCTATTTCACTCTTTTCATGTCCACTAAATCTATCCATTGATCTATTTATTCATAACTATCTATCTATCAATCGACCTATATTTGTTTATATCTATCTCAATCTATCTATCAATATATCTGTTCCTATCTATATATGTTAGTTCAAATCTATCTATCTGTTCATAACTATCTATCTATCTGTTCAAATCTATCTATCAATGCCTATCTATCTATCTACCTATCTATACCTATCTATCCCTACCTATCTATCTATCACTATCTATCTATCAATACCTATCTATCTATCTATCTATCTATCCCTATGTATCAATTCCTATCTATCAATTCCTATCTATCTGTTCATATCTATCTATATCTATCTATCTATCTATCTATCAATTGCTATCTATCTATCAATTGCTATCTATCTATCTATCTATCTATCTATCAATCAATACCTATCTATCTATCAATCAATACCTATCTATCAATCAATACCTATCTATCTATCTATACCTATCTATCTATCTATCTATCTATCTATTCATATCTATCTATCTATTCATATCTATCTATCTATCTATTCATATCTATCTATCTATCTATCTATCTATCTATTCATATCTACCTATCTATCTATCTCAGTCTGAAGGACAAAATATTTTCTCAAGAAGATCAGGTGAAAACATTTATGGAAAACATCTTGAGCTCGATACCAACTGAATTTTATTTGAGAGGAATCAACGATCTACCCGATTAATGGCAAAGGCCATTCAAAAGAGAGACGATTATTAATTGAGTAAGAAGTAAGAAGGGGGGGGGTAAGAAGAGAATAATTTAACAAAGTCCTTATCAAATTTTTTAAAATTCGCAAAGAATTCGCTCATGAACTCGAAACCAGAAAAAATCTTAATTTGAAATGAATCAGTGAGCTCCTGATAAACGACAAGAGTGATTCAAAATAATGGCGAATGTATAATTGATTGAAATTAATTCATTGTTGAAATTATTTATGAATGAATTAAAAATTTTACTAAGACAGAAATTATTCATGATTTTTTTTTTTATCGCATCTCACTCGGGTCGTCTTTTCTATGACAGCAAGGAACAGCGCATATCAGTAATAGATAAAGATCTCCAATGTGACTCGAACTCGCGCCACTTTCAGTTCCACGGAAGGCTGTCTACGAACCTGTTGCTTTACGAACTGATAGCGTTCATTACAGAGCAGCATGGATGGTGTAATCTATCTATACTTGTATAAAGGGAGGTTGTGTGAATCTGTATGTCCGGAGGAAACTTCGAAAATAAAACAATTAATGACAAAGTAAATATATGTACACATTAAATATTACCAGGGCTTGGTTTTTGAGCAAAAAAATGATCTGATTTATATTAATTTAAATTTTTTTTTCTTTTTTTTTTTTTTTTGCTTTGAAATATTAATTTGGAATTTAGCAAATCGCGTCATTTATATTTCATTTAAAAAATATAGTTAATCATTGAATTAAAATTTCTTACTATATCATTATGTGATGTCATTCCCTCTACTCTGACGAAAAAAAAAATTCCCTGACATCTCACCAGGCCAGATTAAAATAAGATCTTTTTTACGTTGTGATTTTTATGGGTCCTCCTGCGAGGATTGAACTCGCAATTCAGTAGTAATAGATCTGCAAACGATTATTAAACCATGTTTTTTCTCCTCTACCCGGGCTTCGCCGGGTAGCCGTTGCTAATTATTTGCTAAGCTTTTGTTTAGATATAACACACAGATTGCTTACAGTACTTGCTGTTGTGATCACTCATCCAATTATTGGACTGGCATATCGTTGCTTAACTTCAGTGATCTAGCGGGGAATAGGTGCTTTCATCATAACTGGATCGTAAGTCAAATCATTTCATGTTGTTATCAAGCTTCTTAGATGCGACATAAAGACCTCAGGTTCCTTATAGTACTTGTTTAAGTGGTTACCCATCTAAGAATTGAAAAGGCTCATCGTTGCTTAACTTCAGTGATCCAGCGAGAACACAGTGTGGCTTAACTGTAAGTCGAATACAATGTGTATTGTTTTTTTTAATAAGCTTTTCTTTAGATATGGAACTTTTTGTCTCAGGTTGTTTACAGAACCTGCTGTTGCTTAAGTGGTCACCCATCTAATTATTTAACAGACTCATCCTTGCTTAACTTTGATCTAGAAGGAACATATTGACTGAAAGTCTAATACAATGTGTATTGTTATTATTTACTAGCAAATATATGCACCCTCCGGGTGCAAGTATTTAAGTTTTAATGTAATAAAATATCTTATTAAATTAGAAAGGCTAATGAAACTAAATAAGAATGCAGATAAAAAGATTTGAAACAGAGGGAGTATAATAAAAAAATAGAACTACTGAAACTTACTCTTCCATCACTCTCGTCTTTCATTGTTATTTTTTCTAATTTAAGTATTTAGTTAAAAGAGGAAGTAAAAGAATAAAATGACAGTTATTTTTTCTTGTTAATGGATTTCATTTAAGATTCATTGAAGAGATTTTTGCTTATATTCATTAAAATAAAACCAAACAGTTAGAAATCAATAATACTAATCACATATTTATTAAAATCACATTTTTAATATCAATATGCAAATTAGCCTTTCCGTTCACACTGTAAACCGCTAGTTTGTTGTATATATAAATATAATTGTATGTTATTAGTATGTAGATATGGTCAACAGTCTTAATGATGTAAAACAATTTTATTAATAATTGAGGTTTAAATAAAAATAAAATCATAGAGAATGTGATGTCAATAACTAAGGGAATTGTAACTTGAGTAGTAATATAGTTTCGGTTACAGACAGACAAACCCACAATCTCCATTATAATAAGATATTGACTAAGCTTTTGTTTAGCATACACATTCAGGTTGCTTATAGTAACTGCTGTCGCTTAAGTGGCGCCACCCAACTAAGTATTGAACAGGCTCATCAGATTGAGTATCTGTTGTTGCTAAAGTGGTCAACCAGTTGAACGGGCTAATCACTGCTTAAATTTGGTGATCTAGATCAGGGGTTCCCAACCTTTTTCAGCTCATGGCCCACTTTGAAACCAGAATTTTTTTTTGTGGCCCATGAAATTATTCTAATAGAAAAAATATTTCCATTTTACATAAGATATTTATTCAATCTATATCCAACCATATTGACGCATACACTTTATCTTAAATATCTAAACTACATGTACTTTTCAGTTCCAATTTAACGACTATTTATTATCAATATTTAATTTTGCAATTTTTCTCTATATATATATATGTATGTGCAAAATAGAATTATAATATTTCCTAGGCCCACCTGAAATTTGCTGTGGCCCATATTGGCCATAGGTTGGGAACCACTGATCTAGATGAATTCACTGCTTTTATCGTAACCGGGTCGGAAGTCAACTTGCTTTACGTCGTTATTTACCAAGCTTACCAAATCGGGTTGATTTCAGCACCAAGCTGTTGGTTAAGTAGTACTTTGATTGGCCAGCACCATGTTTATGATTTTTTTACACATTTTATGCATTATCTGAAATGAATTTAATTGTTATTAAGAACACATTTTGAATTATCATACGATATAAACAAAAAAAAAATACTTGTTCGAATCAATACAACTGCATGTTTTAACACAAAAATATCATAAAATGTGTTCTTAATAACAATTAAGTTAATTTCAAATAATGCGCATAATTTTATGGTAGTGCAGGGGCAGACAATCACTACAGTAGGAATTTACTAAACCAAAGTTCATGAATGCCTTCTTTTGTGCGCATTATTTATTCTCTTCATATCTATATATTAATATTCGTGCTCCTTAATTGAACAACCGTTATCATCTTACAACACATTCTGGTTGAAAATAAGAGTCCATCCAAATCGATAAAAGAGGAAATGCAAAAATCTATATCCTGCTAGCAGCACGGATATCCATGACAATCTCTCGCTAACCTCCCCTATCATTAATTGCCCCGGGCAGATCTTTTGAGCAGCATCAAGTATCCGTGCAGAGTTGGTCAATGTAGGTCTTTGCTTGGCGGCCCTCACTGGCGCTCCTATGTGCTGGCTTCCACAGGAGAATGTCGCATACGAGTTCGTCCTTGCTTATCCAGCAGATCTTATTCGTCTCACTCGGATGGATTGGCTTTATAGGGCTGCACCACTCGGACCCTAATGAAACGCTTAGAAAAGTAAGCTAGATGATAGCTATACAAGAATGCTGCGAGCGATCCTAAGCAAATCGTAGAAGCAGCACCCCCACAAGAAAGCAGCTGTACGGTCACTTGCCCCCTATTATAAACTAGAAGCGGCTACCCAGCATGGCCTGTTTAGAGGAGGGTGACAAAAAAAAAACCTGGTGTATTGATTTGTTTACTTTTGAGATTTATAAATGCTGGACATTTTTAAGTGGAATTTCAATGCTATTTCTATGTATATTTTAATTTTTAAATATCTTCGAATATAAATCAAATCTTCATGATTTTTGCACAGACAGCAAGATCCAGTGATATTCAATGCGTATATATATCATTTCATTGTTTTATTATCGTAATTTCTTCCGGACATACATACATACACACCAACTACCCTTTATGTATGGATAGTTTATACATTTAATTTATATAATACACCTCCTCGGTTATACTTAATAAATCATACAATCCACAACACTATCCTCTTTTCTATTATTCTTTATTCCGCTATGAGTGATATTATCTTGAAGGATAAACCGAGACCTGGTAACCCGATATGCGACATTAAATCGTAAATGAGTATCCACATACCAATTCCACAAATTCCTCGGATAATTCGAAAAATAACAAAATTATGAGCGCCAGGGGAGATAACTCTAGATTAGTTTTATTTATGAATTATTTTGCCGCTTAGATTATCACAAAACGCAGCGGAGGTTTCGAGAAAATTCAGCTTGCATGTTTTAATAGTTAGGAAGTCATAAAAACAAGTGAAGGAAGAGGAACTCTCAAAGTAGTTTTTTGACGAAAACGAGAAGTGAGACCCTTGTGGTTTTGAACAAGTTTTCCTTCCTCCTAGATAGGTTGACCTATACCGTGAATTGCAGCAAATTGGGTTTCTTTAACGAATTCCAGTTTCCAGCAAAATTATTTCAAAGATATTCGTAATTGAAAAGGAATACTTGAATACAATATTGACTGTGCAAAATAATATTTATATTAATAGTTACTTGTAATATATAAATTGTCTACTATTTTAATTAGTTAGCTTGGAATCATAATTTGGAGTTAGAATAGGAATACTTGGGAACCATATATATATATATATCATATATAAGTTTACAACTTCCCTCCGCAGCGAGAAGGATGTGACACAAGGTCAATTTTTAAGACGTGAGTTCAACAGGTTTGATATTCAGAGTTTTTCCTTCTCCTAAAGACCGGTTTGACCTAACCAAGGTTAAAGAGCCCAGTCTGTCCTGACTATCTTACCCATAGCTGGAGGGAGAATAGGAATCTGAATAGCCTTCCAAGGTTTAGCTGACTAAGTGAAATGCAATTTCACACGTCCTAGGATTTGAACTCGGGGCGATGTGTCCATTTCCTATTACTATCCTCTACTGTGGAACCATATAAAGGGAAACCAATTATTAATTTAGGGAATTGGATTTTGTATGGGGGGCCTTCTTTGCTAACAGCCATCTAAGCTTAAGTAAGGGCCAAAGTGGAGTGTTGCCAGGACTCGGACTGCTCAGTCCTACAAGGATTCCGTACTTAAGCATGC
The DNA here is from genome assembly GCA_023376005.1 of Doryteuthis pealeii. Taxonomy (NCBI): domain Eukaryota; kingdom Metazoa; phylum Mollusca; class Cephalopoda; order Myopsida; family Loliginidae; genus Doryteuthis; species Doryteuthis pealeii. The sequence goes on from CM042172.1 coordinate 43,211,927, forward strand.
ATGTTAACCGACAGCCATAGACAACGGATGATCCGCAAATTGAAAGGTTTTTTACCTATGGTTTCTAGTTTGATACGGATACCTCCGCCAACCCCTCTTCCATAAGCGTAATGAGGTTTTAAAAAAAGCCAATATGGATTTGTGGCGGTACAAGTAAGGAGCTGATGGAAGGTGTGGCGCTCCCTCAAAATGCCAAAAACAATCTTCCTTGGTCTAAGCGGGCTAATGAAAGGGGATTAGACTAACCCTACTCGCTGAATTGTGCTGAATACGCCTGAATTTATTAGGCCGCCCCACAGACTTTACTTACTTTCTACAGTAGTTTGCAATATGGCAACAGTCTTTTCTACTCGCATGCTGTCATCTGCCAATTTAAGTTTGAATTGGTGTTTTTATGTTTATTATTTATGTGTAATATTTTTATGTATAATTTTTTTATCATTTTTTTTGTATTTTTTTTTTTTTTTTCTTTCCTATCTTTCAAAATGAAACTTTCTTAGGAAACAAAACCTCGCTTATTCTAACACGTTGCTTCGAAATAAAACGCGAATTTATGTCCTTAAATATGTAACATTAAATCAAAATAAGCAGGTGCTAAAAGTCTTATTTAAGGGGCGGGGGAATGGACCTCCTGCCCCGCCCCTGGGCAGCCTGCTCCTCTGCCGCTGTAATAAGAATGGAATATAGTGGCCTCATTGCATATCCATAGGAGTATACAGGGTTCCATTCCTCCCCATCCTTAGAGTAGCAATGATTAGGAAAACAAAACAAAATAGACTATAAATTATGTATAAAATGAAGAGAATAAATAATTCAAATCAGACGCAATATGTATAATATAGCGACGGAAAATTTATAAATTTTTATTTATTTACATAAAATTTCAAATAAATTTATGATTTTAATTTGAAATCAATACAAGAAGATACCACAAAATTATATCAATTTTTGTTAAATCACAAGAATATATCAAATCCTTAATCGAACGATATTATCTTGTGTGAACATTCCTTATATAAACTTGGAGAGCAAAGTAAAGAAAGAAGATGTTGGAGGAATAATTGGAGCGGCAACCTTAATCTGTCAATTAGAACAAAACCACAGAACATACACTTTCTTGCTTTCAAAGAATATAGTTTTGAGAAATGTAAGGAAATAAAAATATATCGTGTGCGGGCGAGAACCCAAATGATCAACAAGATGCAAAATGAAGAGAAGATTATGAGAAGGACAACCTAAAAATATTCACCAATCAGAGCAATCGACGGAAAAGAAAATATGAAAATTGCCACAATTAGGATTAGAGGATTGAGGTTAACATTCCATTGCTTGTTAAATTTTATTGAGAGCACACATCGTATCTATAATCAGGTGGGCACGAATTTTGGAATGCGCAGGATGAGACGGACGGCCGGAGCGAAGGTGTATGAGAGATGGAAGATTGGTAGATTGGAGTTGATGATTTTAGTGAAGAAATGATTCGTATCTAGACTTGCAATTGAGAGTCGGTCTAAACAAACAAGGTAGAGCCAACAATGAGAATCTGAAGGTCCCATTCGTCACCATGCAGTGAAAGGAAACGAAAGGCCTACATAAAGAAACGAAGTATGAGCTTAAAGATAACCAATAGTTCGAAGCACATGACTAAGGTAGAACTGAGGGACTCCACACCGCAACCCGGTACTAAGAGAGCGCAGGGTCAGATGAGTTGATAGTTAATCACGTATTTAAAAATCTGTATGTTGATATTTCCATGTTCAAATCTGTGACACTTGAGATTATGAGTAACCCGCAGGTTTGGTCAGGGTCCAAGTTATTAGTCACACAACTAAGTCATATTGCTGTATGATTGGGTCCTATACGTATGTAGGGCTATCTGCCGAACTGGAACCTATTTTTCTTTTATAGATCAAATTCTGCCTAATAAGGAAGCAATAATACTGAGAGTAATTTAGTCACAAATACATATGTTACTCGAAATGCTAGATATCTTTACAAAAGCAGCTATAACTGAATGTCATAAACACAGGAGATGCCCAGCGAATAATTGGCGGGGTCCTATACATCATAAGCGAGTCAAGATGAGGAATTGCTGTCGAAAGTGAAATGGTGAGCCTGCGTTCTAATATATCGCATATGAAAAATGATCCATATTTTTCATCTATCTCTTACCAACCCATTATTTCTCACTTAAAAGCATTTCGTCGATAGTCATCTAAAGAATACTCCCACTTGATAACAAATGCGTTACTCAATGTACAGTGGAGTCGATAAACTTATACATAAAAAAAATAAATAGAAAAAAGGTGTAATATTTGGAACTAAAATGAGATATTAATAAGTTAATTCTTTAATGGCAATTTTAATACGCAAAGCGCATCCTTGTAGAGGAACAGTTAATTGGTTGTTGGTTTTGTTTGACGGCCATATCAATCCTTTCTCGGGTTATTTAATGCATTTTTATTTAATTTTTTACGAACTCAAGGACATCTGCTAATTCGGGTTATTTACATTACCTGCTGTTGCTTAATGGTCACCCATCTAAGTAAATAACAGTCCTCATCACTGCTTAACTTCAGTGATTTAGCAGGAACCTAGGAAACAGTAGTGTTACTATCTAACCCATAGTTGGGGTGATGAGAAGGTTATACGCTTTCCCAAGAACGTATGAGTCCAAAAGTCGATATTAGCATACTGGATATCAATTGAACCCACTAAAGATGTCACAGTCCAGTGGTTTTAATCACTAACGCCATGGGATCTCCCCTGCACATTTAAGTTCAGATGAAAAAGGTTTTATAGGAGAGTGACAGTATTGTAAAAAAGAAAAATATACATGTATTGCTAAAATTACTTGTTCACAGTTAGTTCGCTAAATGTATCTCCTGCGGAAAGGTAATTGTCGTAAAAACGACGTAGTAAAAAAAAAACTAAAAGACTCCAAGTGAGGCACTTATGCATAGGTTCGTTGTCTCGTTTCTAGTTTTAATGGCATATCAACCCTTTAAGGGTCATCTACAAAGGCAAAACTCAAGTTCATTATAATAGTGTGCTTACAGGTAGAGCTGATGTAGCTTATATGTCACCCATCTAAGTATTTAAGAACAAGCATATCACTGCTTTAACTTATAGTGAATGCTAATGGGAACTGGTTCATTCAAGCAGTAAGTACACTATGGATAACATGTACGTATGTTTTATTCGACTGAATGGGAACTGTTAAGTGATCTGCTTTTCCTGTGAAAATTATAGAGCATCAATTCCTAGTCATATACTCATGTAGAAACAGCTAGTCATTATACATGACAAGAAGGAGAATGAGTGAAGTGAACCTAGAGCCAAGCGCCCTTATATATAATATGATATATACTATTATATAGTAGTATATAAGTAAGGAATAAATATACTGGAACATGTAAATAAATCATGAGACAAATCTGATTGAAGAAAATTTGCAAAAAAATAACGAAGTGCTTCCAAACAATGACGTAGCCAATTAAATGTTACATATCAGAACGACGCTTAGAGTGACGGTTCGGTTTTCTTACAAACCTTCATACAGAGATGTATAAGGGGTGAAATGAATGATCGGATGTATTATAGATGACTATAGCCCAATGATTTTATGCCTGTCATCTACAAAACAGTCATCAATTCTTCACCCCATAAGTACATCCTGATGGAAGGTTTTAAAAGAAAAGCCCGAGAAACGTTTGAAGCGTAGATAAATAAATTCACCATCATTTTCACGGTAACATCTTGATTTTTTCAAATTTCTTACCCCCGCCGCCCAAAAAAAACAACACACATATAACAAACCTGCCCCCACTAAAAAAATAAACCCCTTAGTTATTAAAACATTGTTAAATGCTGAGATACCTTTGAAAATTCCGAAATAAAGGGTGCTAAGTCTAAGGAAACAATTATCCAGCTTATTAGATTTATAGGTTGACAAATTTTTTGATAACCCAGTATATTTTCTCAAGTGCACCATATAGATAGAATAGTACATAACTAAAAGTCATCCCTTATAATGGACCAAAACACAATTTAGCTAGTAGATAGCAAATTAAAGATTATGTGAACATAGTATTGTCCACGATATGTATATCTATTCAACTTCTCAGATGTAACAATATCTAACAATTTTTGTCATCAGGAATACATAAATTGTATACTTAAAGTGATGCAATAAAGCCCTAGAAAAGACTATGTTCTAATTAAAAGATAATACAAATATTAATGAACACTTATATAGTAATTGAGAACTGCGACTTATTAAGTGCAAAAAGCAATCATGATATGAATATTTCAGTTTAAATATATAGAGAACCATAATTTGCTTATAGAATATATATATCGGTTAAGTGGCTAAAGAGTAACATAGCTCCGACTCACTAAAAGTTCTCAGGTAGTACAGACCAGAATCCTAGGCGAGGTGTCAAGTCTACTACACGCCAGTTGGTTTCCTACAACTATGCTGCTCAGACCCGTTAACGAGATGTGTCTTATATTAAGCATCTCGCTAGGTGGATTCTGCACAGAAGCACTCACCATCACAGTCTTCTCTCTTACCTCTTTACGTGTCTTATTTCAGATATCGACCTCTTGTGCTACTCCATTACGCTGAAGTTGGCCGACGTATAAGACCCAGGGTATCCGAACTAGAGAGAGCCTTGAAGATGTTGTTCTCTCTCGAGAACAGACACGCTCTATGCCCGAGAGGTATTTTAAGGTTTAATTAATCGATGAAGAAATATTAGTTAAGTAAGTACGAATATAACCATGATAGAGAGGATAACAATATAAAATTATCTCATATATCAAGCCTACCCTCCCTATACTCAATCTTAATGAGTTATATACTATTTTAGCGTACCAACCATGCTTGTAGTCGATGTCTTCTGCATCCATTCTTAAGCTTTCTCAAATATGTACTATCCTTGCCTGTACCCTGCATATCAAGTCGAAGTTCCATAGTCGCGCGAGCGAGAAGAGTCTCGCATATTTTGTTGCGTAGTGGAGTATGAGTCAATCTTTGATCATCGAGACTAGTGACGGATGCACTGGCCATGGCAGATGATATATATGGCAGGGACTTTAAACTCATCGCTAGCTAAGCGCATGAAGCGTCAGCAGTAGCGGATCATCCCTTCCCTGAGGACCTCCTTCCGTGTACATATTAAGCCTTCAAGTTGCAATCTCCTCACGGCACAACAAGTCGGATGAAATTCACCTCGAACTGTAGCTCGAATACATAAGATGTATTCAATGGAAAGCAGCGGCTCTAGCAAATGAGTAAAAAAGAGCAAAACTTTGTGTGATTGTGTGTGGAGCGTTGATGAGAGACAATATGTGCAAGGGGATATTATATATCATAGCAGGACCTGTTATAATATAGCTCATCAGTATGTAATTTAATCATTACAGAATAGTATTGATTATGCCTTAATACATGAAGTATAGCTTATTGGCTAAATAGTCTGTCAATATGTAAAAAGTGAGTAAAAGAATGTCTTTTTACCACTAACACTTTAAAAAATTTTTAAATATCATAATTCTGAATTAAGATAAAAACAAGATTTAGGCGTATATTTGCTATCAGACCCGAGTCACCCCTACTTACTATTATAACTCGTGCTTCGTATTTTGTTTTTTGGTGTGAGTATAATATTGTTTTTTACGTATTCGCTAAAAGAAGGATATGGTCAGATAATTCTCAGCGTGAAAGGGTGAAAGACAACATTATCGATCTCAGATATTGAGAAAAACAATAAGGTAAATACGATATTGAGCAGATACAGTATAGCGATTTACACGATCGATATATTCACTGTGATTTCGCTATTGTCTGAGTACTTGTGCGCAATTAGAAGACATACTATCTCATGTAAGTATTTATAGCCAGATTTGAGTGTTTCGGACAAGAAGTAATTTATTAAATAGGTACATTAAAACTATATCACAAGGAAACATGAGTATTAATATATAGAGTAAAAGTATTAGTTTATGAGAACCACTGGTGTTTCTTAGCAGCTTATCAACGTGCAAAATTATCTGATGGATATATAATCAGTGTTTAATTTCACTTCATATGTACATATATAAATAATTAGGTCAGTCTTATTAATATTAATACACATTTAATAATTACATATATCAATAAATAATAACACACCATATAAAATATATAAAATATAATACCATAAAACCATCTAATAACTCACCATAATAAATAAGTGAATTAAATCCATCTAATATTATTATATTAAATTAACCGTTTAATCATAATAACAATAAAACCATCTTATTATATAATAATACATACGCTATAAACAAGATAAACATCTACACTACAATGCTGGGTAGCCGCTTCTAGTTTATATAGGGGGCAAAGTGCATAAGAGAAACCATCTTATATAATAATAATAATACCATCTAATAAATAATACCATCTAATAATAATAATAGATATAATAAATAATACCATCTAATATAATAACCATCTAATAATAATAATAATAAAAAACCATTTACCGAAAAGCAGCTAACCAAATCCTTGGATAACTTCACCAGCATTTGGACCCAAATAATGAAGACCCAAGCAAGTTTTCCAGGCACCTTCACGCATCAGATGATACTGCAATTAGAAAAATTCCAAACACTTTAAAGGGGTCATATTTATCAACAGTTTTATATTGAAATATTTTGTTGCACTAATTGAATAACTCGAACAATCTGTCAAAAAAAAGTTTTTGAAAGGTGCACTGTGAGATGCCAAGCTCCTGTGCTAACTCACGCGATTTGCCTCTAAAATGGAGCGCGAATCCTCGGAATACAGCCGTTTTAGGCCTACCTGACATTGTCCGGATGGTCAAGGTTCTTACAAACCAAAGCAATATTTCTTAACATGCTATACTGGATCAAATGCAACTTCATCTTCGAACAATAAATGTTTTTAGTTGGCTTTCATGGAGAATTGGTTTTATACGAATAAAATTGCCTATTTTTAATATCAAAAATAAGGATAGGGAACACACCAAACACAATCTTTTCCAAACATAAGGAAAAGAGATTTAAAAATGTTTAATAACATTAGTCAAAGTTTGATTGGACAGATCATGGTTGTTTTTCATCTACGTCCGTGGTGTTAGCACCAAAATAAAATATCAAAGTTGATCCACCGAGCGAATATGTTAATTCACAGAAAAGATAATACGAAGTGCGAGGATCACAGCTACCTAGCATCATGCATTACACGATCTCATGCTTTAGAGTGTAAGAGAACTGACTGTAAGAGCTAGCCATGTATGTGATGTACATACTTTAGACATCGTACACTCAGTATCTACTATAGCTTACATTTACTTAGAGAAACACACATGTATGTCAGTTAGGTGCCGAGTGGATTGCAACTTGCTGGATCCTACCAAAAACGTATATCTCCAATCATGGCCCACCGCGCCACAACAAAAACGTAGAGAGTCAGTCTGCCGTGTACTACGTCATATGGAACGATTAGGCAATACGCTATGACGACAGCTATAAAACTCGCTGTGGCAGCCAGCTACATAGGAGACAGACCACGACTATAGAGGAGGTAGCAGCAGCGCTACAGCCATAAGAACCTACACTCAGACCAAACTCTTGTCAGCGTCAGTGATCGACATCAACAAAACTTTTATGATTTGGCACTTTGCTCAGAATGATCTGCGTCCGGAGGGTGGCGAGACCACTTTATGACTGAGTAGGGCAGCGTTAACATACAGCAGTAGTTCACAGTAGTCAACTTTGTTTGAAATTCTACACATAGATCTACCATTTATTGACATTGCAATGATTAACTGTTAGCTATGAAATCATTCAAGATATTTGTTATTTTATGCTTGAATGTTCAATCTTTCCTGCAAGAATAATTTGCGGAATAGGATCTTTCGTTTAGTTTTTCATTTCTTATTCATACATCATAGCCAATGTAGTATTTGTATAAGATATTATGTAATTAAATAGGAGTTGTTCATATATTAATATAGTAGAGTATACGTAAATTATATATATATTTATTATGTTTTGTTTTTAATATCTATTTACTGTCTCCGATATATTCGTGCCTAGAACTATGTCTTTATTTTATCGTCATTGTCTATAATCAGATTGAATCAATCGTCATTACATAATCCCTCATATGCAGCAGAGGTGCGATTAGTCATTTTTAATATATTGTGGAATTGACCGATCCTAACAGTGCTCTCATGAAACTAATTTAATAGTGTTCATCTAATGGACGAGTTAAGATTCTATGTATCTCGACTGGCATTGAGCAGTGCTTACTTCAATAAGACAATATAAGAGAGTTCATGCACCAACCCTTGGCTCAGTTTCACATAGGAATTTATGAGCACTCGCATTTGATCTATGTGGATAATATTAACCATGCCATCTAAAAATTTATCATATATATTAGCAATACTTTTTGAGTACATCACCCTTATGTTAATACTTGTAGTCTAGTATCTAGTCAAAACAATGCATAGATAAGTCAATATAGACATAATATTATCTATGAGCATTATACGAAGATAAGATTAGGGTCTAGTTGTGTGTATATGTTCCGTGTTATATAGTAAAACTCTGAAGTTATAAATACAATTAATCTGACCAAGTATATAAGTCAGATATAAATCACATTATAACTACCCTCACCAGAGACCTTGAGTTTGTTTGAGCAAATCTATATAATTGAAAAATTTGAAGAACACACATTAATTCATTTTCAGATATATAAAATGTTAAAAATCATAACATGGCTGGGCTGGCAATCAAAGTACTACTTTAACCAACAGCTTGGTGCTGAATATCACCCGTTTCGGTATTTGGTTGGTAATACGAGGTAAGCAAAGTTGACTTCCGACCCGGTTTACGGGATACAAGCAGTGAATTCATCTAGATCAGTGGTTCCCTTGGCAATAGGCCACAGCAAATTTCAGGTGGGCCTAGGAATATTTAATTCTATTTTGCACATACTATATATATATAGAGAAAAATTGCAAAATTAAATATTGAATAATCATAGTCGTGTAAATTGGAACTGAAAAGTACATGTAGTTTAGATATTTAAGATAAAGTGATGCGTCATATGTTGGATTAGATTGAATAAATATCTTATGTAATGGAAATATTTTTCTATTAGAAAGTTCATGGGCCACAAAAAAATTCTGGTTTCAAGTGGGCCATGAGCTGAAAAGGTGGGAACCCTGATCTAGATCACCCAAATTAAGCAGTGATTAGCCCGTTCAACTGGTTGACCACTTTCACAACAGATACTCATCTAATGAGCCTTGTCATACTTAGTTGGGTGCGCACTTAAGCGACAGCAGTACTAAAGCCAACTGAATGTGTATGCTAAAACAATATGCTAGTCATATCTTATTATGAGATTGTGGTTTTGTCTGTCTGTAACCCGAAACTATATTCTACTCAAGTTACAATTCCTTAGTTATGACATCACATTCTCTATGATTTATTTTATTTATAACCGTCATTATTAATAAAATGTTTTACATCATTAAGACTGTTGAGCCATATTACATACTAATACACATACAATTATATTTTATATATACAACAAACGCGGTTTACAGTGTGAACGGAAAGGCTAATTGCATATTGATATTAAAAATGTGATTTAATAAATATGTGATTAGTATTATTGATTTCTAACTGTTTGGTTTTATTTTTAATGAATATATACAAAATCTCTTCATGAATCTTAAATGAAATCCATTAACAAGAAAAATAACTGTCATTTTATTCTTTACTTCCTCTTTAACTAAATACTTAAATTAGAAAAAATAACAATGAAGACGAGAGTGATGGAAGAGTAAGTTTCAGTAGTTCTAATTTTTTATTTATACTCCTCTGTTTCAAATTTTATCTGCATTCTTATTTAGTTTCTTAGCCTTTCTAATTTAATAAGATATTTTATTACATTAAAATTAATACTTGCACCCGGAGGGTGCATATATTTGCTAGTAAATAATAAATACATTGTTTAGAATTTCAGTCATATGTTCCTTCTAGATCAAGTTTAAGCAAGGATGAGTCTGTTATAATTAGATGGGTGACATTAAGCAAACAGCAGGTTCTGTAAACAACCTGAGACAAAAGTTCCATATCTATAGAAAAGCTTATTAAAAAAACAATACACATTGTTATCGACTTACAGTTAAGCCACCTGTGTTCTCGCTGGATCACTGAAATAAGCAAGCGATGAGCCTTTTCAATTCTTAGATGGGTGAACACTTAAACAGTACTATAAGGAACCTGAGGTCTTTATGTCGCATCTAAGAACTTGATAACAACATGAAATGATTTGACTTACGATCCAGTTATGATGAAAGCACCTATTCCCCGCTAGATCACTGAAGTTAAGCAACGATATGCCAGTCCAATATTGGATGAGTGATCACAACAGCAGATACTGTAGAATCTGTTGGTTATATTAAACAAAGTGTAGCAAATAATTAGCAACGGCTACCCGGCGAGCCCGGGTAGAGGAGAAAAACTGGTTAATAATGTTTGCAGATCTATACTAACTGAATTGCGAGTTCAATCTGCAGGGAGGACCCATAAAAATCACAACGTAAAAATGTATTTTAATCTGGCCTGGTGAGATGTCAGGGAATTTCTTTTTTCTGTCAGATAGAGGGAATGACAACACATAATGAATATAGTAAGAAATTTTAATTCAATGATTACTATATTTTTTAAATGAAATATAAATGACGCGATTTGCTAAATCTCCAAATTAATATTTCAAAGCAAAAAAAAAAAAAAAGAAAAAAAAAATTAAATATAATCAGATCATTATTTTTGCTCAAAACCAAGCCCTGGTAATATTTAATGTGTACATATATTTACTTGTCATTAATTGTTTTATTTCGAAGTTTCTCCGGACAATACAGATTCAACACAACCTCCTTTATACAAGTATAGAAGTAGATTACACCACCATGCTGCTCTGTATGAACGCTATCAGTTCGTAAAGCACAGGTTGTAGCCCCTTCCGTGGACTGAAAGTGGCGGCCGAGTTGAGTCACATTGGAGTTTATCTATTACTGAATGCGCTGTTCCTTGCTGTCATAGAAAAGACGCCCGAGTGAGATGCGATAAAAAAAAATCATGAATAATTCTGTCTTAGTAAAATTTTATTCATTTTTNTTCTCCCTCCAGCTATGGGTAAGTAGTAGGCAGACTGGGCTCTTTAACCTTGGTTAGGCAACCGGTCTAGGAGAAGGAAAACTCTGAATTCAAACCTGTTGAACTCCGCTTAAGAAATTGACCTTGTGTCACATCCTGCTCGTGCGGAGGGTTGGTAAATATATATTACTACTGAATAGCGAGTTCGGTTCTCGCTTGATCTTCCATAATTGCAACTTAGTGTCAGGTCCTACTTGGTGAACGGGTTGTGTAATTTTGACCCAACCCGTTCACTACGGAGTGGACCTTGTGTCACACCCTACAAGTAGCAGAAGGGTTGGGTAAAATAAAGGCATCCCACGGTGGTGTAATGGTTAGCAAGCAGTCTCGCAGATCCATTACTACTAAAAGGCGAGTTTAGTCCTCGCTTGATACCCCGTAATTGTGACCTTGTGTCAGGTTTTACCCGTGACAAATAGGTTGGAAAAAGTACCTGGACGCCCTGTTGGCTGGGGCGTTAGAATGCACCGACTGCACCTCTGCAGAGGGGTAAGACTCCCCCAATGGGGCCACTATCCTGTGATGCTTAAGGATAGAACCCAGGTGGATGAGCAGTTCATGACTTGCAATACTCCACTTTGGCCCTATCTTGGGCTAGACGGGCGGTCGGAGAGGCCCCCTCCGATCAATCGGCTTGTTACGTCAAGCCCTAGCACCTATATGATTTTCCCAACCCTATTGCCCTTATAGCAAGCCCCAACCCCTTTTTATCATATGGGTGCTAGAAGGCGGTGGCTGCGGGTCTACATGTCCTGGGAATGACGTTAAACTCTATCTGATGGTGAGGTTCCAGTGAGGGTTGATGTGCCGTAAAACAAACAAAACAAATCAAACCATGTCCACTCTGACCTGAATTAGTAGTATTTTTTAGGGTCCCATCGAATTTCATTTTCATTTTAATCCTTAAAACGTATATTCATAATTTTGCATATTCAAAATATTAAAGGAAAAAAATAGGTCCTGCGTCTAATGGTGAAGTTCGAACTACCACTCCGTCGCCATTACTCCCAGGTCCATTCTGAACCATAGTGGGAGTAACTTTTAGGGTCCCATCTATAAAAAAGCTTAAAAGAAAATGTTGAATACCTATCAAGCATGAATAGAACAAAACATCTTCGGCATAAAATAACCCAACAAGGGTTGACATACCGTAAAATAATGATGATTCCTGACAATTATTCTAATTAATTCTAGAAAATTTAATTGCAGGAAAGCCGAAGACCACATCTACCGAAAACATATCTATAAAAAAAACAAAAAAACGTGGGGATACTTATTAGAGTAATCCTACCCCACCCCTAAATAGTGAGCCATCCCGAAAAGACTCCCATTGATCAACTCTGGGAGGATACTGGATGCCGTCGGGAAGACCTTTCATGAGCGATGAACGATATGGATGGGTCGTGAGCTTGAATAATTCCTGACAATACTGTCAATTAAATATCAGGAAGGCCGCAGAACACATCAACCGCAATGTAACTATCATAACAACAAACGTGTGGATACTAGTTTGAATTATTCATGAAAAAGCTGAATACCCCACTTAATGAGTGAGCCAACCAGCAAAGACTCACATTGGTCAACTAGATGCCGTGAGAAGGACTTTTCAGAAGCGATGGTCGATAGGGACAGGTTGCGAGTAATTCCTGACAATGCTTTCAGTTAATACTAACAAGGCCGAAGACCACATCTGCCGAAAGGCAATTATCAAAAAATAACAAGCGTGAGAATACTAGTTGAATAATTCCTGACTATGCTTTCAATTAATACAAGGAAGGCCGAACACCAGATCTACCGAAAGGCAATTATCAAAACAACAAGCGTGGAGATACTAGTTTGAATAATTCCTGACAATGCTTTCAATTAATACTAAGAAGGCCGAACACCAGATCTACCGAAACGTAATTATCAAAACAACAAACGTTGGGATACTAGTTTGAATAATTCATCGACTCGGGACAAGGATTCCAGTTAATGCGAGGAAAATGAAGAACGCATTAACCGAAATGCTATAATCAAAATAACAAAGGTGGGGATATTAGTTTGAATAATTTATAGAATAATGAGATACCTTGTTTATGTATGAGTTCCGTTGTGCCCATTTGCAAAGATCAATATATATACAGCCGTGGTCAGATTCACATCATCTGTGAAAAGCATCAATGCATCAAGAAGAGGCTGCAATCACAAAGGCTATTTATGGTAGTATGAACCCGCCCCCCCCCCCTCCCGGCCAATCATTACCCGACCCCGGGCCCCGGTCCCGCCCCCACCATGCCGGACCTTGCTACCTACCACGTTTCATACAAGGATAAGGGTTGTCAGGATGCTGTGCAGGATGTGACCTGGGCCTTGGCTGTCCTTACCCAACAAAGCAGGGAAGGAGTATTTCTCAGTTTCTCTCTATCCCTCCCTCTCTCTCTCTATCTATCTCTCTCTCTCTCTCTCTTCTCTTCTCTCTTCTCTCTCTCTCATATATATATATATATATATGTATATATATATATATATAATGTGTGTATTCTCCCTCCAGCTATAGGTAAAATAGGACAGACTGCTTTCTCTCTCTCTCTAAATCTCTGGTTCTGTCTGTCTGTCTGTCTGTCTCTGTGTTGTATATTATATATATATATATATATATATAATATATATATATATAATGTCTCCCTCCGGTTATGGTCAAAATAGTAGGAAGGACCAGGCTCTTTAATCTTGGAGATGGAAAACTCAAAATACAATGCAAAACTCAAAAAGAGTTGGGTAAACACACACACACACACACACACACATATATATATGAGTAGTTATAGAGACAACGATAGAAAAGCAAATCGTGTGTGATTGTCGCTGTGTGTGGATTAAAAAGTTTGATTTTTTTACGCCTTTATTCATTTACCTCTTGGTTGGTTGGTTGCATTTTACGGCATGTCAAACTTTGTGGGGTTATTTTATGCCGAAAACGTGTTATTCATTCTTGATGTGCATTTAAAATGTTTTTCAAAATCAATTCTTTTATAAACTCATTTTTTTTTAACTCACATTTTCTATTTAACCCATAGTGGGGCCCTAACAGGTAAAAACCCCTCCGGGTCTGAGTTGACCGCGGGTTAATGGAGATGAAGGAGTACAAGGATCTATTTGAAAATATTAACATTGGGGATATTTTCTCCTTTTTAAGGGAAATAAAATTATACCATAGAATATAGACATGAAACAAATCAATGCCATACAATATAATTCCCAATAATTCTAACACATTGTTAAAAATAATTACTAAAAGTATATATATGAATACACAATATGTAAACACCCCAACCGCTAGGCATGATATAACCCTGGACGGGTTGATATACCGTTAAAATCAATAAACCAACCAACCAAACCATCTATATTCTCCAGAGCTCCAGAACAGGAACTTCACCATTTGATGCAGTTTAACGTTTTACCCAAGACACTAGGACCCTGAGACACCGCCTTTTTGCACATATATGATAAAAAGGGTTGGGGCAATCATATAAGTGATAGGGCTTGACGTGGCCAGCCAATTGATCGAAAGGGGTCTAGCCCGAGTAAGGGCCAAAGTGGAGTGTTGCATGTCATGGACTGCTCAGCCACGTTTTGTTTGATTCTGCCAAAGACAACGTAACACTTGGCCTTTTGATCTGATGCCAACGTTCAATCTTCACCTCTGAATTCTACAAGAAACATGTATCACAGGCAACTTTTCGCAACCTTGAGAAGACGAATTCTGACAAACTAATCTTGTGTTTACTCTCCGCCGCCGTTCCCCGCTCTTTCCAAACGTCTCCTTTTATACTAGGTCTGGCCGAGATTTTCACACGTCACAACCTACAAATCGCGACCTCAAGGACACACACGCTTTCACCTCCTTCACAAATCGTTTGGTGCCCGCCTTGAACTCGTTACATTTCACCTTCTCTGCTTCTGCCCACACACACAACATGCTACTCGCTGTCTCTTCGACCGACGGACCGTTGCTGGCTCATCAAATGTTTGTGGGTTTTGCCGTTCGATCTCGCTACATGTTTTATTCATTCTTGATGAATATTCAAAATGTTTTTCTAACTCAATTATTTTTAAGCACATTTTTAACTTTAACGTTTTTTTATTCAATACATAGATGGGACCCTAACAGGTACTGCCCCTCCGAGTCAGAGTGGACCAGGGAGTAATGGTGATGAAGAGGTTCTCCATATTCCCTAGCGCTCCAGAACTGGAACTTCACCATCAGATAGAGTTTAACGTCATACCCAGGACATAAAGACCCTCAGAAACTGCCTTCTAGTACACGTATGATAAAAGGGGTTGGGGCTTGTCATAAGGACAATAGAGTTGGAACGGAACTCTCATATAGGTGCTAGGGCTTGACATATTCATTCTTGATGAGTATTCAAAATGTTTTTCAAACTCAATTCTTTTTTAACACATTTTAAGCACATTTTTTTTCATTCAACCTATAGATGGAACCCTAACATGTACTACCACTCCGAGTGAGAGTGTACCTGGGAGTAATGGACTCTTGTTGCCTTGATTATATTTACATACTAGACATTTTACATTGAACATTTAATCTCTCAAGTGCTCAAAGTGTCCACCTTTAATCTTGCAGTTCTATCTTCGTATCTGTTCAAAACACTCTGGTACACATTCCAACACAAATTCTAATCTCCACCAGTTTCAGTAAATGAATCTGAAATGTAATCTTTCAATTCATTCACAATGTGGGGATTTCTCTCATAAACTTTGTTCTTGACTACACCCCCCCCCCAAAAAAAAAGAAATCCATGGTGTCAGATCAGGTGAATGTGGTGGCCATTCAATGCTGCCCCCGCCTTCCAAACCAATGCTGTGGAAAGGCTTGATAAAGATACTCTCTTATTGTCCGCGCATAATGTGGAGGGGGCCCATCTTGCTGGAAGTAAAGTTCGTCAAAGTTAACTTTGGTTTCCGAGTTGTGGTACTACAATCTTTTAAGGCATGGGTAAGTAGCATACAATAAGGGGTCAGTATTTTTCTTCTATAATTTATATCTAAAAGGTGATTGTGAAAGTGAAACAGATAATGAAGTAACCGTAACCCTATTTTTTACCTCCCCCCCTCTCTCTCTCTCTCTCTCTCTCTCATATAATGTGAATAAAAGCAAGTGAATCCGACGGTATGTAGTATAATAAAAAATTGAAAAAACACAGGTTTAAATGAATTAAGTGGTGAGTTTATTGGCCGACGCTGCAGTGTTTCGATCTATTAATTAGATCATCTTCAGGGCTTTTGTTGGTATGTGGAAGGTGATAAAAATGTTTTCTATATCTCAGAATAAGGAGAAAGGCGAGTAATAGTCCTTGTTTATCGGTCTGTTTAAAATTATATATATATATATATATATATATATATATAATATATATATATACGTTTAAAATAAAATGGTTTAATAACTACCGACTTAAGTTTCTCGCGGGTACCGCGAATCTTCTGAAGATTCGTCCTACTATATATATATATATATATATATATATATATATAATCCAATTGCTACTTTATCCTTATTTTACCTCTACTATTATCATTTTTATTATCTTCTGAAGATTCGCGCTACTGCGAGAAACTTAAGTCGGTAGTTTTTAAACCATTTGATTTTAAACGTATATTTAGCTCTTTATATTGAGCACTTTTAAACCGTTTTTTTTAATCCAGAAGTAAATAGTATTTAATATTTGTTTGCTTGGTGGATTTAATGGTAACTGCGATATATATATGAAGGACCGATCTCACTGACAAGTTAAAGAGACGATTCTTCCAGGCCGTGGTTATATATGTACTGCTGTATGGCTGCACCATTTGGACCCTAACGAGGCGTCTTGAGAATAAGCTGGATGGGAGCTGCACAAGAATGCTACGTGCAGTCTTGAACAAATCGTGGAAACAGCACCTCACAAGGAAGCAGCTGTATGACCACCTGCCCACCATCTCACAAACCATCCGAGTGAGACGGACTTGGCGTGCAGGACTGCTGGAGAAGCAAGGACGAGCTCATAAACGACGTTCTCCTGTGGAAGTCAACACATGGACATGCTAATGTGGGCCGCCCAGCAAGGACCTACATTGACCAACTATGCGAGAATGCTGGTTGCTGCACAGAAGACCTCTCAGAACAATGAATGATAGGGAAGGTTGGCGAGAGATTGTCATGGATATTTGTGCTGCTTGTGCGACATGATGATAATGATGATGAGGATATATGTCTTGAATAAATATTGGAAGCGACTCCCTGCAAAACGGCAGCTGTAGGGCCACTTACGTCCCATCACACATACCATCCAAGTGAGACACGCTGGGCACTGTTGGGGAAGTACGAGGTATGTCAGTAAAGTGGTTATTTCCTATAAGTCTAACATGATCAAAGGGGAACCACTCTTGACTGATAAATTATTTATTTATTTTCCCACTAAACTAACCCTAACCCTAGCCCTAAACCCTAACCCTAAACCTAACCCCGTTTTCTTTTTTCCTAGTAGATCAATAAATAAATAAATTATCAGTCAAGAGTGGTTCCCCTTTGATCATGTTAGACTTATAGGAAATAACCAGTAAAGTTCCAGTATGTCAGAAAACTTCGATGTGAGGGACATCGTCCACTGCGAATTCTTGCCATAGGGCCAGGCAATCATCCAGCATGTCTACAAAGAGATACTGCGGCGATTGCTTTGTTTAGTGCGCGAGAATAGGCGAGAGATGTGACAGGACAACTGGTGGGTGCTTCACTATGACAACACACTTGCTCATACTGCCATGAGTATCCGAGATTTCCTGGCCCAGAAGAATATCACTCTGTTGGAGCAACCTCCTTACTCCCCCGACCTGGCTCCATGTGATTTTTTCCTATGCCCCAAGCTAAAGGGGGTAATCAAGGGAACCCCGTTTTGTGGATGTGCACGACATCAAAAAGGCCGATGACAGAGCTACGGAGAATCCCTGAAGAATCCTTCCAGAAGTGCATGCAAGTGTGGCAGAAAAGGATAGGAAAGTGCATTAGACTCCAGGGGGATTACTTTGAAGGGGATAACTTGTAGTTTGTAGTTTGGGTTTGAAATAATTTTTTGTGACACCAGTCCTGGAACTTTTCTGACATACCTCGTAAATAGCTGTACGGTGACTTAATTCCCATCTCACATATTGGCCAGATGAAACCAGTGTAACATGAGGGGAAGGGGGAGAGAGAGAATGAAAAGAGCCAGTAGGTTAACATGGAAAAGTTTTCTTCAAGATGAATAAGCTGGAAGCGACATGGCGTTTTCTCATTGGTCAACGGGACGTCACGTGGCGAGAAAGAAAGAGTGAGAGGTGCGAATGTTCGGGGAGTTTGGGACAATGTGCTGACTGAGCGAGATGTGGCTCTCGCTCCGGGCAGTTTTGACTTTGGGAAAATAAAAAAAAAATCTCATGAGAAAAAGATAAGTCCCAATTTCTAAAAACGATAAACGGCACAAGGTAAGATGTCGCACAGTACACCAAGTTGGCTTCCAGATTGCAAACATCAAGGAATTGTCAGCCAACTCAGCATCGGCCCAGCAACCGGATTCGAGCCTCTCCATATGGCACATCATCACTCCATTCCAAAATGATGTTGCATAATGAAAAGGCTTGGATAATTGAGGGTCGCGAAAGCATCAGTTTTAGTAAAAGTAAATTATAGGTGAAAAAGAAAGAAAGAAATATTTGGAAAGAAAGAAAGTTTGTTTAAATTGTTGATTTGAAATTCCAAAGCAGAGAAAATGCCGAGGTTGAATATTTTCGGGCGAATTATAAACATTCTTACAGGGCCGGGTTAGCTCAGTCGGTAGAGCATTCGGCTAGAAACCACAAGGTTCTTAGTTCGATACTGGCCCTCGCCAGCTCAGCGTATGAGTAGCACAGGGATCTGTGCGGTAAAGTAAAGAGCTGGTGGTAGGTGTGGCGCTCCACCCCAGACGCAAAAAAACAATCTCCTTGGTCTAGCGCTAGTGAAAAGGGGATAGACTCCCTCGCTGATTGGGTGATACTGACATTAGGCCGCCCCGTCGACGACTTTTTTTTATAAACATTCTTGAGAGGAATATCGAATTGTTTGGTTAAAATTCCATGTACTTATGTAATACAAAATGACAATATACAGTGGAATTAGAATATGACGTAAGAAAGAAAATAATCAGCTGATTAAAGGTAATTATAAAAGAAGGGGCGAATAGTTGAAGCAGGAGAAGAGTAAGTGAAGGCAGAACAGAAAGTGGCTGCAGACGACACGCGGAGCAGGCCTGATTAGCCTATCCGAGAAAAGCAGCCTTTCTTTCTTTCCTCTCCCAACTTGACAGTTGACAGGGCGAGAGTCATAAGTGAAGAATAATAAAAGTTCCAATTACCGTCAAACTGGGAAGACAAGGCAACAAACGGTTGTAACTTAAATACAAACCCGAATGTCACAAAGTCTACTGCAGAATGACAGGATATATATAAGACTCCACAATGTCATTCAAATCAAGCAGTCAAGCAGCCAATCAGAACTCAAGGAATGTAATCACCCAGATTCATGAATGGGTCATTCTTGATTTCTATGTATACCAACTATCTTGGACACTGCTTAAGTTGTACTTAGCTGCTGTTATTCAAACTAACAGTAGACTTACTGACTTCAATAATAAGCTTACTGTATCTAATTATGCTGATTCTATTATTAATAACATTCTTTCTATCTCTCTCTTTGAATTAGTGACTGCTAGATTGTCACGACCATAATAAATATTTCTTGACAAGAGCTGCCGGCAAATTTGTTTTTAATAAGTACATATGACCACGGCACTTAATTTAAATGTGGTTTTCACACACGGAGAAACTAGTCCATATATAAGAACAAAGACCCTCAATACGTTACACTAAGGGCAAATAATTAATCCCTTATTTTCCCCATAAGATGTTCTTAAACGTGATTGGACAATACATCATAACACGCCATTATCTAACCAATGAACGATCAGTTCTCTCGATAGAATTAAACTAATGATAAATATTTGTTGCGAAGAGCTGCCGCCAAATTTGTTTTTAATAAGTACAGGTTAACACGGATCTTAATTAAAGGGGCGTTTCTACACACAGAAAACCCATATATAAAAACAAAGGCCCTCAGTACGTTACAATGAGAGTATATAACGTTACAGCAGTCCTATGTTTTAAATATGAACCGCTTGCGAAATTTCACGCTAAGAAATATCAGCGGAAATGAAAGTGAAAGTAGAAATGATTGAAATGATTGCCGGGTTAGAATCCTTCGACTCTAAATGACTCGCGGGTTTGAAATGCGATAACTATAAGCCTGGAGGATTTATTTTTATAAGGACAACCCATTTCTATTCGGATTTGTCAAATATTTATGGCCACTTGGGTTATTCATGCACGTAGTCCGATTCAGCTGCAAGATCAATGATAATAATTTAGTGGGCTCTTATAGTTTATCGATTTATCTAATATATATATATATATATATATAATATATATATATATATATATATATATAAGATTAATCGATTTATCTTTATATATATATATGTGTGTGTGTGTGTGTGTGTCATAAAAATATCGAGATTGAAGCTGTATTTACCAAGATAGAAATGAACAATGAATGGAACGTTATTTTTTTCAGAATACAAGGTGTGTCAAAAATTACAAAAAATCTCGGTACTTTTTGACACTCCTTGTATGTATGTGTATATATAAGAATTTATGAAAAATATTTTTAATGAACTCTTTCGAAGCATGAAATTAATATATATGAAATAATTTAGGAAACTGAACAATCAAAACAAATTAAGATTAAACGGATATCTTACCTTTGTAAAATTCTGTTGAAAAATGATTGGAACATCTATTGTAGCCAATTATGACTATTTCGTTTCTGGTTTAAATGTAATTATATCGCATATATATATATATATAATATATATATATATATATAATATATATATATATATATGAGACAAAACGTGACCTATTGGGTCACCCATTCAGCTCTGGGTAGATAATTGATATTAGGGAAAAGGGAGTTAGCAAAGCGAATACTTTTTTTTTTTTTAATACGACCGGACAAAACCTTAAAATCATTTTGTTAGCTTTCTAAGAAAGGAAATGTTTGACCTCATTTAAGCTACGGATTGCTGGTTGTGAAATTTAACATAGAAATACATTTCAAATTCTTCTCTCTCTCTCTCTCTCTCTCCAGAGAAACTAACATTATATAACGAGGAGGTAGTCAAGAGATGTATAGAGGGGAAGAAAGAGTTAGACACAGAGTAAAGTAGGAGATTGGTCGGGTTTTGACTTAATTGCAAATTACGACTAATTAGAACCAATTAAAACAGAATTTTTTCAAGCATAATTCAATCCTAAAAGTAAGGAATAATTTAGTATGATTTTCGTGTCATTAAACTAAACAGTAAAAAAGCCTTTAGGAAGCAAAAGTTGATTAACTCAGCTTCAGTTTAATAATAGATATATCAATACCCCCTACACACACACACACACACACACACACACACACACATATATATATATATTGAAAAATTTGAAAAAACAAGTTCAAAATAAAATGAGTGGTATTTATTCAGCCAACGCTGCAGTGTTTCAATCTGTTTAGACTGTGTTTTCAAATGTTTCACTATATTACATACCGTCGGATTCACTTCCATTTTTCTCTTCACGCACACACACACACACACACACACACACACATATTAATATATATATATATATATATATATATATATATATATATATATATACTAGACAAAACCTTGACACGTTTGGTCACCCATTGAGTTCTGGGTAGATATTTGGGATAATGAAAAAGTGAGTATAATAATAGATATAAATCAGATTAACTAATTTATGTAATATATATATATATATATATATATATATATATGATGAGTCTAATTTTCAATGTATATATCATATCTACACACACGCACACATATATATATATATATATATGATGAGTCTAATTTCAATGTATATATCATATACACACACACATATATAATATATATATATATATATAATATATTATTATATAGTCTATAATATACATTTTTGGGGTTTAGTGTGAAGCATGGGTAAAGTGTTAAAATAAATGAGAAACTGAGTTGGATGTTAAGTTCCATTTTATTTCATCCAACATTTCGAGAGAATGACCCCCCCACACACACACACACTTTACAAGGATTAACATATATATACTATATATATATATATATATATATATATATATATATACACACTGAAAATTAGACTCATTAGATATACCAACAAAGAACAAAGAAGCATGCGTGGAATCCACAACGCCCCCCCATATATATATATATTATATATATATATATATATATTATACATATATATTCTTGTTCTTAAGTTGTTTCAGTTTATCTCAGTCGGTAGAACATCGGCTTCGGAACCACAAGGTTTCGGGTTAATATACCGGCCCGCGCCAACTCAGCAAATGAAAAACAGCTTGGGTCTCTCTCTCTCTCTCTCTCTCTCTCTCTCTCTCTCTGTTTCTTTCTCTCTCTCTCTCTCTCTCATATATATATATATATATGTATATGTATATATAAATCTGTTTCTCTCTCTCTCTATCTATCTATCCTTTCTCTATTTATCTATTAATCTGGTTGGGCAACTGGACATTAAGTGACCAATTGATTCGTTTTTTTTGTTGTTTTTTTTTGTTCACACAGTCTACACAGTTGAGTGTAATCTAATCCGAGAGTTTCTTGTCGAGAGGCTCTGGTCCTGTTCTGCTATTATTAACCCTTCTGTCTCCACATTCAGTTCAACACTTTTCAGCCATCGATTGGTCTTTTCTATATCAACATTAGCATTTCAAATTCTTTGTGGCGGTTGAAGAAACGATAAAGTTTTTCATTGATCAACTTTGCGTTGTAATTAAGTTTTGAAATTTTCTTTTTCTTTTCTAATTAATCAGTAATGATTGATTTGAAATGATTAAAAAAATGATTGATGGAAAAATGGGAAGAAAAATCTCTTCATTTTGTTACAAAATGATAAATGGCCGCTACGAAGTCGAAAGATGCAGAAAACGTGATTTATACATCCAAAATGCAACATTCACAGTTGTATTGCTATAAAATACACATTATACTGGTGTTTCTTTCTATCTATCCCAGTCTGTTCATTATCTATCGATTCATATCTATCTATTCATATCTATCTATCTATTTTTCTATCTATTCATATCTATCTATTCATGCCGATCTAACTATCTATTTCTATCTATCCATATCTATTTATTTATCTCACTCTTTTTATATCTATCAATATCAGTTTATAACTATCTATTTATCTTTCTGTCTGTCAGGGTATCTGTTCATATCATCTATCTCACGCTTTTCATATCTTTCTATCGATCTAATTGTTCATAACTATCTATCTATCGATCGATCTGTATTTATTTATACCTATCTATGTTCCTATCTATCTATCTATCTATCTCCCTCTCCTCTCTCTCTCTCTC
Organism: Doryteuthis pealeii; assembly: GCA_023376005.1. Lineage (NCBI taxonomy): Eukaryota > Metazoa > Mollusca > Cephalopoda > Myopsida > Loliginidae > Doryteuthis > Doryteuthis pealeii. The sequence continues at coordinate 43,235,760 of CM042172.1, forward strand.
TCTCTCTCTCTCTCTATATATATATATATATATATATATATATATATATGAATAAGTTATAATGAAAAAACAAAAGATGTTTACAACCGAAATAGGCTCATCAGGAGAGAAGTGTGCAAACCGTTTCGGGGCCAAATCTCTCGACAGTTTTAAAAAGCAACACCGGCCCAATCCTCAACTAATATGAGGACGCTTTCGTATTATAATGCATCGACCGCACGTGGGTCGGTCATCAACAAAAATAAGACGGGAAAAATGACCGTTAGTAAAAACAGAACGCTGCTAGTCAAACGTTGGAATTAATCAAAAAAAATTTGTGCTGTCTATATTAAAAATAATATGAATTTTATTTAAAAATAAAATGAATTTTGCACATTTCTCTCCTGATGAGCCTATTTCAGTTGTAAACATCTTTTGTTTTTTCATTATATCTTATTCATACTGTCGGATTAATTTCCATTTTATTTTCACACACACACACACACACACACACACACACACACACACACACACACACATATATAATATATTATATATATATATATATATATGTTCAAATCGATCTAGTTGATTTTGTTACCTCATCAATAGACGCCACTCTTAGAGATGAGTAGCTGTAGTTTCCTAACTGAACTGTTTGATCTTTCAGCTTTCCGATAAGATAAAGCAATAATTCTTCGAATCTGGAGCTGTGTCAGTGCTAATATATGGCTGCATAACTTGAGCGCTTATGAAATACTTTAAAATTGTCTTGAAAGTGTTGGGAATGCAGGGAAACTGTTTATGCGGCTATTAGTAACACAGCTTCAGTTGCTATAAGGGAGACTGCCACTCCTTTTTGGCTATCAAACATGGTACTACAACAAAAGAAGAAAGAAAAAAGAAATAACATCCATTCATATAACAGTTTATAATAAAACTGCTTATATATATATATATATATATATATATATAAAGGAAAAGTTGACTTACCGATGAATTTGGTCACGACGGTTAGTAAGTGTGGAATTCAGAGGGGTAAGTCAGCGATATAACAAATACAAAGTGCTCAATACTAAGTAGAGCAAATTTATTATAAAATGGGTACAAGAGATAACCTACTCGAGTTTCACCATAAGGATCTTCAGGGTTAAATCCACTGAATTAATCGAGACACCGATTAATAGCAGTTGATTTCACGTGTGTGGTAATTACAATGATGGGACCCTAACAGATACTGTCACTCCGGGTTAGAGTGGACCTTGGAGCAATGATGATGAAGGGGTGTTCCATGCTCCCTAAACCTCTAGAACTAGAACCTCATCATCAGATAGTTTAACGCAATACCCAGGACGTGAGGACCCTCAGCCACCGCCTTCTAATACCCATATGTGAGAAAGGGTTGGGTCTTGCCATAAAAACATTAGGGTTGGGACAATCATATTGGAGCTAGGGATTGAGATGGCCAGCCGATTGATCGGAGGAGGGCTCTCCGACCGTCCGTCTATCGTAAATAAGGGCGAAAGTGGAATGTTGCATGTAATGGACTACTCGTCCAACGGGATTCCGTCATTAAGCATCACGCGTCACCACCCACAGCGAACTGTTATGATTCGTGTGGTCATTATTAGGGTTATGAGTGAAGCAGTTTTATAGTGGAGATCCCTTGTGGCATAAAGTTTTATCCTTTCTTGAAGTAGAAAGATGTAGTATCAGTTTTAATTCTTGTCAGCTGATCCGTGTTGTATAATCCTAGTTTGTACATCCAGCGAGCAATTGTACGACAATTTATCAACGCCTTTAAATAGTAAATTAAATGCATGTATATGCATTTTTGATTGGCCAATTCAGCCAACGCTGTTTTGGAAGAGTTTATAAATTGTAATCTTCAGCACATCTTATACCCAATAATCCAACACCGACAGGTGGCTCCATTGGAGGTGGGGGGGGGGGGGTCATACCCCTTTGCAGAGGTGTAGTTAGTGTATTCTAAAGCCCCAGATGACAGGGCTGTATCATTACGGGTGACAAAAAATGGATCCTTTAAGATAATATTCAACGCAAAAGGCAGAGGATTGATAAGGGTGAATTTCCGCTGCCTCATACCCCAAAGAAGTAGCTTCATAGCGGAAAGGTTATTCTGTGTGCCTGGTAGGATCATTCATTTAGAATTTTTAAACCGCAATCAGACACTAAGTGCAGTCTTATACTCTCAACAGCTGCAACATAGGCAAGAAAATCTTCTAAGAAAACGCCTCACACTCGTCAATAGAAGAAACGTTATACATCTCTATGATAACGAAAGGCTATATTCAACAAGAATCACACAGGAAAAAAATATTGGATTTAAACTGGTCTGTTCTACGCAATCAATCATATTCAGCTGACCTTAAATTTAAAGTGTCCTGGGTCCGATGTTAAACTGCATCTAATGGTGACGTTCCGATTCTGGAACTTTGGTGGAGTGTGGAGTACCCCTTCATTGCTTTTACTCCCAGATTAACTCTGACCTGGAGTGGTAATAGTGGGTTGAATATATAATAAATTAGTTAAAATTGAATACTCAACAAGAATGAATAAAACAAAATGTTTTCGGCATAAAATAACCCAACAGGGGTTTTACATGCCATAAAATCCAACCAACTACCAAGAATGAATAAAACAAAATGTCTTTGGCATAAAATAACCCAACAAGAGTTGACATAAAAATCTAACCTTTAATACCCCTGAGAAAGGCATAAACACGTCATAGCTACCATTCAACCAACCAACCAACCAACCAACTGAGTTCCATCTTTTTCATTCACTACAAAAATGCTCTGAATGACAAAAGAATTTCTCAAGTAGATCTGGTGAAAACGTTTTATTATGAATTTTATTTGAGATGAATCAACGAGCAACCCGATAAATGACAAGAGGTAATTCAAAATAAATGGCGAATATACTATTGATTAAAATTAATTCATTGTTGAATTATTGGCGAATGAATCAAATTTTACTAAGACGGAAATTATTCATGACACAACCCAATATAACAGCACGGGTCCTTTTGACTCCCCCTCTCTCTCACATACACACACACCGTCCCTATCGGACATAGCTATTCATAAGTATTCTAGACAGCACCCAATGTCTATACAGAGCTTATAAAAGTAGGTTTTTGATGGTCGACCAATACTGGTATTTCCATGGGTAGTAGTCCATGGAAGAACATCACTCATGAGGGGAATCAACACGCTATATGATAAATGGAAAGATATGATTCAAAATAACGGCAAATATACTATTGATTGAAATCAATTAATTCATAAATTATACTTTACTAAAACGGATATATTTAGGACATATGGCTAGAAACTACAAGGTTCCTAGTTCGATACCGGTCCTCGCCAACTCAGCGTATGAGTAGCACAGGGATCTGTGCGGTAAAGTAAGGAGCTGATGGTAGGTGTGGCGCTCCACCTCAGATGCCAAAACAATCTCCTTGGTCTAGCGCTATTGAAAAGGGGATAGACTCCCTCGCTGAAAGGCTGATACCGACTTTAGGCCGCCCCGACGACTTTACTTTTTTTTTACTATATGTATACTAGCAGAAGTACCAAGTCCACGACATGACTAAAACAGTTTTAGAAACACCAGAGAGTAAGAGAGAAGGAGGGAGAGAGGAGTGAGAGAGGGGGTAAGAGGAAACTATGAGATTGATGCTTAATTACTGCGGCTTTTTTCAACAAATTCTATTCATCAAAACCAATAACAATCGGCAGTTCGTTTAAATTGTTTCGTAAAGATAATCCTCTGTTTTCAGAACGCGTATCGAAAATCATATCCACATTCGTCATATGTTCTACAACTTCAATGAAAAAAATGTTTTTGACGTATTTATAGTTGCATCTTACTTCTTTTCTTTCATCTGTCCATGTCTGGTTTTAGCCGTATTTCTAGCTTACATTGAATAAAGTTTTTTTTTCTTTAAATTAAATGTCCTTAATGTCTATGACATATTTTATAGCAATTTAGTTTTTAAAGTTGATGTACAATAAATAAATTCAACTTCTAATACACAATATTCTAACAATTTTTAAAAATATAATTCCTAATAATAATAATATTTAATTATAAAATTATGTTTTAATCGTCGAATGCCAATGGCTATGAGGGTAAGATAGGTATCAAAGGATTTTTTTTAAAGGCTTGAAAACCACTGCATTACATAGGATTACAGTTACACAAATCCTATGAAAATAAGTAGGTATTTGTTAAGGTCTGCCAAAAATGTCGTCTGCTTTTCATTTGATCTATGCTCTACCACTCCAAGAAAGGTTGGAATGGAGTCCAGTCATTTCGCGATCTCAATGTGTTACGTAGCGGCCCTCTTAGAAACAGCAGGGAGTGAGAGAGAAGAGGGGAGAGGAGAGGAGTGAGAGAGAGAAGAGGGGAGAGGAGTTAGAGAGAAGAGAAGAGGGGAGAGGAGTGAGTGAGAGACAAGAGGGGGAGAGGAGTGAGAGAGAAGAGTGGGGAAGGAGTGGGGAAGGAGTGAGAGAGAAGTGGGGGAGAGGAGTGAGAGAGGGAGTAAGAGGAAACTATGAGATTGATGCTTAATTAGTGCGTCTTTTTTCAACAAATTCTATTCATCAAAACCAATAACAATCGGCAGTTCGTTTAAATTGTTTCATAAAGATAATATTCTCTTTTCAGAATGCATATCGAAAATCATATCAACATTCGTCATATGTTCTACCGCTTCAAGAAAGGTTGAAATACAGCACAGTCATTTCGGGATTCCAATGAACTTTTTAGTGAAAGAACAATCAGCAAAGATTCAAGTTGAAAGATTGTCCAGGAAGTTTAAATCGGGCGATACAAACTTCAAAGATGAAGAGGCTGACCATCAAATTTCAACGACCAGTCACTTTTGGCAGCCGTGGAAGAGGACGAAATCTTGATAACGAAAATGTTGGCCGAAGACTTCAATGTGAACCATTTGACCATCGTTCGTCGTCTCAAAAAGCTCGGAAAAGTATGGAGATTGGATGGGTGTGTCCTCCACGAACTCTCCAATAAAAACAAAGCTAAACGTATCCGAATTCTTACCTATTTTCCGCAATAATTATTCACCAACCCAAATTTAGCAAAGTCGTTATCAAATTAAAAGATTTGCTAATAATTTGCTCATGAGCTCGAAACCAGAAGAATTTTATTTGAAAGGAATCAACGGGTCACCTGATTAATGGCAAAAAGCAATTCCAAAGACAGATGAATATCTTATTATAATGGAGATTGTGTGTTTTTCTGTCTGTAACCGAAACTATATTCCTACTCAAGTCACAATTCTCTTAGTTATTGACATCACATTCTCCATGATCTTATTTTTATCTAAACCCCAATTATTAATAAAATTGTCTTACCTTATTAATACTGTTAACTATGTCTACATACTGACAGCATACAATTATATTTATATATACAACAAAATAGCGGTTTACAGTGTGAACGGGAAGGCTAATTTGCATATTAATATTAAAAAATCGAATTTAATAAATATGTGCTTAGTATTATTGATTTCTAACTGTTTGGTTTTATTTTAATGAATATAAGCAAAAATCTCTTCAATGAATCTTAAATGAAATCCATGAACAAGATAAAATAATTGTCATTGTATTCTTTACTTCCTCTTTTAACTAAATACTTAAATTAGAAAAAATAACAATGAAAGACGAGAGTGATGGAAGAGTAAGTTTCAGTTGTTCCATTTTTTATTATACTCCCTCTGATTCAAATCTTTTATTATACTCCCTCTGTTTCAAATCTTTTTATCTGTATTCTTATTTAGTTTCATTAGCCTTTCTAATTTAATACAATATTTTATTACATTAAAACTTAAATACTTGCACCCGGAGGGTGCATATATTTGCTAGTATTATTAATTGAAATTAATTCATTAATAAATTATATTTTGCTAAAACGTATATATAGGACTCAGCCGGATATACGTGTACTAGCAGAAGTACCCGGGACTAAAAAGATTTTAGAAAAATCAGGGAGGCGGAGAGAGGGGAGTAAGATAGATAGATTGATAGATAGATAATGAACAGAGTAACCGAGGGGGTAAGAAGACAATAATTTAGCAAAGTCCTAATCAAATTTGAAAAATTCGCAAAGAATTCGAAACCAACTGAATTTTATTTGAGAAGAATCAAGAAGCTACCATATCTCAATCTATCTATCTATCTATCTATCTGTTCATATTATCTATTTCACTCTTTTCATGTCCACTAAATCTATACATCGATCTATTTGTTCATAACTATCTATCTATCAATCGACCTATATTTGTTTATATCTATCTCAATCTATCTATCAATATATCTGTTCCTATCTATATATGTTAATTCAAATCTATCTGTTCATAACTATCTATCTATCTGTTCAAATCTATCTATCTATCAATGCCTATCTATCTATCTATCTACCTATCTATACCTATCTATCAATACCTATCTATCTATCTATCCCTATGTATCAATTCCTATCTATCAATGCCTATCTATCTATCTATCTACCTATCTATACCTATCTATCAATACCTATCTATCTATCTATCCCTATGTATCAATTCCTATCTATCAATTCCTATCTATCTGTTCATATCTATCTATATCTATCTATCAATTGTTATCTATCTATCAATTGTTATCTATCTATCAATTGCTATCTATCTATCTATCAATACCTACCTATCTATCTATCAATACCTACCTATTTATCTATCAATACCTACCTATCTGTCTATCTATCTATTCATATCTATCTATCAATACCTATCTATCTATCTATCTATTCATATCTATCTATCAATACCTATCTATCTATCTATCTATCTATTCATATCTATCTATCTATCTATCTATCTATTCATATCTATCTATCTATCTATCTATCTATCTATTCATATCTACCTATCTATCTATCTATTCATATCTACCTATCTATCTCAGTCTGAAGGACAACATATTTTCTCAAGAAGATCAGGTGAAAACATTTATGGAAAACATCTTGAGCTCGATACCAACTGAATTTTATTTGAGAGGAATCAACGATCTACCTGATTAATGGCAAAAGGCCATTCAAAGGAGAGACGATTATTAATTGAGTAAGAAGTAAGAAAGGGGGGGGGTAAGAAGAGAATAATTCCTTATCAAATTTTTAAAATTCGCAAAGAATTCGCTCATGAACTCGAAACCAGAAAAATCTTAATTTGAAATGAATCAGTGAGCTACCTGATAAACGACAAGAGGTGATTCAAAATAAATGGCGAATGTATAATTGATTGAAATTAATTCATTGTTGAATTATTTATGAATGAATTAAAATTTTACTAAGACAGAAATTATTCATGATTTTTTTTTATCGCATTCACTCGGGTCGTCTTTTCTATGACAGCAAGGAACAGCGCATATCAGTAATAGATAAAGATCTCCAATGAGACTCGAACTCGCGCCACTTTCAGTTCCACGGAAGACTGTGTCTGCGTACCTGTTGCTTTACAAACTGATAGCGTTCATCACAGAGCAGCATGGATGGTGTAATCTATCTATACTTGTATAAAGGGAGGTTGTGTGAATCTGTATGTCCGGAGGAAACTTCGAAAATAAAACAATTAATGACGAAGTAAATATATTAGATATCACCAAGTAAACACATTAAATATAAACAAAGTAAACACATTAAATATCACCAAGGCTTGGTTTTTGAGCAAAAATAATGAAGATCTGATTTATATTAATTTTATTTTATTCTATTTTTTTTTGCTTTGAAATATTAATTTGAAATTTAGCAAATCGCGTCATTTATATTTTATTTAAAAAATATAGTTGATCATTGAATTAAAATGTCTTACTATATCATTATGTGATGTCATTCCCTCTACTCTGACGAAAAAAAAATCCCTGACCTCCCACCAGGCCGGATTAAAATAAAATATTTTTTACGTTGTGATTTTTATGGGTCCTCCTGCGAGGATCGAACTCGCTATTCAGTAGTAATAGGTCTGCAAACGATTATTAAACCATGTTTTCCTCCTCTACCCGGACTTAGCCGGGTAGCCGCTGCTAGTTATTTACTAAGGTTTTGTTTCGATATAACACACAGGCCTCAGATTGCTTACAGTACTTGCTGTTGTGCTCACTCATCCAATTATTGGACAGGCATATCGTTGCTTAACTTCAATGATCTAATGGGGAATAGGTGCTTTCATCATAACTGGATCGTAAGTCAAATCATTTCATGTTGTTGTTTATCAAGCTTAGCTTAGATGCGACATAAAAACCTCAGGTTGCTTACATTACTTAAGTGGTTACCCATCTAAGAATTGAACAGGCTCATCGTTGCTTAACTTCAGTGATCCAGCGAGAACACAGTGTGGCTTGGCTGTAAGTCGAATACAATGTGTATTGTTTTTTATTAAGCTTTTCTTTAGATATGGAACTTTTGTCTCAGGTTGTTTACAGAACTTGCTGTTGCTTAAGTGGTCACCCATCTAATTATTTAACAGACTCATCCTTGCTTAACTTTGATCTAGAAGGAACACATTGACTGAAAGTTATTATTGTTATTATTTATATTGACTAAGCTTTTGTTTAGCATACACATTCAGGTTGCTTATAGTAACTGCTGTCGCTTAAGTGGCCACCCGTCTAAGTATTGAACAGGCTCATCAGATTGAGTATCTGTTGTTGCTAAAGTGGTCAACCAGTTGAACGGACTCATCACTGCTTAAATTTGGTGATCTAGATCAGGGGAGGGGTTCCCAACCTTTTTTCAGCTCATGGCCCACTTTGAAACCAGAAGGTTTTTGTGGCCCATGAAATTATTCTAATAGAAAAAATATTTCCATTTTACATAAGATATTTATTCAATCTATATCCAACCATATTGACGCATATACTTTATCTCAAATATCTAAACTACATGTACTTTTCAGTTCCAATTTAACGACTATTTATTATCAATATTTAATTTTGCAATTTTTCTATATATATGTATGTGCAAAATAGAATTATAATATTTCCTTGGCCCACCTGAAATTTGCTGTGGCCCATTTTAGCCATAGGTTGGGAACCACTGATCTAGATGAATCCAGTGCTTTTATCGTAACCGGGTCGTAAGTCAACTTGCTTTACGTCGTTATTTACCAAGCTTACCAAATCGGGTTGATTTCAGCACCAAGCTGTTGGTTAAGTAGAACTTTGATTGGCCAGCACCATGTTTGTTATGATTTTTTTTTACCCACTACACATTTTATGCATTATCTGAAATGAATTTAATTGTTATTAAGAACACATTTTGAATTATCATACGATATAAAAAAAAAAAAAATACTTGTTCGAATCAATACAACTGCATGTTTTAACACAAAAATATCATAAAATGTGTTCTTAATAACAATTAAGTTCATTTCAAATAATGCGCATAATTTTATGGTAGTGCAGGGGCAGACAATCACTACAGTAGGAATTTACTAAACCAAAGTTCATGATTGCCTTCTTTTGTGCGCATTATTTATTCTCCTCATATCTAGATATTAATATTCGTGCTCCTTAATTGTACAACCGTTATCATCTTTCAACACATTCTGGTTGAAAATAGAGTCCATCCAAATCGAGAAAAGAGGAAATGCAAAAATGTATATCCTGCTAGCAGCACGGATATCCATGACAATCTCTCGTTAACCTCCCCTATCATTAATTGCCCCGGGCAGATCTTTTACGCAGCATCAAGTATCCGTGCAGAGTTGGTCAATTTAGATATTTGCTTGGCGGCCTTCACTGGCGCTCCTATGTGCTGGCTTCTACAGGAGAATGTCGCTTATGAGTTCGTCCTTGTTTATCCAGCAGATCTTATTCGTCTCACTCGGATGGATTGTTTTATAGGGCTGCACCATTTGGACCCTAACGAAACGCCTAGAAAAGTAAGCTAGATGATAGCTGTACAGGAATGCTGTGTCCACTCACTTCCTCTTCATATTATTCTTTATTCCACTATGAATGACATATCTTGAAGGAATAACCGAGACCTGGTAACCCGATATTCGACATTAAAGCGTAAATGAGTATCCACATACAATCACAAATTCTCGGAAATTGAAAAATACCAAAATTATGACGCAGGGGAGATAACTCTAGATTAGTATTTATGAATTATTTCCCTTAGATTATCCTAAAACGCACGGAGGTTTCGAGAAAATTCAGCTACATGTTTATAGATTAGGAAGGTCATAAAAACAAGTGGAGGAGGAGGAACTCTCAAAGTAGTTTTGACAAACGAGAAGTGAGACCCTTTGGTTTGAACAGTTTTCCTTCTCCTAGATAGGTTGCAGCAAACTGGGTTCTTTAACGAATCGAGTTTCCAGCAAATTATTAACGATATTCGTAATTGAAAAGGAATACTTGATACAATATGACTGTACAAATTATTTATATTAATAGTTACTCGAATATATAATTGTTTACTAAGGTTTATTATTAGTTACTTGGAATCATAATTGGAGTTATATGGTTCCAAGTATTCCTATCTAAGTGAAAACCAATTATTATTTAGGTGGATTGGATTTTATAGCATGGGGGCCTTTCCGACAGCCATCTAGCCTAAGTAAGGGCCAAAGTGTTGTATGTTTCAGACTGCTCAGCTACAAGGATTCCGTCCTTAAGCAGCACATGTTGCCAGCCATAGACAACAGATGGTCATATTGAAGGTTGTTTTTTTTTTTTACCTTTCTACAGTAGTGCAATTTGCATATTCTACAGCACCAGCCAAATGAGTTGAATTGGTGTTAGATAGGAATAATAGAAATGACATTATGGAAAACCAGTTATTAAATATTAAGCATTAAACATGTGCTAAGGGTATTAAGGGGTGTGTGGAATGGACCATGTAACAGAATGGAAAATGCCAGCAACATGGAAAGTTCATTTTGAAAAAAAAAAAAAAAAACACAAAGAAAAAAAAGACGTAAAATTTATAAAGTTTTTATTTATTTACAAAATTTCAATAAATTATGATTTATAATTTGAAAACAATACATGCAAGAATAACAATAAAAATTATATCAATTTTATTGAACACAAGAAAAATCCTATGAAGATATTTCTTGTGTGAAATTCTTTTATTAACGAGAGAAAAAAAAATGTTGGGTTTGACGGAACTTCTGTCAATTAAAACATCAAATTTCTTCCATTCAAATTTTTGAATTAAGGAAAAAATTATCATACAAAGATCAGAAGAAAATGAAGAGAAGATTTGGGGGAAACATAAAATATTCACAATCTGAGCATGACTGAATAGAAATATGAAATCTTTTAAAATGACAAATTCACAATTAGATTAAAGATTTGAGGTAAATTCATTGCATGTTAAATTTATTGAGAGTAAATTCACTAAATCAGGAGGAGGAGGAGGAGGAGGAGGTGTTAGATGATGGATTGGTAGAGATGATGATTTTTAGTAAGAAATGATGAGTACTTTGAATTAATGGTAAACAGTGGACAAAGAAGAGAGATGTAGATGAAGAAAGAAGAAGAATGAAGAAAAAAGAGAAGAAAGAAAAGAAGAAGAAAGAAAAAGAGATGATGAAGAAAGAAAAAGAAGATGAATGAAAAAGAAAAGAAGAGAAGATGATGAAGAAAGAAAAAGAGAGATGAAGAAAGAAGAAGAAAAAGAAGATGATGAAGAAAGAAAAAGATGATGAAGAAAGAAAAAGAAGATGATAGAAAGAAGAAGATGAAGAAGATGATGATAAGATGATGAAGAAGAAAAGAAGAATGGGACCCCCCAACCTATACTAGAATTCAGGATCAGATTGGAACTGAAATTAATTACTTTTATAAATCTGATATGTTGATTTCAGTTCCAATGTGACCCTGAATTTTAGTACCGGTTGGGGGGTCCCATTTATTAGTCAAATAAGCCCTATTACTTTTACAATATAGGGCTTCCTCATAACCTTTTTTTTAATTAAATTCTTAAAAAGGCAATGATTAAATTTTGAATTTAGTCAAAAACAATTTACCTTCAATAAATTTACTACACAATGAATTTACAGGACACAAATTGGGGGGTCAAATCATAAGAATGAAAATAATATTAGAATGTATGAAAAAGATTTTTCATTTTTACAAACCTTTTCTCTAAAGCTTACTCGATACATCTAAAGAATATCATGACAAATCCACTATGTCAGGGGGTCAATAAACTTTTACATAAAAAAAAAAAAAAAAAAAAGGTGTAATATTTGGAACTGAATAGAATTTAAGTTAATTCTTTAATGGCATTTAATACCAAAGCCATCCTTGTAGAGGAACAGTTGGTTGGTTTTGTTTTACGGCATATCAATCCTTTTTGGGTTATTTAATGCATCTTATTTAATTTTAACGAATCAAGACATTCTGATATTCGGTTATTTACATTACCTGCTGTTGCTTAAATGGTCACCCATCTAAGTAATAAACAGGTTCATCACTGCTTAACTTCAGTGATTTAGCAGGAACCTAGGAGGAACAATAGTGTTACTAACTAACCCATAGTTGGGGTGATGAGAGGGTTCATACCTTTCCCAAGAGTATTAGTCCAAAAGTGAATGTAATAGCATGATTGGAATTTGAACTCACTTACTACGATGTCACAGTCCAGTGGGTTAATCACTACGCCATGGGGACTCCCCTGAATTTAAGTTAAGAGCAAGCTGCAAGATGAAAAGGTTTTATAAAAGTGAATTTAAAAAAAGAAAAAAATCATGATTTGTAATTACTTGAGTATTTTGATCCCAATTTTCTCAATGTTAAAAAAAAAAAAAAAGACCCAAGTGAGCACTTATGCATGGTTGGTTTGTTGTTTTAGTTTTATGGCATATCAACCCTTTTAGGGCCATTTAATGCCAAATCAAGTCATATTAGGTTGCTTACAATACTGATGTTGCTTAAATCATCACCCATCTAAGTATTGAACAAGCTTATCGCTGCTTAACTTAGTGATCTAATGGGAACTGGTTCATTCAACAGTAAGTAACTTATACATGACTTGTTTTATTTACTATGGGAAGTGTCAATTGGATTCTGGTTTTCCTGGAAAATCATGAGATCAATCCCTGAGTCAACTCATGTAGAAACATACAGTCATTACATGACAGAAGAGAAATGAGTGAATGAACCTCACCTTATATATATATATATATATATATATATATATATATATATATATATGGAAATAAATCTGACAATATTAAGAAATTTGAAAAAACAAGTGTTCCAAAAATGAGGTGAATTTATTTATCGACGCTTAAACGTTTCGGTTTCTTTAAACCTTCATCAGGATGTATTAAGGGGTGAAGAAATTGATGGATGTTTTATAGATGACAAAGATTTTCATCTCCTGTCATCTACAAAACATCCATCAATTTCTTCACCCCATAATACATCCTGATGAAGGTTTAAAGAAACCGAAACGTTCAAGCGTCGATAAATAAATTCACCTCATTTTCGGAACACTTGATTTTTCAAATTTCTTACCCCCCCCCCCAAAAAAAAAAACACAAACACACACAACCCCCCCCCCCAAAAAAAAAAACCCTTAGTTTTTAAACATTGTTAAAATCTGAGATCCTTTGAAAAGGAAATCGATTATATTATTAGATTAAGGTTTGTCAAATTTTTTGTACACCCTGTATATTTCTCAAGTGAACTTATAAAGGGGTGTACAGTAACTAAAGTCTCCTTAATGCCAAATCAAATTGCTGTTAATGATGCAAAGATTGTGAACAAGATTGTCCTTTTATATCCTCTGAGTGTCAATCCAACATTTTTTTGAAAATAAATTATTAAAATGTGCAAAAAGACATAGAAGACAGTTATACCCGTTTAGTAAAGAATGGACTAAGAAAGCAATCATATATATATATATATATATATATATATATATATATATATATATATATATATAGTAAGTAAAGTAAAGTCGACCTAAAGTCGGTATCAGCCAGTCAGCGAGGGAGTCTATCCCCTTTTCAATAGCGCTAGACCAAGGAGATTGTTTTTTAGCATCTGGAGCGCCACACCTACCATCAGCTCCTTACTTTACTGCACAGATCCCTGTGCTACTCATACGCTGAGTTGGCGAGGACCGGTATCAACTAGGAACCTTGTGGTTTCTAGACGAACGCTCTACCGACTAAGTATTTAATTCTATTAAAATGATGAAAAAAAGAATAGTACATTAACAAGTGAATGCAAAACAAATCTATCGCCCCCCCAATCTTATTTAACTTTTTAGGGTACAACAGTTAGTCCGATGTCTTCTGCACATTTGATAGCTCCAAATATCCCTGCCTGACCCTGCCATAGTCGAAGTTGCCAAGGCACAGAATTCTCCATTAGTCGATGGAGATAGACAACTTTATTCATCGACTAAGTGACGGTGAAGGCCAGGCGGGGATAAATGGAGGGACTTTAACCTCAGCAACCCGTCACATGCGGATCTTTCCCTGACCTCTTCGTAATATTAAGCTTAACAATTTCCTCGGCACAAGTCGGATGAATACCGACTGTATTCAGAATCGTATTCATGGAAGCACCAGCTCTGCAAAGATAAAAAAAGCAAAAAACGTTTTGTGATTGTGTGTGCACTCTGATGGAAGACAATAGTCCAAGGGGAATAATATATACTAGCAGGACCTGTAAATATACCACAGTATGATAACTTAATCATTACAATGTTTGATATGTTTACTTACGAGCTATTGCTAAATAGTTCAATATGTAAAAAGTATAAAATTTTGTCGGTCACCAAAAGATATACATATCGTGGTAACCGACAAAAATACAGTGGGAATGCCCACATTGGAAAATAATGTAACAACTTTCGTTTCTCTTTTTTGCAAAAATCAAAGTTTTTTTGTTTTTGAACTCATTTGACGTTTATCTCCGATCACAAACACCACGGAGTAAACGGGCTCTGAAGAAGATTTTTGTCAAATCGAAATATTGATCAATATCAGCTATGATTAGGTTATAAATTACTATCTTTGATATGTTTACTTAAGAGCTATTGCTAAATAGTTCAATATGTAAAAAGTATAAAAATTCTTTTTACCACTCACTTTAAAAAAATTTTTTTTATCATATTCGATTGAAACTGATTAGCGTTATTTCTTCCGCGCACTCCCCCCCTCTCTCTCATATTTTTTGTGTAGTATCTACTTTTTTAATTGCTAAAAATGGAATGGTCCATTATTTAGCTGAGGTGATGACACAATAAGAATTCAGTGGAAAAGCAACTGCAGATAATCAGGATTTACATTTTTGCATTCTAATCTTGGACAATCTCATTTTTAACCAGATGGTGTTGCAAGATAATAATGGTCATACTTTTAAGGAACATGAGTATTAATATATAGATAAGTATTAGTTAATGAGAACACTGGTGGTTCTTAGCAGCTTATCAGTGCAATTACTGATTGATTATAATCAGTGTTCATTTCATTTTCATATGACATTTAATAATAATAAAACCATTAATAATAACAATAATACCATTTAATAATATAATAATAATAATAATAATACCATAATAATAATAATAATAATAATATAATAATAATAATAATAATAATACCATATAATAATAATAATAATAATAATAACCATAATAATAATAATAATAATAATAATAATAATAATAATAATAATAATAATAATAATAATAATATAATAATAATATAATATAATAATAATAATAATAATAATAATACCATATAATAATAATAATAAATAATAATAATAATAATACCATCTAATAATAATAATAATAAAACCATTTACCGAAAAGCAGCTACAAATCCTTGGATAACTTCACCAGCATTTGGACCCAAATAATGAAGACCCACAAGTTTTCCAGCACCTTCACGCATACAGATGAACTGCAATTAGAAAAATTCACACTTTTAAAGGAGGTCATAATTATCAACAAGTTTTATATTGAATATTTGTGCACTAATTGAATAACCCGGAAACATCTGTCAAAAAAAAGTTTTTGAAAGGGTCACTGAGACACAAGCTCCTGTGCTACTCGCCGGATTTGCCTCTATAACTTGGAGCACGTCCTCAGAATCCACCATTTTAGGCCTACCTGACATTGCCGGATGGTCAAGGTTCTTACAATCCAATCCATCTATACTGTGATCAAATGCACCTTCATCTTTCGCAACAATAAATGTTTTTAGTTGCTTTCATGGCATTAGGTTTATACGATAAAATCCTATATTTTATATCAAAATAAGGATAAACACACAAACAATTCTTTTCCCAAACTTAAGGAAAAATGATTAAAAAAAATGTTTATACATTAGTCAAAGTTTGATTGGACAGATCATGTTTGTCTTCAACTACGTCCGTGTGTTAGCGCCAAAAATAAAATATCAAAGTTTGATCCACCGAGGAATTATTTAAACAGAGAAAAAAAATCAACACACACTCAGATTCCACTCAGCTTTGAGAGAATGACGACACTCTGCAGCCGATGACAACTTTAAACGACCAGTTCTACTCAATTGAAAAAACAGATGTCCGAGTGAACGATTCAACTTTCTGATCACCAAAACATAATTCCACCACTGTCAGTCTTTACTACTGTCTATCATCATCAGCCTACCAAAATTAACATTACAACTCCATTTCTCAGGTCGCATCACAAAACTTTATTTTTCATTTCTGGTCTACGTCCGATCGAACTTTGACGAATCTACATACACATTTTACATTTCTTAGTGAACTTTTTCTAAATTCTACATACACATTTTTGCATTCAAATTAATGTTTTGAACATTCAAATATTTGTTATTTATGCAAATTTATTCGGAGAATAATTTATTTGTTATGCATATATATATATATATATTATATATATATATATATATATAATATATTATATATATATATATATGCTTTGTTTTATAATTTCTCCATATTTTCTGCCTAAACTGTGTCTTATTATTTTATCGTAATTTCCTATATCATTGAACACGTCTCGTAACCCTCTACAAAGTGGTTCATCATTTTTAATAAAATTTGTTACCACTACAGGTTCAATTTAAATTCATCAAGCATAAGTTCCTGAATTGGACTACATTGCATTTTCATCTTTCAAAAACAAAAAAAGCAATGCACAACTTGTCAGTACACCACAGCAGGTAATCGAGTTACTTTGGTCATGTGATATACATGCAGCAAATTATCAAAATATTGCAAAACATTTGACTCACCCTAGTAATATGATTCTATAAGATATAAGATTGTTCAGTCAAAAAGCAAATAGATATCAATAAAACAATAAATCTATACATATATAAAGGGCAGTTGTGTGTATATGCAGGTCCGGAGGAAACTTCGAAGATAAAACATTTAATGACAAAGTAAATATATAAACACATTAAATATCACCAGGGCTTGGTTTTTCAGCAAAAAAAATTGAAATTTGATTTATATTTGTGAAGATAATTAAAAAATAAATTTAAATGATAACAGCATCGATTTTTTTTTCATTTAATATTTTAGATAGTAGACATTAACATTTCTTTTCAGAGTAGCTGGATCAATGCAAGGTCTATTTAAAAAAAATTGTTTTTTAATTTTTTTAAAAAATTTTTTTTTACTGAGGGATTTAAATGGGGCATCCCACAAGGATTCAACTCACAATTCAGTAATAATGGATCTGCGAGACTAACTTTAAAAAGCGATGCCAGGTAGACACTGCTAGTAAATAAATAAGATAATGAAAAAACAAAACGGAAAAACAAAAAAATTATAAAACAAATGAAGACAAAATGATAAGAAAAAAATAAATAAAAAAAAATGAAAAGATTACAAAATAAATAAAAGTTCCAAGAATAAAAATTGAAATAATCTTAAAGCAATTTAAAAAAAAAAAAAAAATGGTAAAAATTAGTAGAGACTTGACCAAAGCCAATTTGACAATTCCAACACAAATGACGAGAGGTGAAAGAGAAATTGATAAAAGTTTTTACCTTTATGAAACATTGTGAGGTATCCCTTTGAGGCACTGTATATTCTAATGGTTTGTAGAAAGCGTGATAAACCTGAATTGAATAAAAGATTTCAACATTAAAAGATATAATATATATAAATGTCTTTTATAATTAAAATTGACAGCACACTTCAGCGACAAGGCAAAATAATGTTTATACGAGATTACCCAGTTTGTTAATTATCTATCTATTGAAAGTTCCCGAGTTTGAAAAGGTTCCCAAGTCCGACAAGAAATACCTGAAGAAGGCCGGAGGGCATATCGGCCGAAACGTTGTACAAATAACAACGAATATGAGGACAATAGTCCGAATAATGCAGATAATACTAATCATCAAGCCTCATCTCAAACATTCAGAGAAATTAATACATTATTCTGTGTACTTGACATGAGACTTTGATGAGTTGTGGTGCACCTGAGCACTGTACACCATAAATTTCATTATCTATCTGTCTAGTGGTTTGTTAATTATCTATCTATCGAATCGATTTCTGTCAAACAGTTTCTGCTAATAACCACTAGGTGGTGTTGCTAAATTAACAAGAAAAAGGCACTAATATCTTTTACTTGCAGGATGCCTTAATACAAGATCTGTATTGTCCTGTAGGGATTAAAATAAAATTAAAATATAAAAAAAATTCTATTTCAGGGGTTAGGATTAGGGTTAGTTTAATGGGAAAATAAATAATTTGGGTTCTGTTTTTTCTGGGTCACCCTGTAATATCATGTTACTCAACTAGGAAATAACTGTTTCTGTTTCTCTGAATGTTTGAGATGAGGCTTGATGATTAGTATTATCTGTGTTATTCAGACTATTGTCCTCATCTTCATTGTTATCTGTACAACGTTTTGGCCAATATTCTCATGCGGCCTTCTTTAGGTTCCTGAGTCCGACAAGAAATACCTGAAGAAGGCTGGAGGGCATATCAGCCAAAACGCTGTACAGATAACAATGAAGATGAGGACAATAGTCCGAATAATGCAGATAATACTAAAAAAATATCTATCTCCTAGCAGCCCTCAGACAGGAAGAAGCCTCTGGGCAAGTGCAGAGAAAGGACCCCACTTCAAGGTGCCAAAAAGATCACTTGGGATTTCAAATGCAGACCTTACTGGGAAACCAAATTATTGGCTGTGTTTGGAGAAAATCTCCTCTCCAAGAAATAACTACGAACCTAGGAATAAAGTCTGAATCCTAAAAGTATCTGTCTTTTTTTCTCTCTTCCTTAATTTCTTTTCAGCCTGACAACTCAAAAGAAAGAAATCACGTATATTTGGAGTTTAAAAAAGAAACGACCAGCAAATAATTGTTGACCAAGCTAGTTTCAAATTAAATGAGTATCAAAATATTCCAAGAAAAAAAGAGCTTACCTCGATACTATCTTCACCAAATTTGTGAATAGCTTTCTCTTCAGACAATCCAATGCAACCATATTCCAGGGGAGTAAACACTGTCGTACCAATCTTTAAAAAAAGACAAAAGAAAAAGAAAAAAATTTAAAAAATAATATTTTTAATCTAAAAAATTGATAATCCCACAAACATTTATGTCATCAATGCAATGGTGCTCTGTCTGTTCAGAGCAAAATTCTCACACTCGTTTGTCTGACAGGGTTAATATGTCTATCTATACATATATAAAGGGCAGTTGTGTGTATATGTATATGTATGTCCGGAGGAAACTTTGAAAATAAAACAATTAACGACAAAGTAAATATATATACACATTAAATATCACCAGGGCTTGGTTTTTGAGCAAAAATGATAGAGATTTGATTTATATTCATGAAGATAATTAAAAAATAAATTTAAATGATAACAGCATGGATTTTTTTTTCATTTAATATTTTAGATAGTAGACATTAACATTTCTTTTCGGAGTAGCTGGATCAATACAAGGTCTATTTTATTTTTTAAAATTTTTAAATTTATTTATTTATTTTTTTACATAGGGATTTAAATGGGGCATCCCGTGAGTATTCAACTCATGATTCAGTAATAATGGATCTGTAGGACTAACTAATACCCCTCTACCCAGGCAATTACGGGTAGCCACTGCTAGTTAGATAATAAAGAGCACTAAACAAACAAAAAGAAAGTCTTGTGTTCGTTAATCTAAAGCAAGCAAAGGACACAGGACAAGAAATCTCAGGTCAGATTTAACTCTTTATCATATATGTCTTGAGTTCCTTACTAAGAATTAAATAATAAACCAAGACACAAAGACTACCCAGATCCAGAATAAGAGAAGACCAAACAGTCCAGAGAAAGGTCCAGTTTAGATCCAGTTAAGAACTTGTAACAAGAATGCAAGTAAGCTCAGTTCTGTGTTGAAGGGGGGGGGGGGTCTGCAATCAAGTCTGACACAAATGGTAACTGGTCTCTAGTCTTTTCAGGTGTGCGCACTGCTCTCCAAACTGCCAAAGTCTCTGTATGCAACAATCTTCCAGTCATATTACACACGCCTTTCTTCTTGACAGCAAGATCTGACTACGGTTTTCCTCCCCTTGGTCTGGGAGGGTAGAGGCCTTAAATAATCAGTAACTGTTTACATTTGGGCTACTCCCATTCAGCACTGACAGTGCGGAATTTCTATATTCAACAGTATTTCAACTACGCGTCATTCCTCATGACAAGGAGGTGGCGAGTTCAATTTCTGTGGTCACTCGCTACACTCCTCCCCCTTGTACAGGCCAGACATATCCGGACGCACTTTGTTCGTGGGGGTAGGGAATCTGCTCCCACAGAAATCACCCGACCAGCCAACAGTAGATCCAGAATAAACAGACAGATTCAGCTATACATATAACGGATTCAGAAGCTAAGTAGAAGGGTATACGTTCATGGGTGTATATGGCAATAAACATGTATATATAAGAATGGCTACATAACAAACAACCAGCTTACCGACAAGTAATCCATCTGTAATGTGGAACCTCCAAAAAGACGACGTGAAAGCAGTTTCCCAGCTCGGATGGCAACTGGCGTCAACTCTGGTCGATCCTGGATTGGAGGAAAAGAAAAATTTAAAAAAAAAAAAAAAAAAAAATGGTTACAAACTTTATTTTTTGTCTGTTGTACAGGAAATGCTAATAAACATTTTTTTCTTTTTTTTGTGACCATTCTCGTGATACACATCCGATTGATAGATCGGCAAAAAACAATGTCGTCTTTTGAATGAGATCTTAGAAATTTTTTTTGACGCCCGTTTGATCAACTGTCAAACTATTAAAAATGATTTCCCAGCTTGGATCATTATACTTGGCTACACATATAGCATAAAAGATGGAAGCGCGTGGTGTAATGGTTAAAGTCATGGGAAATGGACTCATCGCCCCGAGTTCAAATCCTGGGCATGGTAATTACATTTCACTTAGCGCTAATACCCTTGGGAAAGCTATGAATTCTACTCTCCCTCCAGCTATGGGTAAATAGTAGGGCAGATTGGGCTCTTTAACCTTGTTTAGGCGAAGAAAAACTCTGAATTCAAACCTGTTAAACTCTGCTTAAGAAATTGACCTCGTGTCACATCCTGCTCATGTAGAGGGGTTGGTAAATATATATCTACACAACGTTTTAGCTGATGTGCCCTCCGGACTTTGATTGTTTCTTGTCTCTGCTAGAGGCGTGCGGTTTAATGGTTAGAGTTGTAGGAAATGAACTCGTCGACTCGAGTTCGAATCCTGGACATGGCTCTATGCGTTTCACATTGTAATAATATCCTTGGGAATATTTTTGCTCCAGCTATGAGTAAATAGTAGGACGGACTAAGCTTTTTAACCATGTTTAGGCAACCAGTCTAGGAGAAGGAAAACTCTGAATTCAAACCTATTGAACTCTACTTAAAATTGACCTTGTGTCACATCCTGCTCGTGCAGAGGGGTTGGGTAAATATGTATAGCATAAAAGATTAAAACTAATGAACATAGCCATTTATCAAAGAGATGAACATTTTTTAAAAATGTTGTGGGGTTATTAATGGTCACAAATAAAGACAAACGATTGGTGAAAGTTGATACAATTATATTTAACAAAGAAAGTAGAATTTACAGAAGGAAAGTGAAGTTACGTCCGACAATACAGTCTAGAACTGAATCGTGTCGCTTGTTCTTCAAGCTACAATTGTCTTTGCTACTTTATAGTAGTAGTAGGATCATTCCATTATGTAGATAGATTATATCACCTATAACACCCCTTTTCTAAGATTTCACTCCAAAGGAGTCTTAATATCTCATCCTCGTCGCCAGTTGTTGTGGGGTTATTAATGGTCACAAATAAAGACAAACGATTGGTGAAAGTTGATACAATTATATTTAACAAAGAAAGTAGAATTTACAGAAGGAAAGTGAAGTTACGTCCGACAATACAGTCCAGAACTGAATCGTGTCGCTTGTTCTTCAAGCTACAATTGTCTTTGCTACTTATAGTAGTAGTAGGATCATTCCATTATGTAAAATAGGTTATATCACCTATAACAGTTTATATTCATGTTTACATAATGTTGGTAAAATGTCTATATATGTTTACATAATGTTTATATATACATACATATGTCTACATAATGTATTATATATATAATGTTCATGTATTTTTATATAATATTTATATTCATGTTTATAAAATGAATATACAATGTTATGTAACGTTTATACATATAAGCTTACATAATATTTATATAATGTTTATATGTATGTGTGTGTGTGTGTGTGTGTCTGTGTTTACATAAGTTTATGTTGTGGGGTTGTTAAGGGTCACAAAAAACTGGTGAAAGTTGATACAATTGTATTGAACAAAGAAAGTAGAATTTACAGAAGGAAAGTGAAGTTACGTCCGACAATACAGTCCAGAACTGAATCGTGTCGCTTGTTCTTCAAGCTACAATTGTCTTTGCTACTTATAGTAGTAGTAGGATCATTCCATTATGTAGATAGGGGATATCACCTATAACATTAGACAACAAGGCATTCAAGGTTTTTATAAAAAAAAAGAATGAAAAGTTTAAGGGCCAAGAGATGATCCTTTTAGTGCAGAATTCTAATATCTATCAGTGTCAGTAGCAAAGATACTACCTCAAATATTTAATGCCAAAGCCATCCTTATAGAAGAACAACCATGGTAGCTATGAGGTGTTTGTGCCTTTTTCAAGGGTATTAAAGATTGAATTTTTAGGTCTTTGTTGAATAAAAAAAATTCTTTGTTGGGGGGGTCCAAAATCAAGTCCGCCACAAACTGGTTAAGTTTGTCACTGTTCATTTGTCTTTTCTCACTAGTTTCAACTAAAGTCTTACGTCATTTAGTCTCTGCCGGTGTGCGCGCGCAGCTCTGATTCTGTCGTTCTCCTTAGATTCCAGCTACTTATGGAAGTAGCCACCCAACATCCGGGTGCCTGAACCAAACCTCGCGTCCGTGCAATGCCCAAGTCTCACTTTGTTGCATTTGAGCAGACACGGGTAGGCCCCCAATATACGGGCACCCGAGTCAAACCTCGCGTCCATGCAACGACTAAGTCTCACTTTCTTGCATCCGGGAGGACGCGGGTTTGACTCTGGCAGGCAAGACAATGTCTTACTCTTTTCCTTAAAGCAAAAGGCAGTTCTCGTTCTCCATCACAATGTCAACTCTTTTAGGGTTATTTTATGCCATAGTAATTTTGTTTGATTCATTCTTGAAGGGTACTCATTATTTTTTAAACACATCTTTCATAAACTCATTTTTCATACCATACAATCTGTCTCTTGATTTTACAACCCCACTCCCCATAAAATACAAATAAGAACTCAGACAATTTTATTTCTCTGAATGTTTGAGATGAGGCTTGATGATTAGTATTATCTGTGTTATTTGGACTATTGTCCTCATCTTTATTGTTATTTGTACAACGTTTTGGCCGATATGCCCTCCAGCCTTCTTCAGGTATTTCTTTTCGGACTTGGGAACCTTCTTTTCAAACTTGGGAACCATCATGGAACTTTGAACCTAACCCTTTATTTAGTCCACGGGGGTATCCTGTTCTGTGATGACTCCTGATTACGACGAGAAGGTTCCCGAGTTTGACAAGAAATACCTGAAGAAGGCCGGAGGGTATATCGGCTGAAACATTGTACAAATAACAAAGATGGGGACAATAGTTCAAATAACGCAGATAATACTAATCAGACAATTTTGTTTTTCAATGGAATTTGTATGATATATTTTTTTACAAAACACAAACTCAAATTTCAAAATAAAACACGGCATGGTAAATATCTAAGTTTGGCTGGATTTACACGTCACACTGTCAAGGAAAAACATACCGTAAATAAGAGCAGGAATCCAGGACATCAAAACATTATTTTGATTTTTAGCAAATATGTGTTTATTAATATAAGCACTTTATTGAAGATATATATATATCAATATGTAGCAAATATGTGTTAAATTTGCTAAATTTAAATGTAATGTACAAAATTTAATGTAATGTATGAAATTTAAATTTAATGTAATGTACAAAATTTAAATTTAATGTAATGTATGAAATTTAAATTTTAGCAAATCTGTATTTATTAATAAAAGCACTTACCAAGAGAACATCGCCAATTGCATAAATATTTTGAGCAGCAGTTTTTTCAGAGTCATTATCAAATCCACCAATTATTTTCCCCGAGGGAGGATCAACTTTTACTGATGTATTGTGGAGACTTAACGTTTTTGTCACTGGACGTCGGCCTGCAAACAAAAGTTTTTGGAAATAGATTTTAGATTCTATGAAAAAAGGTTGTACAAGACTATGAAGGAAGTTTATTTTGTTGTTACTATAATGTTTTGCCAGATTCAACAGTACATCACTGGGAAGAGGAGAGAGAAATGGAAAAAATAAAGAGACAGAGAGAGAGGTGGGGAGAAAGAGAGAGAGAGACAGAGAGAGAGGTGGGGGAAAGAGAGAGAGAGGTGGAGAAAGAAGAGAGAGGTGGGAGAAAGAGAGAGAAAGAGAGAGGTGGGAGAGAAGAGAGAGAGAGAGAGAGAGGTGGGAGAAAAGAGAGAGAGAGAGAGAGAGGGAGAAAGAGAGAGAGAGAGAGAGTGGGAGAGAGAGAGAGAGAGAGAGAGGTGGAGAGAAAGAGAGAGAGAGAGAGGGTGGGAGAAAGAGAGAGAGAGAGAGGTGGGAGAAAGAGAGAGAGAGAGAGGTGGGAGAAAGAGAGAGAGAGAGAGGTGAGAGAAAGAGAGAGAGAGAGAGAGGTGGGAAGAAAGAGAGAGAAGAGAGGTGGAGAAAGAGAGAGAGAGAGAGAGGTGGGAGAAGAGAAGAGAGAGAGAGAGGTGGAGAGAGAGAGAGAGAGAGAGTGGGAGAGAGAGAGAGAGAGAGAGGTGGGAGAGAGAGAGAGAGAGAGGTGGGAGAGGAGAAGAGAAGAGAGGTGGGAGAGGAGAGAGAGAGAGAGGTGGGAGAAAGAGAGAGAGAGAGAGGTGGAGAGAGAGAGAGAGAGAGAGGTGAGAGAGAGAGAGAAAGAGAGAGAGAGAGAGGAGGTGAGAGAGAGAAGAAGAGAGGAGGTGGGAGAGAGAGAGAGAGAGGAGAGAGGTGGGAGAGGAAGAGAGAGAGAGAGAGAGAGAGAGAGAGGGAGAGGTGGAGAGAGAGAGAGAGGGGAGAGAGAGAGGAGAGGGAGAGGTGGGAGAGAGAGAGAGAGAGGGAGAGAGAGAGAGAGAAGAGGGAGAGGTGGGAGAGAGAGAGAGAGGGAGAGGTGGGAGAGAGAGAGAGAGGGAGAAGGTGGGAGAAAGAGGAGGAGAGGTGGGAGAAGAGAGGGAGAGGTGGGGAGAAAGAGAGGGAGAGGTGGGAGAAAGAGAGGGAGAGGTGGGAGAAAGAGAGAGAGGTGGGAGAAAGAGAGAGAGGTGGAGAAAGAGAGAGAGTGGGGAGAAAAGAGAGAGAGGTGGGAGAGAAGAGAGGGTGGGAGAAAGAGAGAGAGGTGGGAGAAAGAGAGAGAGGGAGAGGTGGGAGAAAGAGAGAGAGGGAGAGGTGGAGAAAAGAGAGAGAGGGAGAGGTGGGAGAAAGAGAAAGAGGGAGAGGTGGAGAAAGAGAAAGAGAGAGAGGGAGAGGTGGAGAGAGGGAGAGGTGGGAGAGAGAGAGAGAGAGAGAGGTGGGGGAAAGAGAAAGAAATAGAAAAAGAAGTAAACAAATAAAAATGGAATATATACTGATCAGAATAAACCCATTTTAGCAACTCATGCAACACAAATGATTCCATACATACGTTGCTTTTTAAAAAATTTTTTTTTTTTACTATTTCTCTTCTGTACAAATAAATCCATACCACAGAGCTCGGAATAAGCTGAGCCACTCAATTTTATCTATTTATTTATTTGTTTTTAATTACACATGATTGCTAAAATGAGAATAAAAATAAAATAAAAATAAACACAAACTTACAAAAAAGTTCTTAAAAAAACAAAAAACAATTTTTTTTACAAAAGTCACAAAATTGATTTACCGGTCGCCATTAAGACAGTATCAAAATGGTCTTCGTCTTCGGCCCCATTATTAAGTTCATATTTCACCTTAATTTGACCATTGGGCATTTTCTCCAGATGGTGGGGTTGGCATTTGTGTAAAAACTCAACACCATGTGTTCCCATTTGAGCGCAAATAAGCTTTGCCATTTCCTGGAAGAAAAAATGTATAACATTTCATTTTGTGAGGTTTTTGGAGTTAAAGAACAGCTAGGAGGAATCAGGAGGTAATATAAATGCAACACTCTCCTATATAAGGGATGGAGCACTCTATGATGGCCTTTACATAAAAAGCGATGTGTGTAATAAAACAGTTAAAATCCCCTTCGCATTCTGTAGGTGATGACAGCCTGATGGTTAAGGTAACGGACTGACACTGAACCGATCGGATTTCAATTCTGGTTGTAGGTAGCTTACAAAATGTCTAGCCACACTGAAGAGACTTGATAAGTCGAAACACGTATCTGTGGATGACTCTATATTAGTATTGGAGAATTGAAAATAAAGTGCTCGATTATGAGTGTAAGAGGTGTATTTATTTATTATAGTGTACAATACATTTAAGGTGCCTTTGTTACTATTGGTTTCCAAGCAGCATATTAGCCACTTTTCTTTAAGACAATGCAGCTGTTAAGAATTGCAGTGAATGTCAATTCACTTATGTCTTTTTTTTGTGAAACAAATCTTTGTATAACGTGGAGGAATACGAAGATTCAGCTCACAAAAAAATCTTGAAGAAAAGTGGCTAATATGCTGCTTGGAAACCAATGGTAACAATTGCACCTTAAATGTATTGTACACACACACACAAATTATATATACTAGTACAAAATAAAAATGCCCTCTGGGCAATGTAAAAATACATTTTTGAAACATATTGTCTGAGGGGTGGGAGTTAAAAATTCAAACGTCAGCGAGTTTGTACCCTAAGTAAGTAAAATCATCAAATTCATTAAAGGATTAAAAAATAAAACAATTTGAAATGTAAACTTTAAATATGTATTAAAATAAAACAAACTATATATAGATATATAATACCAGTCATGTATTTATTAAAACTTGTTTTAAAAACCAATGAGGACTGTCTAATGTTGCATGTTTAAATCTTGAGTGTATTTATTCTATGTTATGATGATTTTGGGTAATGTGACGTAAGTAGTGATGTAATTTTTGTTACAGACAAAAACTGGAAGCGAATCTCCATTATTAATAGATATAAGTAAAATTTTCCTTATATATTTATCAACTCCTCTGCAAGAGCAAGATTGTAACTCAATGTCAATTTCTTAAGCGGAATTTAACAAATTTTAATTCAGAGTTTTCATTTTATAATTAATGCAGGTGCCAGTGATGTAATGGTTATTGTCATGGGGAATGGATACACTACATGCCAAATCCTGAATGAGGCTGTTTGCATTTCACATAGTGCTAATACAATTGGGAAAAGTATGCATCCATTTATTCTCCTTCCAGCTATGGGTAAGCTAAAACTGACTGGGTTCTTTTACCTTTGTTAAGCAACCAGCCTAGGAGAAGGAAAACTGAATTCAAACCTGTTAAACTCCACTTAAGAAATTGACCTTGTGTCACATCCTGATTGTGTTGAGGGTGTTGCAATATGGGTATATTCCTGACTTTTGTGAGCTAGAACTGCTAATGGAAGGAGGAGGAATAAATAACAAAGGCTTAAAAAATAGTGATGACCCAAAAGAGGAGAGCGATTGAATGGTTTGACCGGTAGCGTGACCCTGGAACGGGTTGCGAAGAATTGGTGCAGCAGAAGTTCGGGTTTTGTTGCCGGAAGCGGCGGGAAGTCGGTGTGACGCCGGAATCACCGGCCGTGGTGACGTGGGAAGAAAAGAAAGGGTT
>CM042172.1:43264263-43374990 GCA_023376005.1 Doryteuthis pealeii
ACACTATCATATATATCTCACTCGCAGGTATGTCCAAATCCACCAAAATGACTGGGAGTAAATGGCAATAAAAGGGGTACTCTACACAATCCCAGAGCTTCCATGAATCGGGTAAACACACATCACACATAGATGCAGTGTGTCTTATCTATTGAGTTATGATGGAGTTGCTTTTCTTATACATAAGTATTGAGGTAATTTGAAAGAGTAATCAAGATAGACTAGCTAAAATAAAAAAATAATAAAATTAATTAATAAATAAAAAAAAAAAAAATAAAATAAAAATAAAAAAATAATAAAATTACCCTCATAAAAAATATAACAAGCAATAAATATTTTTAAAAAGATATTGCCCGAGTTAAAATTCATATCAGAGAATTTGTATT
Organism: Doryteuthis pealeii; assembly: GCA_023376005.1. Lineage (NCBI taxonomy): Eukaryota > Metazoa > Mollusca > Cephalopoda > Myopsida > Loliginidae > Doryteuthis > Doryteuthis pealeii. The sequence continues at coordinate 43,264,650 of CM042172.1, forward strand.
ATTAAAGTAAATAAAATCAAATTCAAATATTTTTGGGGCAAATGTCAATAACACTGATATTCAAAGGAATTAAATTGGATCTAATTTATATACATCCCCTTCTTGAAATTTGCACCTTGGATTCATTAAGTCCTCTGCTAATTTGTTAATATTATCTATTTAGTCTGTAAGAAATCATCATGCCTAGCAGGACCTGTGGACATACCACAGTAAAGTAAGTAAAGTTGTTGGGGTGGCCTAAAGTCGGTATCAGCCAGACAGCAGGGAGTCTATCCCCTTTTCATTGGTGCTAGACCAACCATCAGCTCTTCACTTTAACGCATAGATCCCTGTGCTACTCAGACGCTGAGTTGGCGAGGGCCGGTATCGAACCAGGAACATTGAGGTTCTTAGCCAAACACTCTACTGACTGAGCTAAACTGGCCCTTCATTTGATATGTTAAATTAAGAGCTATTACAAATAGTTCAATATGTAAAAAGTATAATTTTGATTTAATCATCTGTCACTCTTCTTATTTTTCATCTTTTCAAGATGTTCAATTGAAACAGATTAGTGTCATCGCTTCTGGGTGCTCACCCCTCCTCTATCTTTCCCCTACTCTTTCTTATATTTTTTCTGTGTAGCATGTCCTTTTTCTTCCCTTTCTTATAAATGGTCCATTGTCTAGCTGAGGTGATGACACTCATAAAAAATAAGAATTCAGTGGATAAGCAACACCAGATAATCAGAATTTACATTTTTTCATTTCATCTAAGGAAATAACCCTTTTTGACTGTTGACCTTATCTTTATTGTATTATAGAAAAATACATTCCTGTTATTTATTTATTGATCTACTAGGAAAAAAGATGGGGTTAGGGTTAGTTTAATGGGAAAATAAATAATTTATCAGTCAAGAGTGGTTCCCCTTTGGTCACGTTAGACTTGAAGGAAATAACCCTTTTTGTTTTATATAAAAATGTTTGCATTCACTTTGATGAACAGAAAAGGATACAACTCGCTCCCACAACAACCTGGAAGAGAGAAAAAAAAAAGAAGATTATTCACTTTTAAATAAAAGTGTTCCATTAACAAGCAGTATGTGAAATGGGGGCAAAAATGGAACAAGGATTATTTGATAAATGTAGGTAATATTGCCATGTGGTTTTATTGTTCCTATTTAGGATTATTCAATCATTTAAAAATCATAAATAACAAAGGGAATTGTGATGTTGGTGACAGACACAATCAACATTATAGTAGTAAAATACTAATCAGGTAGGTGGTGTAGCCTATTGTCGGTATCAGCTCGACAGCAAGGGAGTCTATCCCCTTTTCATTAGCGCTAGACCAGAAAGATTATTTTTGCCTCTAAGGGGGGCACCACATCTATCATCAGCTCCCCACTTTACCACACAAATCCAAGCTGTGTTTCTCATGCACCGAGTTGGTGAGGGCCGTTATCAAACCTGAAACCTTGTGATTATGAGGTGGATGCTCTATCCACTGAGCTAAAGTGGACCCAGATTAAATGTGGGTGACAGACGGATCGATACAAATCATCCATTATAAGATAATAAGATCTTTGAAGTTTTCCTTACGTTTTTCCAGGAGGTTCTTTTAACCAAAAGAGATCATCACTTGTGATGGTGTGTTCCTGAGCTCCAGGAATCTGAAAGGAAAGGGAAAGAAAAGTAAATTAACCCTGTTGCAGGTAGAGAATTTTTTTAAATCCTTGTAGAGAGGGAAATTTATTTTCAGAAATTTTGCAAATTAGAGGGTTTGTTCAAACAAGTCAATGATTTACCCAATGTTATAAAATCAGAAATATAAGGATTTGCTGATGATAACTATACAACACTGCCATTTTTTCTTTTTTTAAGAAGGGACTCCCCCAAAAAAAAAAAAAAAAAAGATAAAAAATGAATGAATGAATGAATAAATGAATGAAAGAAAAAGTGAAAAATGAATGAATTGAATGAATGAATGAAAGAAAAAAGTGAAAAATGAAATGATGAATGAATGAAAGAAAAAAAGTGAAAATGAAATGAATGAATGAATGAATGAAGAAAAAAAGTGAAATGAATGAATGAAAGAAAAAAAGTGAAAATGATGAAAATGAAAAATGAATGAATGAAAAAAAAAAAAAAGTGAAAAATGAATGAATGAAAAAAAAAAAAAAGTGAAAAATGAATGAATGAAAAAAAGAAAAAAAGTGAAAAAATGAATGAATGAAAAAAAAGAAAAAAAAGTGAATGAAAATGAATGAACGAAAAAAAAGAAAAAAAGTGAAAAATGAATGAATGAAAAAAGAAAAGTGAAAAATGAATGAATGAAAAAAAAAGAAAAAAGTGAAAAATGAATAAATGAATAAATAAATGAATAGACTTACATCAGGAATTGATGGACGTCCTCCAACTGCAATGACAATTTTGTCACCTTTCAGGATTTTCTGGGAAAGGAAAAATAAACAAAAAATAAAACAAAAATGTGTCTCTGCATGTAATATTAAATTATGTATGTAATCAGACTAGTATACTTATCTTAATTGTTATTATAACCATAAAAGTTTAATATTTCTAAGATAGGGAATTATTCTTATTAAACACTAACTAGTAAAAATATGTAACCCTTTGGCACAAGTATTTAAGTTTTAATGTTATAAAATATTATATTAAATTTGAAAGACTAACAAAACTAAACAATGAATATAAAAAATTATTACACTTATTTTAATTGATTTCTATATAAAATTATATATAGGATTGATTTTAATACGTTTGGTGAATAACAAGATAGTATTAGAAAACAGTAATAGCAAATAATTATTTATCAAACCCAGCTTTGTTAAAATCATTATGCAAATTATTCCCACTGTATACTATGTAAATCTTTATTTCTAAGAGATATATAACTATTTTCAGGATTTTAAACACATTAATAATATGGGCAGTTTTGTGGCAAATCTAACTCACTTTTATAATAAAGACATTGCTAATAAATAAGATTCTAATTAAGATTAAATAATGACCCTTTCATAATCGTTGAGAATATAACTTAAATAATTAAGGAAATTGTGATGTCAGTGTGACATAGGGGTTCTTTCACCTAGTGTCCAACTGTTAAACTTTTTCATCATTCACTAAATCAAAATTCATGTCTTTCTGTAATTCTTCCAATTACAAAAATATAAACTAACCTTTTGACCTTTGATGTCCTCAGCTTCTACAGTTTCATTATCTAAAAATGATCCTTTTGCATTGAAGTAGGTTATATTTCTAGAGGAAAAGAAAAAAAAAGTTGCATTCAAAAAAAATTTTAAAAAATACAAACAAAAAAAAGGAAAATTTTGGAATAAAAAAAAAAAAAAAAAAAAAAAAAAAAAAAAAAAATAGTATTGTTTAGAAAAAAAATTTAAAACAAGAAAAAAATACATAAACAAAATCGAAAGTATTGTAATTAAAAAAAAAAAAAAAAGAAAAAGAAAGAAAAGAAAATGGTATTTGTCTGAATTTTTGAGATGAGACTTGATAAATTTATATTTGGATCTTTCAGACTATTGTCTTCATCTTGTTTATTTAGACAATATTTCTGCTGATGCGCTCGAGTTTGATAAGAAACACCTGAAGAAGGCAAGAGAGCACAAAGGACAAAACTTTGTTTAAATAACAAAGATGAAGATAACATCTTTCAAAACCTCCATGTTTCCTGTAATTTGACAAAACTATACCTGATACCCCCCTCCACACAAATATGCATGCACACACACACACACACACACACACACACACACACACACACACACTGTTGCAGATTGACTGTTTGTTTTGCGCGGGAAGTCGAAAAGACAAAGGAAAATTGAACAGAGAAAACAATAGATAGGCGAGACAGAAATCTTAGTATAACAAAAGAGGTGTGACAAAGGACTCATCTGAACAAACGTGAATTTGAACAAAGAGAAAGGACTTCCGGTCAAGGAACAAAAGAATGTGTGGGCGGTCGTCAGTATTTAAGCAGGTCATCAGGCAGACCCGAAGAGACCCGAAGAGAGACCCGAGGAGACGGCGAGCAGAGAAGGTGTCTGACCGTTGATACGGTCGGGCGCTGCTAGCGAGCAGTGAGGCTCGCCCACCACCTTCCACCACACCAGCAGTGGTAGTGCCCATGATCCATGCCGTCACCCAACCCACCACAAGGGAATTAAATAAACGTTAAAAGTCTTACTACTACATATGTCTACGTGTGAATCCTTATACTCCATTACTAACACATACGACCCAGCAACAGTATATGACAGGTGAATTTTGCGGCCTGAGTAGCGAGCCGAGGCTATGCAACAACACATGTATATTATTACTATACACTATTCATGTTCCTGACACTAATACATTATTCTATGTACTATACATGAGACTTTGATGAGTTGTGGTGCACCTGAGCACTGTACACTATAAATTTCATTATAATTATAATAGTCTGTAAAATCAAAATAATACCAGAAAAAAAAAAAAAAAAAAAAATCTGGTAGTGTACACGATTAAAAGAGTTTCTGTCCATCTTTGGTATCAGCCAAAATTTTGTTCAGATTGGACTATCTTCAGTTGCTTTTCAAAGAAAACAGAGAAGTTTAAAAAGTTTAGAAGTTTGTGACACCATTGAAGCCTATATAGTGTTTTATTTAGTAAGTTTTACTGCTAGTCTAAACCCATTTTTCACTGATAATCTTTTTTTGTTTGCACACAAAATAATTTTCCCCCTTTGTCCACTTGTCAATCCTATATTAAAAAAAAAAAAACAAACAAAAAACAAAAACTTTTGCCAAAGTAAGTTTAATAAAAGATAACAACCAGTTCGTTGAAATATTTAATAAATAAAACCAACAAATTATATTCTCAGGGTAAAAAAAAAAAAAAAAAAAAAAAAAAAAAAAAAAAAAAAAAATCAGTGACTTAGCAACCGTTTTACCACTTCAGTCAATCACTAGCTAAATTTTTTTTCAAAAAATAAATGACAATCTCTCGCCAACCTTCTCTATCATTCATTGCCCCCGGGAGGTCCTCTGCACAGCATCCAGTATCTGTACAGAGCTGGTCAATGTAGGTCCATGCTGGGCGGCCTACATTAGTATGTCCAGGTGCTGGTTTCCACAAGAGAATGCAGTTATATGGAAATTCATTAAATGACAATTCTTTCAAGCTGTGGTTGTGTCAGTGCTGCTGTATGGCTGCACCACTTGGACCCTAACGATGCGTCTCGAGAATAAGCTAGATGGGAGCTGTACAAGAATGATGCTTGCAATCTTAAACAAATAGTGGAAACAACACCTCACAAGGAAGCAACTGTATGGCCACCTACCCCCTATCTTAAAAACTACCCGAGCGAGATGAACAAGGCATGCTGGACACTGCTGGAATAGCAAAAACAAACTCATAAGTGAACTTATAGTCATTAGAAGATTCATTTTCCCCAGAATGTCAAAGTAAAAAAAAAAAAAAACTCACTGGTCTTTGAGTTGCACTCTGTAACCCCAATTTAAAGATCTCACATGATTTTGAACATTTGATGCCATCACCTCCCTGAAAAGAAAACCAAAAAAAATTGGAATCATGAATTTTGTTTTGGTGGACCTTTTTTCACACTAGAAATACACAAAGAACAATAAACAAAAATAACATCTTTTCATAAATGGAGATAATGTGAGTAACTGAAACCTGTCACCAGTGTCACAATTCCCTTAGTTATTTAGGTAACGTTCTCCATCATTTTACTTTTATTCAAATTTCAATTAAAAAAAAAAATCGTTTTATATTATTATTTTTGGCTTTATCTACATACTAATAAAATGCAATTCTATATATAATTTATATATACAACCAAATAGCGGTTTACAGTGAGAACAAGAAGGCTAATTTGCATATATTGATCATAAAAATTTGGTTTGGTAAATATTTGCTTGGTATCATTGATTTCTAATCATTTCATTAACAAAAAGAAATAACTGTATTTCTATTCTTTACAGTCTGATTTAGTTGAATAGTCAAATTATTAAAATTTAGCAATATACTCAGTATTGCTCTAACAAAACTCTTACTATGATGTGTCATTTGGATCATTAAGACCACAAGTTAAGTCCCTTTAATTTGATTCTTCTTTTTCTTTGTGAAGTTTAACAGATTAATATTTTCTCAGCAGATCCTGGTTTCCGCCCTGTCGGCTGGGGCGTTAGAATGCACCGACTGCACCTCTGCAGAGGGGTAAGACTCCCCCAATGGGGCCACCTGTTGGCCGTGGGTGGCGATCCATGATGCTTAAGGATAGAACCCAGGTGGATGAGCAATTCATGACATGCAATACTCCACTTTGGCCCTATCTTGGGCTAGACGGGCGGTCGGAGAGGCCCCCTCCGATCAATCGGCTGGTCACGTCAAGCCCTAGCACCTATATGATTTTCCCAACCCTATTGCCCTTATGGCAAGCCCCAACACTTTTCATCATATGGGTGCTAGAAGGCGGTGGCTGCGGATCTACATGTCCTGGGAATGACGTTAAACTATCTGATGGTGAGGTTCCAGTTTTGGAGGTTTGGGGAATGTGGAGCACCCCATTCATCACCATTGCTCCCTGGTCCACTCTGACCCGGAGTGGTAGTACCTGTTAGGGTCCCATCTATGGGTTAAATAGAAAAATGTATTTATAAAAAAATTGTATTATCCATTAAGAATTGATTTATTTCAAAACTATCGGCATTAAATGACCCACTGAGGTTGATATGCCGTAAAACAAAACAAACAAAACAGATCCTGGTTTGGTTTTAAAGGCAAATAAAAAAAAAAAAAAAAAAAAATAAAAAAAAGGTGCATATAGTAATTATCTAGGTATATGATGCACTCATGTAACAAGATGTACCCTGAAATCTCATTTTTATGCTACATTTAATCAGATTAAACTCAATAGCTACCTGGAAGTAGCACCCTACAAAAGAGCAACTGTATGGCCACTTGCCTCCTATCACACAAACTATTCGGATTAGATGAACAAGATTATAATTATGGAGTCAATTTTCTGCCATCAGTGAAGTCTTTTAAAAATGTTTATATATGATTTATTAAATCTATTAAAAAGTTTGTAGATGAATACTGGATACTGCTGGAGAAGCAAGAACGAGCTCATAAGTGATGTTATCCTATGGACTCCTGCACATGGACCCAAAAGAATGGGTCAGCCAGAAAAATAAAAAACTACATTGATTTGCTCTATATGGGCACTGGATGCTGTGTAGAGGACCAATAGGGACAGATGGTGAGGAAGAAATCATGGAAATCCGTGCTGTCAGCACCACTTGATGAAACTTAATAGCTGAAATTGTGCCCTAATCAGTTTTGGAGGGCGGGGATTTGCAACCAAATTTCTTAACTGCATCGTTTTAGAATTAGATAGAAAGTGGAAGGGAGAAGGGGAAAAAAAACCCCCAAAAAACAAAAAAAAAACTGGTACTTACCAAGAAAAAGAAGCTTCTGGAACATTCCAACCAAAACTTCTGGCATCTTTGATGGCTTGGCCAAGTAAAGCTGCTTGGTGCATTAATTTCTTAGGAATGCATCCAACATTCACACACGTTCCGCCCAATCCCCATTTTGTACCTGAAAATCCAGAGGAAAAAAAAAAAATCTAAGTTTGCAATGTCCTTTAAACCAACAATTCTCAACGTGGCCCTGAGGCCCACAAGTGAGCCAGAGAAATTTTTAATGTTAAACAAAAAGAAAAATTAGGTTTATAAGTTCCCAAAATTCACACTGAATTATCCAATTGGACACATGGCCTAGTGGATAAGGCAGTTAGGTTAAGACAGTTCTAAGTGACAGTTATCTCTGGATTCCATGTTCAATCCTGAGCGGCGGCAGTAACATAGAAAAATAATTAACACAACTCCTACCCTAGCTATGGTTAGCGGAATGAGAACAGGATACCCCCGTGGACAGAGAAAAAGAAACATTGTTATAATGCTGTTTAGTACTGTTTCCCCAAAATTAAAACCTACTTGGAAAATAAGATTTAGTCTGATTTTTCAGGATGATCTTAATATGTCCTTCCTCTAAAATCAGCAATTTTCAACCTGGGCCTTGTGGCCCACAAGTGACCCACAGAAATTTTTAATATTAAACAAAAAGAAAAAAAAAAAGTTTTTTTTTGGATAACAGTAATTCCCAGAACAATATTTTTCTTACATTGTTTACCATGCTTCCTCGAAAATAAGACCTACCTGCAAAATAATATCTAGCATGATTTTTTAAGATGGTTTTAATATAAGCCCTACAACTTAAAACTCTTAACATCCCGTTGAGTCCAGAGCCCCATTCCTTTAAGGATTTAACAAAAAAAAATGGCTAAAAATGGCCATTTTATTTAAAGTTACCCGAGTTAGTTCCCTTGAATTAAAGATTTCTAAATATGTTTCATATTACATTTAAACAAAGGCTAAAGTTTGGGGTGAATTAGGAAAATGAATGTGACTTCTGGATGGGCAGAATGAGGCGGTATAGGACATTAAGAGAGTTGAGAACAGTAGACAGATGAAAGAAATAAGCATTCTTCGCAAATCACATCACTCAACATCCCCAAAAATAAGCCCTAGTGTTATATCTCTGAGTGAAAACTAATATAATCCCCACCTTATTTTCAGGGAAACATGGTAATAACTTTAGATTTGTAATACTAACATTGACTTCATGTGTGAAGATAAAAATGGAGCCTATCAACTCGTATAAAATGAAGTACAAGTATTAGACAGGGAAGACAACAGAAAAATAAAAATTGGAGGGATTTGCACATTATCTGTGTTGAGAATTTTTTAATATAGTTATTTACTAAGCTTTACTTAGATATAGCACAAGGCCAGAAGTGTGGGGCGCCCAGTGAGAATCGAACTCGCTAACAATGGTCAGCTAATCTAGTCTGCTAACCATTACACTACATGAGATGCCTAGAATTTTTTAATATAAGATGTGTGTTAAAAGCCCACTCCTATTTATAGACTCGGCGAGAACCAGTGATCAAACTCTTGGCCAATCACTGGCAGTACTCTGCTGCTGATACAATACTTAAACCAACAGTACTGGCCATAACTACCTTGACTTTCGTGGATGACGGACATAGGATTAAATCACTGGACCTTTAACTATACACAGGATAGGACTTATTCGCTTACCAAAGGATTCCATAATTCAGGACTTACTTACTTTAAGCCCTTTTCAACTGGCTAAGGATGGCATTTAAAAACTTAATCTGTATTAAAAAAGAATTGCTTTCCAAATCAGATTAATTTGCATATGTCACAGGTTTGTCCTGCAGGGTTTACTTTGACCAAGAGACCAGCTTTTTATAAACTGTGACTTTTCGAGTGGCTATATTTTCCTCTTCTGGATATCTTGCATGCAAGACGTGTGTCCCTACTTTGCCGTATGAGGTAAGTCGTTTCTCCTCTTGCAAAATTTAAATTGAGCCTGATTGAAAAGAAAGGGGACTTAAATCTGAAGCTGAACTACGTCTTGGATGTTCAACTCAACAAGTTAAAAGACACTAGTAGGAGAGAATAGTCATTAGTTAAGATTTATATTGTTATACTATATTTTGATTAACTCAGTCTGTAGAGTATTTGTCTGGGAATCACAAAGTTCTGGTTTCAATACCAACTATTGCCAACTCAGCGCATGAGTAGCACAGCTTGGATCCATGTGGTAAAGAGGTTTTAAAAAAATAGAAAAAAAAAAAAAAAAAAAAATAGAAAATATACTATTGTACGGCAAAGTGGTGGGGGAGCTGAAGATAGGTGTGATGCTCCACCCCAGCAAAAACAAGAAAATCAATCTCCCTGGTCTAGTGCTAGCAAAAATTGGATAGACTCCCTCGTTGTCTGGCTGATAGTGATACCTGCAATAGACCACTCTGCCAATATATCATATTACAGAGCCATAAGTAAAAAGTCCTTGACAAAAAGATAATAAATAATGTATATATAATGTATATTTATTTATGTACTTTCTGTTTGAGTTGTTATTCAGTCCTAAAAGGTTGAGATCATTACATGATTGAATATGTGCAATGAAAGAATGTATTCAACCTTGTTCTATCTGACCTTTCTGTGACGTGACGTACAATTTTTTCTTTCTCATTTTTTTTGGGGGGGGACTTTTTTATTCTACTGATTTATTTTCATTGAAGAGACAACCATTATAATGTGTATTTTATTTTTTTGTTTTGTTTTGGTTTTACAAAAAAAAATGTTTTCTTTAGGAAGCCCAATGTGGCTATGTGCATAATGAGATAGTGGTTAAAAAATTTTTTTTTTAAATAAATAAATTTAAAAAAAATAGAAAAAGATACTATTTCTAAACTCTTCCTAATCAAACCCATCTTGGGGTGGCTGCAGACCAACTTTAAGAAAGTCTAGAAAGGAACAAGTCATTGTGTCCCGATTATGCATTGGTCATACAAAACTAACGCACTCCTATATACTCAAGCAAGAACAACAACCACAATGTGAAACCTTTCAAACACCTTTGACAGTTAAACACTTATTCATAGAATGCAGGTTTTTTGCTCACATCAGAAACCGTTATTTTAAAGCAAACAATATGAAGGATCTGTTTGAAGAGTCAACATGGAGGATATTCTCTCCTTTTTGAGGGAAATAAAATTATACCATAGAATATAGACATGAAACAAATCAATACCATACAACATAAACCCCAATAATGTTAACACATTGTTAAAACCAATTACTAAAAACATATATATAAATACACAATATGTTTTACATCATAACAGATATGCATGACATAACCCTGGATGGGTTGATATGCCGTTAAAAATCAACAAACAAACATATTTCTCTGAATTTTAGAGATCAGGCTTGATAATTTGGATTATTCGGACTATTGTCATTTATTGACTATTGAGTACAGATAACAAAAAAGATGAGGACAATAGTCTGAATAATCCAAATAATATGAATAGAAAAGAGTTTGACAAACCTTGAGTGGAGGGACGGACAAAATCAAGGACAGCCACTTTCTTCCCAAAAGAAGCAGCTACAAAAATAAAAAATAAAAATAAAAAATAAGATTAAGATTGAAATTTAAATAAAAATCTTAAAAAATGAAATCTGATTATTATTAAGTGAATTTTCTGTCATCAGTAAAACCTTTTAAAATTTTTTTTTTATATAGAATCCATTAAAATATAGTCTGTATATTTGGTTTGGTTGGTTTTACGGCATATCAACCTCAGTGGGTCATTTAATACCGACAAAGTTTTGAAATAAATTCATTCTTAATGGATACTCAATTTTTTTTCTATAAACACATTTTTCTATTTAACACATGGATGGGACCCTAACAGGTACTACCACTCCATGTCAGAGTGGACCTGGGAGTAATGAACATGAAGAGGTGCTCCACATTCCCCAGACATCCAGAACTGGAACCTCACCATCAGATAGAGTTTAATGTCATACCCAGGACATGTAGACCCCCAGCCACCGTCTTCTAGAGCACCCATATGATAAACAGGGTTAGGGTTTGACATGACCAGCCGTTTGATATGACCACCCATCTAGTCTAAGTACAGGGTCTAAGATAATCTGTATAACTTAATAAATTAATCTTAATTTTTAAATAACACTGGGTGACAAAGATTTTGCTAAAAACTGATAAACCTCTGCCAATTTTTGGAATTGGTACTCAAATTTTGAGGATTGTCTAACTTTAACAGTCCACACCTGTACAATATTTCAGAAAAATTGAAGGGGGGGGGGATAACACGGCCTGGATGATTTGACATGTAATTACCCATATGGTACGTAAATTATTCACACCATATCCTATGTAAACATTTCTTAATGATATATAACACACATCGCAGGTTTTTAAATGCATTAATAATATGGGCTGTTTTGAGGGAAATCTAACTCAGATATTAATAGGGATATTGTTTATAAATAAGATGCTAATTAACATTAGATAATGATTCTTTAATAACCTTTCAGAATATAATGTAAATAACTAAGGAAATTGTGACGTTGGTAATGACATTTTCGGTTACAGACAGACATATAATTTCCATTATAATAAGAAATTAAAAAAAAAATATTTTAAAGTCATTATTTTTTGTTTGGCTCGCAGACATGCAAAAATGGGGTTTGGTAAAAAATTTGTGCATTTGTTCAACATATTTCATTCGGCAGATAATTTACTGGTTACCTCCCTTTGACCAAAAATAAATACATGCTTTCCATTCGGCAATAGGAGATGGCAAATATGTACTAGTGGTCATAATTGTTTGGTTTGATTGGATGTGTAGGATTTTACGGCACGCCAACCCTTGGTGGGTTATTTTATCCGAAGAAGTTTCTATTCATACTTGATGGGTATTCAAATTAGTTTTTTTAAATAATTTTTTTAAGGCACTTTTTAAAACTCTTTTTTTCTATGTTAACACATTGATGGGACCCTAACAGGTACTACCACTCCAGGTCAGAATGGACCTGGGAGTAATGGTGATGAAGGGGTACTCCACACTCCCAAAGCTTCAGAACTGGAACTTCACCATTAGATGCAATTTAATATCAATGTTATCCAGGGCTTGACTATGTGTTTACCAACTCCACATAGGCATGTAACATTTTTTAATGCAAACCAGACAACTTAATAAAAAAAGGTAAATTTTGTATAACTGATATCAACCTTCTTAGTTTATTTAATTTCAAAGTGTGACAGAAAACACAAGTTGAGCAGCAGGCGTGAAAACTTGCCGTATTCTCGAAGGAAGCGGGCTAGGCTGACCTAGGATCGAACCCGCGTCCTTCAGAATGCAAAACAAAGCCATCCTTGTAGAAGAACAGTAGTACTATTTAACCCACAGCTGGGGGGATGAGAAGGTTCATACCTTTCCCAAAGATATTAGCCTGAAAGTGAACATAATACCATGACTGGAGTTTAAACTTGCTTACTACGGTTTCAGAGTCCACCATGTTAGCCACAAGATTCCTCCACCCTGATCAGAGGAAAAGGTTTATGAAGTAACCAAATGAAACAGTTTAAAAAAAACAAAACAAAACATCAAGCTAGATGGGTCAAAAGCAGGTTATTTCCTATAAGTCTAACATTAACAAAGACGAATCACTCTAGACTGATAAATTATTTATTTATTGATCTACTAGGAAAAAAGAGGACAGGATTTAGGGTTAGTTTAATGGGAAAATAAATAAATAATTTATCAGTCAAGAGTGGTTCCCCTTTGTTTATGTTAGACTTATAGGAAATAACCAAAAAGCATATTAATAAAGAATTTGTCAAACCTTCTTTTGCACAGGCAAGTCCACCTGATCCTCCACCAATCACAATAAGATCAAAGGAATTAGAATCACCTGAAAGAAGAAAAAAAGTAGCCAGGGTTTTAGATAAAATTTCAGCAAAAACATCTATGCATACTTTAACACTTGTAGATAGATAGATAGATAGATAGATAGATGCGAGTTATCCAAAAATTGGTAGTGAGAGATGATTCTATGTGATTTCTAAGACACACTGTATTAATATTGTACGATCCAATATGTATAAATACAGTGAATCTTTAAATCACTATGGAAAGCTGTGTGTATGTGTGTGAGGTATTCAAAACTTGGTAGTAAGGGATGATTCTATATGTGATTTCTAAGATACACTGTATTATTATTGTATGATCCAGTATGTACAAATACAGTGAATCTTTACAATTCAAATTATTTCAATTCCCATCTGATGAGACTTGATTTTGGGGATCTTTGTTAAATCAACTTAGATTTATAAAGGCCCCAATTTTGGTCGAAATAAATTTATTATGGAATAATGGTGTGGGGTTTTTCCTTCCTTTCAAAGATATATATAGATATATATATATATATATATATATATATATATATATATATATATATACACACATACACACACACACCAGTCATCCATAAACAAGTGTTTCAAAGTTTACTTCTCATCAGTGCAGCTCGACTTTTTAACAGCTACCTCTAGCCAGGTACAAAACCAGACAGAATTTTCGTCTCTTAAGCTCCTTACCCTCATGGCTATTGGGGACTGTCAGCCAGGGGCGAACAATTAATTAATACAAACAAACTTACAGGATGTATGTTTTTACAATCACCAGAGAACTCAAGTCTGTAAACAACAGGCGAGTAAATGCTTTTACGCTAAACGGTGAAAGGCCAACTAATGTCTCCCCTACTGTGCTCTACCATGAAAGTTTATATATATATGGGAGAATATGTGCTTAATTGAAGTCATACCGAATTTGAAAATTAATTAGTTGATAATTAATGAATTAGGCGAGCATATCTGTTCAAATGTAAGGCGTAAACAAATTGAGAATAAGTCAATCTCTGTATGTACATTTCAGCATTACAGAGATTGACTTATTCTCGATTTGTTTACACCTTACATTTGAACAGATATGCTCACCTAATTCATTAATTATCAACTATTTAATTTTCTAATTAGGTATGACTTCAATTAAGCACATATTCTCCTCCAAATTGTCGGTTATCGCCATCTAAAACAGACTGTTTACTCTCATTCATATATATCACACACACACAGGTATGAAAAACAGTGAAGTGTTGTAGGTTATGGGACCATACAGCCACCATGATCTTGTCCTTGGGTATTAGGGTCAAAAGATGGCTCCACGGAGAGGGGGGGGGTACTTAAAGCCATATAGTGTGCAAAATTATGGGTATTAAGAAGAGTTACTTCAAGCTATAATTGTTAATTATTTGAAACCATAATTTCTTGGAAAAGAAGTGTATTTTTATTGATACTGTAATTAGTTTCAAAATTATTTAACCTCACCAAGATTTTGTGTCTTCAAAATTAAAGGGGGGGGGGTCAAAGTTAAGTCACGTGAAAAAAAAATCAAAGTTTTGAAATAAAATAACTAGTGCATTATAAAATTCATTAATTGATAAATCAACACTAAAAAAAATTCATTAAAATCGGGTTATTCACTGATTTTTGGTAAAATTATTTTTCAATCAGGGGGGTTAAGTTTATTTTGTAAAATACGTTTACGGCGTCAAAATTGGTGATACCTAGTAAATAAACTATTAGTCAACAAACATTATGTAATGATCTTATGCAAGATTTGTGTAAGTGGCAATTGATGTACGTACAGTAATATTTTTCTTATGTGTTCAATTAAGTGTTTGAATATTAATTATTTTTCATTTTATTTTTTAAATTTATTTTTGAGACCTGAAAAATCAATTTTGTGAGGTGACTATAAAGTGGGGATTCAGTTTACAATAAACTGACAAAAGTCATCCAGTCGATCTAGTTTAGATAAAATTAACATTCTAAATCGATCAAAATCATGCACGAAAATCACCGTCTAATTAATAATTAGACACTGATTTTAGCTATAAAGTGGTGATTCCGTTTTATGAATAATTAGTAATTAATTATTCATAAAACAGAATCACCACTTTATAGCTATATCACCTGAACTAACTTTTTCTCCAAGCGCTTCGTTAAAGGGTTATTTTCTTTAACTCCAACCTAAAAAAAGGTGAACCACTCTGAATGAATTTGATAAATTATTTATTTATTTATTGATCTACTAGGAAAAAAGAAGACGGGGTTAAAGTTAGTTTAATGGGAAAATAATGGGTAGATTAATTAACAGATAAATTAATTCAGAGTGGTTCCCCTTTTTTTAGGTTGGAGTTATAGGAAATAACTCGTTAAAGTTTATATATTAAAGTTATTTTCAGACGAAAGAATGGTATGTCAAGTACACGCCGGTAGTCTGAAAGTATATACGTATTTGCCTTTTTTTTTTTTAATAGGTAATTACATAACTAATAACATAATTATTACAATCAGAAATTCTAGAAAATTTATTTTTCAAGGATTTTTAGATCTACCTACAATAATTACATAACTTATATATTAAAAAAATAATGAAAGTTAAATTAAATACGAAGGGGTGACAAGACTTTCTGACCATGCTGTATATAGGGATTCTTAGTTTTATTTCTAAATAAGATAAACAACTTAGTTTTTTTTTAACGTACGAGAGACTACAAAATATACTTAGTAAGTAGAGTGTAAGCCTTATTTTCCCAATGCAGGTATCATTGAAAGAGATGATTTCCCCTAGACGGACCAGTTTACCAAAACATTCCCCAAAGAGACTTGCATCAAGAAAATAAGGTCTATAAATTTAGGCTTACTCATACCTCGCTTTTAACCTGGACGAAGTGAATTACGGATCGTCTGATAATAAAGTGGTTAAAGTTATTTATAAATAGTATTTATTTACGAAAGAAAATCCAAGTTCCAAGAGACAATGACTTTTTTCATAAAAGAAAATAATTATATAGTTACGACCACTCATCATTTTGATAATGGACAAAAATAGAAAGAACCTCATTTAATTATATAATTGAAAAATGGGACTAATTATTCTCGTGTTTCAATGTTAAAAACGAAGGTGAGCGAAGAGGTAAATAAGATAAACCTTATGTAATAAAAACAAAACAAAATGAATATCTTTCCACTTCGGTTCTTCGACAAATCGCAGATCTACGGACGATCCCCCCCAAAATAAATTCATGACCTTTTTTGACCTCAGCGTTGTTATTTTTAGGAAATTTATATTATAAACTTATCAAGTCCTATACTGAAATAAAGCTGAAAATTACTATTTACTGGTGATTTTATCGAGCATTTAACAAGATTTCTATTTCAGAGTAGAGTAACAATAAAAAAACTAAAACTAAAAAAAAACAAAAAAAAACCCAAAACTTAAAACAGTCCACTTTTGCAGTTCTAAGGTGAAAAGAGTGAATAACTGAATCACTACGCAACAACTTTAAATCAATACAGCATCAACTAATGCTATCGTTTAATTTTTTAAAACTTCTAAATGAATTAACGTATTAGCTTTAACCTACTAATACGTTAACTATGGTAAAGAATATACGACCCTGAATTTACAGTCTACCTCACAAATGTTGTTTATGTAACTAATTTTATACATAAAAAAAGAAAAACAACTACCAAACATGTGGACTGTGCACGTCGTATGGATTGAAAAAAAAAAGATTCAAAATGAATGAAAACAGAAAGTTTTTTTTTTTTAAAGTAACCTACCCGTACTACTGTAGGTTCTGACGGTACCCGAAAAGTATTTTCCATTAATAAGAGTCTTGAAGCTTCGTAATTTCCCGAGAAACTGTTTAGAACAGTAACTCGCTGCCATTTGGTTGGAATAATCTGACTGTCACAGTCTCCGAATGTCCGCTTCCTTTAAATTGGCCGGTAACTCTTGTTTTCCGGCTTTCTTTTAACTTTCAAATATATAACGAGTTATACAACTCCTTCAGTTGGATTATTATTTATTCAAATAATTTATTTTTATTTTTATTTTTTTAATACAATTACGCGATCCTATTAAAGGGTGTCGTGTGGATTTTATTTATTTATTTTTAAAAGACACAAGGGTCACCAAAAACAGGTTCCCCAATCCAAGTTTTATATAAAACCCAATTAAATCAGTTAGAGTTATCTCCCCTTTAAAGTTTTTATTATTTGGCTCCAAATATGAAAAGTTGTTTTCTTTGCGAAATATTTATATAAGAAATTCTCAGCTGTTTTTTGTTGTTTTAATTTCAGTTTTTTATGAAATTTAATTTTGGATTTTACCGACACAACATGAAGACAAAAAAAATTCAGAGCAGCATAATTTTTTTTTTTTTTTTTTTTACCGTGTAATAAGAAATGACTTATCAACTCAAAATATAGCAGAAATTTTCAAAAAACGAAACCAAAACAAAACAGAAAACAAACACAACTAATTAACCAATTTTAATAATGCCTGTGATTCAAGTTGGAATTTGTGCCGGTATGACACCTGCTCTTGTTCGTGCCCTTACTTCTGCCAAGATTCGAAACCTTATCGATTTTATTGCAGCCGATCTTGAAAATCTTGCGTTGGTGACAGGAATTTCTTACAAGGTAAAAAGCGTCCCCGCCCTTTTTCTTTTTTTTAGCACGTGACAATTTCTGTTTTGTGGTTTATCTTTTCTTTGGAGTCATATATGATTTTTTAAAAATTGATATTTATCCAGAATAACAAGCTAAAGAAATATTTGCAGAAATCTACAAGAACAAATTTTATTGCGGCTACTGATTCACTCAGAGGGCTATTCTGGACAAGTTAAAAAAAAAAAATCCCTAGTAAACAAACAAACAAACAAACAAACAAAAGAGACTAGTAAACTTTACTAGTCTCTTTTGTTTGTTTGTTTACTAGGGATAATCATAATCGGGTCACGTGATCAGTTTAGGCGATATTTATTGAATAAACGTAAGTAAATATTTTTGAACTTTGTTTTTTAAAAATCTCGCAAAAAAAAAGAGTAACGATCATACAGAGTTGTTACAAAGAAAAATAGTTAATTCAAAGATCAAATTATCTGATTGGGAAAAATTACACCATTATCTTAAAAAATAAACAAACCTGTCCGTTTTACATGCAACAGGGTAATTTTTATGTAGAAATCCGTACCGTAAAATTACATATCTCTTTTTGACAATTATACATTTAAATGTATGGGTGGTTGTATTCGACATAATTCTTTTCTTGTGTATCAGTAACCGATTATTGGTTTTCAACGATTTTTGAAAGATTTTTTTTGTGGTAGTTTCAGAATAACCCCGGAATATTTTTTTAGTTGAACTTATAGTGCAATTAAAGCAAAGAAAAGACAATATGTATTACAAATGTTGTCAGTTTTGCTCTTCCGTATATTATAAGAATCAAACATTACTATTCAACAATAAAAAACAAACTCTTAAATACTCTTAAAAATATTAATTTATCGTGGATCGGACAAATTTTTAATTCACCTTAATTCTAAAATTCAGTGTTATATTTAAATATCAGTGAAAAATTCGATTTGTACACACAACAAAAAGATTTTTAAACATTAAAAAAAAAAATTATTTAAGATTTAAAAATCAATTTCTTTAAAAACATTCTTTTTTGTTTTTTTAAAAATAGAATATGGTACATATCAATTAAAAAAAGCCAAAAAAAAAAGTTTTCAAATAATAGTATTATGACATTTTTTTGCACTTTTTATTTCAGAATTCATGAATTTTTCCTACAAAACTACTGTGTTGAATATGGTACACATTTTTTTATATAGTTATTCAGACACTTATCTTTATAGAAAAAAAGTAAAAACGTTTTTTTGACGGTTCATTTTTTTAATATTTCATAAAATAAAATAGGGGAGGTAGACCTCGTAAAAAAAAATATTTCCCCTAATATATTTTAGGAAAAAAACTATTTCAGACCTATTTACATCCAAAGGTAAATAGTTATGGAAATTTTCGTGAAAATCGGGCCATTAATTGATTTTTCATAGAATTTTAAAAACATCCTCTTATCGTAACTTGTTTTTGGCTACGTTAAATTTCAGTTGATTTAACGGTGCAAAAATGAAAACATTGTTTTTCAATGATGATTTTCATTATTTCCGTAAACTGAAAAATCTTTTTTAAATCATCTGGAGTTTGTTTAATGTTTCTTCTTTTGAATGGAAAAATTTTTTCAAGATAATATTAATTTTTATGCAAGTTTCATTGTGTTAAATATAGGGGTAAATTGGTGGTACCTATTGTTTACAATTTAATTTAAAGTTTCCGAGTTATAATAATGAAATTTATTGTGTACAGTGCTCAGGTGCACTACAACTCATCAAAGTCTCAGGTCAAGTACACAGAATAATGTATTAGTGTCAGGAACATGAACAGTTTACAGTAGTAATATGCATGTATGTGTGTGTGCATGTGTGCATATGTATGTGGAGAGTGTCATCAGGTATAGTGTTGGCGGACTACAGGAAGCATGGAGGCTTTGAAAGATTCAGTGCTTCGGCAGCTTACTCCATGTCTCCGCAACTCTGAGCGTGAAAAATTTTTTCCGAAAGTCACGTGAGCAGTGCTATTTTCTGATTTTGTAGGCATGCCCACGTGTGTTAGAAAGATGGAGATCAAAAAGGTGCTCAAGGTTGCTGTTGTTAAGATGATTAATTATGATGTGTTTAAAACCAGTCCAGGTAAAAAACAAATAAAAAAAAATGAATAAATAAAAAAAATAACCCAAAGAACAAACAAACAAAATAATGAACTGAAACCCCCTCCCCACTCCACCCCAAAAGCAATAAATTAGATATTGATACTTATTCAAAATACCCAGTTAAAGAAATATCTACCTACAATAATAATCTACAATCACTGACTTTTACTATTACAGTTTATTCTATTAGTAACATAATGAGCATCAATAAAAAACAAAAAAAAGCAAAATAATATTACACATATAATTTATTTTTAATACATTTAAAACTATTTTTTCGGTCAATTTTGATCAAATATATCTTACGATGGCCGCCCTGAGTTGCCGTAAAATACGTGTTTACAAAATATATTTAACACTCTCGATTGAAAAAAATTACCAAAAATCAGGGAATTATTCAATTTTAATGAAATTTTCAGTATTGATTTATCAATGAATGAATTTTATAATGCATCAGTTATTCTATTTCAAAACTTTCTGATTTAATTAGGTATTTCTGCTATGATAAATTAATAAATAAAATTCATTTAAAATATGACCAGGCTGATGTTAAGTTTAAAATGTCATATTATTAGATTCTAAAAACATTTTTTTAATAACTACTTTACTTTAGTATCAATCACTTATAATTTTTTGTTGAAAATTGTATTGGATATTTAGCGCACCCCCCTTTAAACGGAACAAATACTGATGTATATTTTTTTTCTTTTTTATAATATTATAGCAAATTAAATAATTATAGAGATGAGTAAAAAAAAACTGCAAAAATTATTTTTTTTCGTTTTTATTTTCTGATTTTCGGTACTTATTTTTTACCAGAGCAGATTCTTTAAAAATTTGTTTTCTTCTATTCACACCTTGATCTTTTGTCATTTTATTGTGCCCACAAAATAGGAGTGATGGGGGACAAACTTAAGTGACCTGAAAAAATCAGAAAGTTTTGAAATAAAATTATTACTGCATTATAAAATGAATTCATTGATAAATCCACACTGAAAATTTCATTAAAATCAGATAATTTCCTGATTTTTGGCAAATTTTTTTCAAACGGTGTGTATGTGTGTGGGGTAAATTTGTATTGTAAAAACGTGGATTTTTCGACAAATTGGGTATACCTACCATAAGTGGATGTATTGAAATAAGAAAAAAAATTTTTTTAAATTTTCAAACTATTACCAAAAATCAGTGAATTGTTTGCCAACATCATATTTATTTTAAAAAAAAATTAATTCGCTTTGCACTTTTCCCTAATCCCAATTATCTACCCAGAGCTCAATGAATGACCCAACAGGTCACATTTTGTCTAGTGTGTGTGTGTGTGTATGTATATATATATATATATATATGATGGCCTATATCTCTTTATTATAATGGAGATTGTGTGTTTGTCTGTCTGTAACTGAAACTAAATCACTACTCAAGTCACAAATCCCTTAGTTATTTATGCCACATTCACCATGAATTTATTTTTTATTTAAACCTCAATTATTGATAAAATTGTTATACCTTATTAATACTGTTGGATTAATCTACATCTTATTATAATGGAGATTGTGTGTTTTTCTGTCTGTAACCGAAACTATATTACTACTCAAGTCACAATTCCCTTAATTATTTACGTCAAATTCTCCATGATTTCATTCTTTTAAACCTTCAGTTATTAATAAAAATTGTTTTACATTATTAATACTGTTGATCATATCTACGTACTAATAACATGCAATTGTATTTATATATACAACAAAATAGTGGTTTACAGTTTGAACGAGAAGGCTAATTTGCATATTGATATTTAAAATTTTATTTTTAATCAAATATGCTATATTATTGATTTTCTAATTGTTTGGTGTTGAGTNTTATAACCACAAAGTTTAATATTTCTAAGATAGGAATTATTCTTATTAAACACTAACTAGTAAAAGTATGCAACCCTGGCGCAAGAAGTATTAAGTTTTAATGCTATAAAATTATATCAAATTTGAAAAGACTAACAAAACTAAACAAAACTAAAAATGAATATAAAAAATATTACACTTATTTTAATGTTATCTAAATGATTTCAAATAAAATTATATATAGGATTGCTTTAATCGTTTGAGAATAACATGATAGTAGTAGAAAAACATAATAGCAAATAATTATTTATTAAATCAAGTTTTGTTTAAAATCATTATGCAAATATTATTCCCACCATATACTATGTAAATCTTTATTTCTTAGAAAATACAACACATATCAGGATTTCAAACACATTAATAATATGGGCATTTTTGTGGCAAATCTAATTCAGCTTTTATAATAAACAGACATTGGTAATAAATAGATGCTAATTAACATTAAAAATGACTATTATTTCATAATCGTTGAGAAATAACTTAAATAATTAAGGAAATTGTGATGTCAGTGATGACATAGGTGTTATTTCACCTAGTGTTCCAACATACAACTATTACACTTTTCATCATTCACTAAATCAAAATTCATGTCTTTCTGCAATTTCTTCCTATTACAAAAATATAAACTAACCTTTCGTCCTTTTATTCCTCAGCTTCTACAGTTTCATTATCTAAAAAGGATCCTTTTGCATTGAAGTAGGTTATATTTCTAGGGGAAGAGAAAAGAAAGAAAAAAGTTGCATTTAGAAAAAATGAAAAAAAAATACAAACACAAAAAAAAAATTTTGGAAGAAAAAAAAAAAAAAATTGTTTAGAAAAAAAAAAGCAAAAAAATGAAAATACAAACACAAAAGGAAAGTTTTGGAAGAAAAAAGATTTGTGTGATTTTTTATATGAGGCTTGATAAATTTGATTGTTTGGATCTTTTGTCCCATTTTTGGTTATTAGATGTTTCTGCTGATGTGCCCGTGTTTGACAAGAAACACTTAAACAAGCCCAGAGAAAAGAAAAAGAAAAAGGAAAAGAAAAAAATTAAAAATTAAAGATTAAAGAGTTCTATCCTTTTTGTTATTTGCCAAAATTCTTAATGTTTAACTTGTTTCAACCCAGAAAATTTCTTTGCAGATTGGACTGTCTTCAATTGCTGTTTTCAGACAACAAAACAAAAAATAAATAAAATAGAATTAAAAATAAATTTTTAAAAAGTTTACAGTCGTGACACCATTGTGGCATTCAATAGTTTTTACTGCTAGTTAAACTCATTATTCTCGAAATCTTTCTTTTGCACACAAAATCTATTTTCCTTTTCCTCAATTGTCAAGCTATATTGACACCCCCCCCAAAAAAAAAAAACCTTTGACCTTTTGCTAAAGTAAATTTAATAAATGACAGCAACCAGTTTGTTGAAATGTTTTAACAATATAATAGCAAATTATAAGTCTCAGGGTCAAAAATGACAATGACTTGGCAGCCGTTTTCACCACTTCAGTCAATCACTAGCCAATTTCTTTTTCAAAAAACAAATAAAAATTAAAAAGGTAAGGGAGAATAAACTTGTGAAAAAGGTTTCAGTTTCAAGTTAACTCACAAATGATTGGTACCAAGTCTCGTAGTCAATAAACATTATACAATCCAGTTTAGTATTTATCGTTCATTTGTACATGGCAAAGAACACATCTTAATATTAATGTACAATGCACATTGGGGTATATTATAAATATATACAAAGAATAAACTTGTGAAAAAGGTTTCAGTTCCAGTTAACTCTACAAATGATTGGATCAAGACTCAAGTCAATAAAGATTGGACAATCCAGTTCAACATTATCTTTTATTGCACATCCAAAGAACAAAGCTTGAATATCAATGCAAATTGCACACTTTGAAAAGTGGGATATATTAATTAAAAATAGAGAGGATAAACTTGTGAAAAATGGTTTCAGTTCCAGTTAACTCACAAATGATTGGTAATCAAACTCGAGTCAATAAAGATTATATAATCTAGTTCAGCATTAAAACCAAAAAGGGTAACAGCTCATATTGTATAGTAATACATATCAAATGATAATAGAGAGAATACATTTGAGAAAAAGGTTTTAGTTCCAGTAACTCACAAATGATTGGTATCAAGTACTGAGTCAAAAAGATTTTATAATCCAGTTTGTATTGAATCCAGAACTTCTAAATAGTAAATCCAACATTAGCAAGATGTTCTTTTCCTGCAGTCATGTGAAAATCTGATCTCATCAACAAGTTAAAAATGACAATTCTTCCAAGCTGTGGTTGTGTCAGCTGCACCACTTAGATCCTAATGAGGTTCCTGGAGAAAAGCTAGATGGGATGCTGTACAAGAATAATGTATGTGATCTTAACAAATCATGGAAACAATATCTCACAAGGAAGCAGCTATATAGCCACTAGACCCCTCTCTCACAAACCATCCGAGTGAGATGAACAAGACATGCTGGACACTAGAAGATTCATTTGTAATTGAGCACTTTATTTTCCTTTATTTCATTCGGAAAAAATTACCAATATATATGTATGTGTGTGTGTGTTAAATCACAGATGCAAAATTAGAACGGGTGTAGGCAAAAATGTAAATGTCCAATATCCAAATGCGTTGCTACTATCTTTCTTAAAGTTTTTGTTGTTTTTTTTACATTCCACTCTTTAAATTATGTTTTCATTCAGGGTTATCCTGAAGATCTCCCTGGTGAAACTAGGGTAATATTATTCTGCTCTATTGTTTTCTAAACCAGCTCTACATATGTATTGAGAGCAATATTTTATATTCATTATTCCGACTTATTGGGTACTTCTTTTTCTCAACGGATTAAATTGTGACACGCTCAATTTTTTTTGTCTTCTCCGTGACGTCACCATCTCTTCAAAAACAAACAAACACACATATATATTTTTATATTATGTAGGATAACATGATACTCATAATGAACTATAAGTCATTAGAATATTCATTTTACCCAGAATGTCAGAGTAAAAGAAAAAAAAACTCACTGGTCTTTGAGTGCACTCTGTAACCCAATTTAAAGATCTCACATGATTTTGAACATTTTGATGCCATCACCTCCTGAAAGAAAAGACAAAAAAAAAATGAATCATTGAATTTGATGGTCCTTTTTCACACTAGAAATACACAAGAACAAAAAACAAAAATAATATCTTACCATAATGAAGATTATGTATGAAAGTGAAACTGTCACCAACCAATGTCACAATTCCCTTAGTTATTTATGTGACATCCTCTATGATTTTACTTTTATTCAAATTTTAATTAAGAAAATTGTTTTATATATTATTGTTGGTTTTATCTACATACTATAACATGCAACTGTATATAAATTTATATATACAACTAAATAGTGATTTACAGTGAGAACAGGAAGGCTAATCTGTATATAAGTAAAGTCATCGGGGTGCCTAATTTGGTATCAGCCAAACAGCGAGGAGTCTATCCCCTTTTCACTAGCGCTAGACCAAGAGATTGTTTTTTTTGCGTCTGAGGTGGAGCGCCACACCTACCATCAGCTCCTTACTTTACTGCACAGATCCCTGTGCTACTCATACGCTGAGTTGGCGAGGGCCGTATCGAACTAAAGACCTTGCAGTTTCTAGCCGAACGCTCTACCGACTGAGCTAACCCTGCCCTACAATTTGTATATTTGATCATATAATTTTGGTTTGTTAAATATTTGCTGGTTTAATTATGAATTCCGATTTCTTAATCATTCATTAACAAAAAGAAATAACTGTATTTCTATTCTTTACAGTCTGATTTAGTTGAATAGTCAAATTATTAAAAATTTAGTAATACACTCAGTATTGCTCTAACAAAAACTCTTACTATGATGTGTCATTTGGATTATTAAGACCACAAAGAGTTAGGTCCCTTTAATTAGACTATTTTTTTTTTTTTTAGTTTCTATTTCTTGTTGAAGTTTAACTGATTAAATTTTCTCAGCAGATCCAGGTGCATATTGTAATTATCTAGGTATATGATGCACTCATGTACAAGATG
Organism: Doryteuthis pealeii; assembly: GCA_023376005.1. Lineage (NCBI taxonomy): Eukaryota > Metazoa > Mollusca > Cephalopoda > Myopsida > Loliginidae > Doryteuthis > Doryteuthis pealeii. The sequence goes on from CM042172.1 coordinate 43,290,758, forward strand.
CACGCTGAAATCTCATTTTTATGCTACATTTAATCAGATTAAACTCAATAGCTAACTGGAGCAGCAACCCACAAAGAGCAACTCCACGCCTCATATCACACAAACCAATCGGGTGAACAAGATATACTGGATACTGCTGGAGAGAAGCAAGAACTAGCTCATAAGTGATGTTACCCAATCGTCTTCTGCACATTGGACCCAAAACTATAGATCAGCTAAAAAAAAAAAAAAAAAAAAAAAAAAAAAACTACATCGATTTTCTCTATATGGACACTGAGGCCGTGCAGAGGACTTACCATTTTGTAGAGAAATATGCGTTTAATTTGAGTGAGACATAAAGGATTTATTAAGTAAACACTTTTGGTTTAAAATTCGTTTTTTTTCTGTGATTTAAAAAAAAAAAAAAAAAAAAAAAAAAAATTTTTTTTTAGCCCTAACAATCCACTAATTGTGACTTTTTTCCTAGCTGAAATTGTGACCTTATGCTCGGTTGTTTTACAAAAAACATACACCATTAATTTAAGTTTTGTAGAGAAATATGTTTTTAATTTGAGTGAGACGTAAGGGATTTATTGAGTTAACACATTTGGTTTATTTATGGTCTTAAACTTTTGGTTTAAGATATTTTCTGTGACACTTTTTAAAAACTTTTTACCCAGATTCATTCCGTCACGGTTTCATTTTCCCTGCAGTGATCAAATGAATCCATGTAAAAAGTCTTTGGGAATTGGTTGGGATAAGTATTAAGGAAAATTCACGGAGATCCGTGCTGTCAGCACAACGTGCTACATAATCTATGTAGATTATTGTCAACCCCCTGTATTTCTGAAGGGATGGCCCCTTTTCATATCACGGGTGGGACTTTCCATGGAATATTACAGAAAGCCCGCGAAGTACGTGAAGTCATGTAGGACCGAGTTAACCCATCAGTTCCAGCTTGGACGTCAGGCAGAAAAGATGTCTGCCTTAGCATGAGCTCAAATGCACACGCGCGTTGTGTTAGTGAGAAGAAGTTTAAACAATAAAAGTTTAAAGAATATGGTGTTCTTGCTTGATGAATGTCTTGGCAAAAAGACTGACCAAGAAGAAGGAATCCATCAAAGACGAACAGCCAACAAGAATCTAGAAATAGAATTCAACATGGAGAGAAAGAATAGAAACGACTAGAGATCACCAAATGGCCAAAGAAGTAAGTAATGCAAAATGCATATGCATCTCTCTGTCTACCTGTGTCTATCTCCACCCCCCCCCTCTCCAGTATGTAACACAACTTGATGAAACTTAACAGCTGAAATGTGTCCTAATCAGTTTTGGAAACGTGCAGGGGGGTGTATTAGCAACTAAATTTCTTAACTGCATATTTTAGAGTAGATAGAGGAGTGAAGACAAAAAAAAAAAAAAAAAAAAAAAAAAAGGTACTTACCAAGAAAAGAAGCTTCTGGAACATTCCAACCAAAACTTTTGGCATCTTTGATGGCTTGGCCAAGTAAAGCTGCTTGGTGCATTAATTTCTTAGGAATGCATCCAACATTCACACACGTTCCGCCCAATCCCCATTTTGTACCTGAAAATCCAGAGAAAAAAAAAAAAAAAAAAAAAAATCTAAGTTTGCAATGTCCTTTAAACCAACAATTCCCAACGTGGCCCTGGGGCCCACAAGTGAGCCAGAGAAAGTTTTAATGTTAAACAAAAAGAAATCTTTTTTTCTTTTCTGGATAATAGTAATTTATAGAATTATATTTTTCTTACATTGTTATAATGCTGTTTAGTACTGTGTTTACCTGAAAATAAAATCTACCTGGAAAATAAGATTTAGACTGATTTTTCAGGATGGTCTTAATATGTCCTTCCTCTAAAATCAGCAATTTTCAACTTGGGCCTTGTGACCCACAAGTGACCTAGAGAAATTTTTAATATCAAACAAAAAGAAAAAAAAAAAAAAAGTTTCTTTTTGGATAACAGTAAGTAAAAAAGTAAAGTTGTCGGGGTGGCCTAAAGTCGATATCAGCCAATTAGCGAGGGAGTCTATCCCCTTTTCACTTGCGCTAGACCAAGGAGATTGTTTTTGCATCTGGGGTGGAGCGCCACACCTACCATCAGCTCCTTACTTTACTGCACAGATCCCTGTGCTACTCATATGCTGATTTGGCGAGGACCAGTTTCGAACCAGGAACCTTGTGGTTTCTAGCCGAACACTCTACCGACTGAGCTAACCCAGGCCTAATCCCCAGAATAATATTTTTCTTACATTGTTTCCTCAAAAATAAAACCTACCTGCAAAATAAGATCTGGCATGATTTTTCCGGATGATTTTAATATAAGCCCTACCACTTTAAAATATCCCTAGTTGAGAGCGGTAGACAGATGAAAGAAATAAGCATTCTTCGCAATCACATCACTTGACATCCCCAAAAATAAGCCCTAGTGTTATATCTCCGAGTGAAAATTAATATAAGCCCTGTCTTATTTTCAGGGAAACATGGTAATAACTTTAGATTTGTAATAATATAACATTGACTTCAGGTGTGAAGATAAAATGGAGCCTATCAACTCATAAAATGAAGTTAAAATATTAGACAGGGAAGACAACAGAAGAATAAAAATTGGAGGAATTTGCATATTATCCGTATTAAAAAAAAGAAAAGTTGCTTTCCAAATCAGATTAATTTGCATATGTCACAGGTTTGTCTTGCAGGGTTTACTTTGACCAAGAGACCAGCTTTTTATAAACTGTGACTCTGGGAATGGCTATATTTTCCTCTTCTGGATATCTTGCATGCAAGATGTATGTCCCTACTTTGCCATATGAGGTAAGTTGTTTCTCCTCTTGCAAAATTTAAATTGAGCCTAATTGAAAAGAAAGGAGACTTAAACCTGAAGCTGAACCACGTCTTGGATGTTCAACTCAACAAGTTAAAAGACAGGAGAGAATAGTCATTAGTTAAGATTTATATTGTTATACTATCTTTTGATTAACTCAGTCTAGAGTATTTGCCTGGGAATCACAAAGTTCTGGTTTCAATACTGACCCTTGCCAGCTCAGTGCATGAGTAGCACAGCTTGGATCCATGTGGTAAAGTGGTTTAAAAAAAAAAAAAAAAAATTAAATAAAAAAGATACTATTTCTAAACTCTTCCTAATCAAACCCATCTTGGGAGGTTGGAGACCAGCTTTAAGGAAGTCTAGAAAGGAACAAGTCATTGTGTCCCGATTATGCATTGGTCATACAAAACTAACGCACTCCTATATACTCAAGCAAGAACAACAACCACAATGTGAAACCTGTCAAACACCTTTGACAGTTAAACACTTATTCATAGAATGCAGGTTTTTTGCTCACATCAGAAACTGCAATTTTAAAAGCAAACAATATGAAGGATCTGTTTGAAAATGTCAACATGGAGGATATTCTCTCCTTTTTGAGGGAAATAAAATTATACCATAGAATATATACATGAAACAAACCAATACCATACAACATAAACCCCAATAATGTTAACACATTGTTAAAACCAATTACTAAAAACATATATATAAATACATAATATGTTTTACATCATAACCGATAGGCATGACATAACCCTGGATGGGTTGATATGCCGTTAAAAATCAACAAACAAACATATTTCTCTGAATTTTAGAGATCAGGCTTGATAATTTGGATTATTCGGACTATTGTCATTGACTATTGAGTACAGATAACAAAAAAGATGAGGACAATAGTCTGAATAATCCAAATGATACGAATAGAAAAGATTTTAACAAACCTTGAGTGGAGGGACGGACAAAATCAAGGACAGCCACTTTCTTCCCAAAAGAAGCAGCTACAAAAATAAAATAAAAAATAAGAATAAGATGGAAATTTAAATAAAAATCTTCAAAAATGAAATCCGATTATTATTAAGTCAATTTTCTGTCGTCATAAAGCCTTTTAAAAATTTTTTTTATATAGCATCCATTAAAATGTAATCTGTATATTTGGTTTGGTTAGTTTTATGGCATATCAACCTCAGTGGGTCATTTAATGCCTACAAAGTTTGGAAATAAATTCATTCTTAATGGATACTCAATTTTTTTTTCTATAAACACATTTTTCTATTAAACCCATAGATGGGACCCTAACAGGTACTACCACTCTGGGTCAGAGTGGACCAGGGAGCAATGGTGCTGAAGGGGTGCTCCACATTCCCCAGACATTCAGAACTGGAACCTCACCATCAGATAGAGTTTAACGTCATTCCCAGGACATGAAGACCATCAGCCACCATCTTCTAGAGCACCCATATGATAAAAAGGGTTAGGGTTTGACATGACTAGCCATTTGATCTGACAACCCATCTAGTCTAAGTACGGGTCTAAGATAATCTGGTTGACAAAGTTTTGCTAAAAATTGACATACCTCCGCCAATTTTTGTAATTGGAACTCAAATTTTGAGGATTGTCTAACTTTAACATAATCCACACCTGTACAATATTTCAGAAAAATTAAAGGGGGGGGGGATAACATGGCCTGGATGATTTGACATGTATTTACCCATATGGTACGTAAATTATTCACACCATATACTATGTAAACATTTCTTAATGATATATAACACACATCGCAGGTTTTTAAATGCATTAATAATATGGGCTGTTTTGAGGGAAATCTAACTCAGTTAGATATTAATAGGGATATTGTTTATAAATAAGATGCTAATTAACATTAGATAATGATTCTTTAATAACCTTTCAGAATATAATGTAAATAACTAAGGAAATTGTGACGTTGGTGATGACATTTTCGGTTACAGACAGACATATAATTTCCATTATAATAAGAAATTAAAAAAAAAAAAATTAAAGTCATTATTTTTTGTTTGGCTCGCAGACATGCAAAAATGGGGTTTGGTAAAAAATGTTCATTTGTTCAACATATTTCATTCGGCAGATAATTTACTGGTTACCTCCCTTTGACCAAAAATAAAGACATGCATTCCATTCGGCGATAGGAGATGGCAAATATGTACTAGTGGCCGTAATTGTTTGGTTTGATTGGATTTGTAGGATTTTACGGCATGCTAACCATTGTTGGGTTATTTTATCCGAAGACGTTTCTATTCATACTTGATGGGTATTCAAAATTAGTTTTTTTAAATAAATTTTTTTTTAAGACACTTTTTAAAACTCTTTTTTTCTATTTTAACACATTGATGGGACCCTAACAGGTACTACCACTCCAGGTCAGAATGGACCTGGGAGTAATGGTGATGAAGGGGTACTCCACACTCCCAAAGCTTCAGAACTGGAACTTCACCATTAGATGCAATTTAATATCAATGTTATCCAGGGCTTGACTATGTGTTTACCAACTCCACATAGGCATGTAACATTTTTTAATGCAAAACATACAACTTAATAAAAAAAGGTAAATTTTGTATAACTGATATCAACCTTCTTAGTTTATTTAATTTCAAAGTGTGACAGAGAACACAAGTTGAGTGGTGGGCATGAAAACTTGCCGTATTATCGAAGGAAACAGGCTAGGCTGAACTAGGATTGAACCCGCATCTTTCAGAATGCGAAACAAAGCCATCCTTGTAGAAGAACAGTAGTACTATTTAACCCACAGCTGGGGGGATGAGAAGGTTCATACCTTTCCCAAAGATATTAGCCTGAAAGTGAACATAATACCATGACTGGAGTTTAAACTTGCTTACTACAGTTTCAGAGTCCACCATGTTAGCCACAAGATTCCTCCACCCTGATCAGAGGAAAAGGTTTATGAAGTAACCAAATGAAACAGTTTAAAAAAAAACAAAACAAAACATCAAGCTAGATGGGTCAAAAGCAGGTTATTTCCTATAACTCTAACATTAACGAAGACGAATTACTCTAGACTGATAAATTATTTATTTATTGATCTACTAGGAAAAAAGAGGACAGGATTTAGGGTTAGTTTAATGGGAAAATAAATAAATAATTTATCAGTCAAGAGTGGTTCCCCTTTGTTTATGTTAGACTTATAGGAAATAACCAAAAAGCATATTAATAAAGAATTTGTCAAACCTTCTTTTGCACAGGCAAGTCCACCTGATCCTCCACCAATCACAATAAGATCAAAGGAATTAGCATCACCTGAAAGAAACAAAAAAGGTAGCCAGGGTTTTAGATACAATTTCAGCAAAAACATCTATGCATATTTTAACACTTGTAGATAGATGTGAGTTATCCAAAACTTGGTAGTAAGGGATGATTCTATATGGGATTTCTAAGATACACTGTATTATCATTGTATGATCCAGTATGTACAAATACAGTGAATCTTTACAATTCAAATTATTTCAATTCCCATCTGATGAGACTTGATTTTGGGGACCTTTGTTAAATCAACTTAGATTTATAAAGGCCCCAATTTTGGTCGAAATAAATTTATTATGGAATAATGGTGTGGGGTTTTTCCTTCCTTTCAAAGATATATATATATATATATATATACATACACACACCAGTCATCCATAAACAAGTGTTTCAAAGTTTACTTCTCATCAGTGCAGCTCGACTTTTTAACAGCTACCTCTAGCCAGGTACAAAAACAGACAGAATTTTCGTCTCTCAAGCTCCTTACCCTCATGGCTATTGGGGACTGTCAGCCAGGGGCGAACAATTAATTAATACAAACAAACTTACAGGATGTATGTTTTTACAATCACCAGAGAACTCAAGTCTGTAAACAACAGGCGAGTAAATGCTTTTATGCTAAACGGTGAAAGGCCAAATAATGTCTCCCCTACTGTGCTCTACCATGAAAGTTATATATATATATATATATATATATATATATATATATATATTATTATATATATATGGGAGAATATGTGCTTAATTGAAGTCATACCGAATTTGAAAATTAATTAGTTGATAATTAATGAATTAGGCGAGCATATCTGTTCAAATGTAAGGCGTAAACAAATCGAGAATAAGTCAATCTCTGTAATGCCGAAATGTACATACAGAGATTGACTTATTTTCGATTTGCTTACGCCTTACATTTGAACAGATATGCTCGCCTAATTCATTAATTATCAACTAATTAATTTTCAAATTAGGTATGACTTCAATTAAGCACATATTCTCCCAAAAATTGTTCGTTATCGCCATCTCAAACAGACTGTTTACTCTCATTCATATATATATCACACACACACACACACACACAATGGTATGAAAAACATATGTTAAATTGAATTTATTTTCACAAAATATGATATATATATAATAAGATAAATATATAAAGGTTTTACATATCTATTTATTAGGTGACAAAGGAACAATCACAACCATAATTGGTTTCATGCGATGCAATCATCAGGTGAAGATGTTTCAAATGTCTGAAACATCTTCACCTGATGATTGCATCGCATGAAACCAATATGGTCGTGATTGTTCCTTTTATCACCTAATAAATAGATATGTAAAACCTTTATATATTTATCTTATTATATTATATAACAGCTCTATTTTATATTGAGCACTCTACCAATAATACTGCCTTTGGTACACCATTCCAGCAAAAGCTGAAACAGTGACCATCTCACACTAATATATATATATATATATATATATGTGAAAATAAAATGGAAATTAATCCGACAGTATGAATAAGATATAATGAAAAAACAAACGATGTTTACAACTGAAATAGGCTCATCAGAAGAGAAAGTGTGCAAACCGTTTCGGGGCCAATTCTCTTGACGGTTTAAAAAGCAACACCTGGCCCATCCTCAACTAATATGAGGACCCTATTGCATTATAATGTATCAACCGCACGTGGGTCGGTCATCAACAAAAATAAGACGGGAAAAAGACCGTTAGTAAAAACAGAACGCTGCTAGTCAAACGTTGGAATTAATCAAAAAAAATAAATAAAATTGTGCTGTCTGTATTATATATATATATATATATATATATATATAATATATATATATATATATATATGTGGTGTTGGGGGTATATCCTCTCCCAACTCCCAAAGCATTTCAGTAGAAAATTCATCAGGAAAGTTTAATTCATTCAGGAAGCAATTAACTTCTATTGGAGAATCAATTAACTTCTATTGGAGAATCCCTACTCCACACACAAGGGTAGGGATTGGGATATTTGGAAAAATTAAGGCTTCTAGTACCCATAAAATAAAAAGGGTTGGGTGTTTGCTATAAGAGTAATTTAAAGAATACAGTCGGTACAATCATATAGATGTTAGGGCTTTACAATCATCTGATTAATCACATCAGGCCTCTCCATCTAGCCTAAGTGGAGTGTTGTAGGTTATGGGACCATACAGCCACCATGATCTTGTCCTTGGGTATTAGGGTCAAAAGATGGCTCCACGGAGAAGGGGGTTACTTAAAGCCATACAGTGTGCAAAATTATGGGTATTAAGAAGAGTTACTTCAAGCTATAATTGTTAATTATTTGAAACCATAATTGCTTGGAAAAGAAGTGTATTTTTATTGATACTGTAATTAGTTTCAAAATTATTTAACCTCACCAAGATTTTCTGCCCTCAAAATTAAAGGGTGGGGGTCAAAGTTAAGTCACGTGAAAAAAAAAAAAAAAAAAAAAAAAAAAATCAAAGTTTTGAAATAAAATAAAATGCTTTATAGAATTCATTCATTGATAAATTAACACTAAAAAAATCATTAAAATGTTATTCCCTGATTTTTGGTAAATTATTTTCAATCAGGGGTCTTAAGTTTATTTTGTAAAATACGTTTACGGCGTCAAAATTGGTGGTACCTAGTAAATGAACTATTAGTCAACAAACATTATGTAATGATTTTATGCAAGATTTGTGTAAGTGGCAATTGATGTACAGTAATATTTTTCTTATGTGTTTGTTTAATCATTTTTTCTTTTCTTTTTTTTTTTTCTTTATTTTTGAGAAGAATCAATTTTGTGAGGTGACTATAAAGTGGGGATTCAGTTTACAATAAACTGACAAAAGTCATCCAGTCGGTCTAGTTTAGATAAAATTAACATTCTAAATCGATCAAAATAATGCACGAAAATCACTGTCTAATTAATAATTAGACACTGATTTTAGCTATAAAGTGGTGATTCCGTTTTATGAATAATTAGTAATTATTCATAAAACAGAATCACCACTTTATAGCTATATCACCTGAACTAACTTTTTCTCCAAGCGCTTCGTTAAAGGGTTATTTTCTTTAACTCCAACCTAAAAAAAGGTGAACCACTGAATGAATTTTATAAATTATTTATTTATTGATCTACTAGGAAAAAAGAAGACGGGGTTAAAGTTAGTTTAATGGGAAAATAATGGGTAAATTAATTAACAGATAAATTAATTCAGAGTGGTTCCCCTTTTTTAGGTTGGAATTATAGGAAATATCTCGTTAAAGTTTATATATTAAAGTTATTTTCAGACGAAAGAATGGTATGTCAAGTACACGCCGGTAGTCTGAAAGTATATACGTATTTGCTTCTTTTTTTTTTTTAATAGGTAATTACATAACTAATAACATAACTATTACAATCAGAAATTCTAGAAAATTTATTTTTCAAGAATTTTTAGATCTACCTACAATAATTACATAACTTATATATTAAAAAAATAATGAAAGTTAAATTAAATACGAAGGGATGACAAGACTTTCTGACCATGCTGTATATAGGGATTATTAGTCTTATTTCTAAATAAGATAAACAACTTAGTTTTTTTTTTAACGTACGAGAGACTACAAAATATACTTAGAGTTTAAGCCTTATTTTCCCAATGCAGGTATCATTGAAAGAGATGATTTCCCGTAGACGGACCAGTTTACCAAAACATTCCCCAAAGAGACTTGCATCAAGAAAATGAGGTCTATAAATTTAGGCTTACTCATACCTCGCTTTTAACCTGGACGAAGTGAATTACGGATCGTCTGATAATAAAGTGGTTAAAGTTATTTATAAATAGTATTTATTTACGAAAGAAAATCCAAGTTAAAAGAGACAATGACTTTTTTCATAAAAGAAAATAATTATATAGTTACGACCACTCATCATTTTGATAATGGACAAAAATAGAAAGAACCTCATTTAATTATATAATTGAATAATAGGACTAATTATTCTCGTGTTTCAATGTTAAAAACGAAGGTGAGCGAAGAGGTAAATAAGATAAACCTTATGTAATAAAAACAAAACAAAATGAATATCTTTCCACTTCGGTTCTTCGACAAATCGCAGATCTACGGACGATCCCCCCAAAAATAAATTCATGACCTTTTTTGACCTCAGCGTTGTTATTTTTTAGGAAATTGAAATTATAAACTTATCAAGTCCTATACTGAAATAAGCTGAAAATTACTATTTACTGGTGATTTTATCGAGCATTTAACAATATTTCTATTTCAGAGTAGAGTAACAATAAAAAAACTAAAACTAAAAAAAAAACAAACCCAAAAACTTAAAACAGTCCACTTTTGCAGTTCTAAGGTGAAAAAAGTGAATAACTGAATCACTACGCAACAACTTTAAATCAATACAGCATCAATTAATGCTATCGTTTAATTTTTAAAAAACTTCTAAATGAATTAACTTATTAGCTTTAAGTAACCTACTAATACGTTAACTATGATAAAGAATTTACGTCTCTGAATTTACAGTCTACCTCAAAATGTTGTTTATGTAACTTATTTTATTCATAAAAAAAGAAAAACAACTACCAAACATGTGGACTGTGCACGTCGTATGGATTTAAAAAAAAGATTCAAAATGAATGAAAATAGAAAGTTTTTTTTTAAAAAAAGTAACCTACCGGTACTACTGTAGGTTCTGACGGTACCCGAAAAGTATTTTCCATTAATAAGAGTCCTGAAGCTTCGTAATTTCCCGAGAAACTGTTTAGAACAGTAACTCGCTGCCATTTGGTTGGAATAATCTGACTGTCACAGTCTCCGAATGTCCGCTTCCTTTAAATTGGCCGGTAACTCTTGTTTTCCGGCTTTCTTTTAACTTTCAAATATATAACGAGTTATACAACTCCTTCAGTTGGATCATTATTTATTCAAATAATTGGTTTTTATTTTTATTTTTTTAATACAACTACTCGATCCTATTAAAGGGTGTCGTGTGGATTTTATTTATTTATTTTTAAAAGACACAAGGGTCACCAAAAACAGGTTCCCCAATCCAAGTTTTATATAAAACCCAATTAAATCAGTTAGAGTTATCTCCCCTTTAAAGTTTTTATTATTTGGCTCCAAATATGAAAAGTTGTTTTCTTTGCGAAATATTTATATAAGAAATTCTCAGCTGTTTTTGTTGTTTTAATTTCAGTTTTTTTATGAAATTTAATTTTGGATTTTACCGACACAACATGAAGACAAAAACATTCAGAGCAGCGTAAATATTTTTTTTTTTACCGTGTAATAAGAAATGACTTATCAACTCAAAATCTAGCAGAAACTTTCAAAAAAGCAAACCAAAACAAAACAGAAAACAAACACAACTAATTAACCAATTTTAATAATGCCTGTGATTCAAGTTGGAATTTGTGCCGGTATGACACCTGCTCTTGTTCGTGCCCTTACTTCTGCCAAGATTCGAAACCTTATCGATTTTATTGCAGCCGATCTTGAAAATCTTGCGTTGGTGACAGGAATTTCTTACAAGGTAAAAAGCGCCCCCGCCCTTTTTCTTTTTTTAGCACGTGACAATTTCTGTTTTGTGGTTTATCTTTTCTTTGGAGTCATATATGATAAAAAAAAAAAATTGATATTTATCCAGAATAACAAGCTAAAGAAATATTTGCAGAAATCTACAATAACATATTTTTATTGCGGCTACTGCTTCACTCAGAGGGCTATTCTGGACAAGTTAAAAAAAAAAAAATCCCTAGTAAACGAACAAACAAACAAAAGAGACTAGTAAACTTTACTAGTCTCTTTTGTTTGTTTGTTTACTAGGGATAACCATAATCGGGTCACGTGATCAGTTTAGGCGATATTAATTGAATAAACGTAAGTAAATATTTTTGAACTTTATTTTTTTTTTTTTAATCTCGCAAAAAAAGTAACGATCATACAGAGTTGTTAAAAAGAAAAACAGTTAATTCAAAGATCAAATTATCCGATTCGGGAAAGATTACAGTTACACCGTTATCTTAAAAAATAAACAAACCTGTCCGTTTTACATGCAACAGGGTAATTTTAAATGTATGAGTCGAATTATGTCGAATACAACATTCGACATAATTCTTTTCTTGTGTATATTCACTATTCAGTAACCGATCATTGGTTTTCAACGATTTTTGAAAGATTTTTTTGTGGTAGTTTCAGAATAACCCCGGAATATTTTTTTAGTTGAACTTATAGTGTAACTAAAGCAAAGAAAAGACAATATGTATTACAAATGTTGTCAGTTTTGCTCTTCCGTATATTATAAGAATCAAACATTATTACTATTCGACAATAAAAAAAAACAAAACAAAAAAAAAACAACCTCTTAAATACTCTTAAAACTATTAATATATCGTGGATCGGACAAATTTTTAATTCACCTTAATTCTAAAATTCAGTGTTATATTTAAATATCAGTGAAAAATTCGATTTGTACACACAACAAAGATTTTTAAACATTAAAAAAAAATACCTCCCCCCCCCCAAAAAAAAAACCAAAACAAATTATTTAAGCACACAAAAGATTTAAAAATTAATTTCTTTAAATTTTTTTTCTTTTTTAATAGAATATAGTACATAATTAAAAAAGAAAAAAAAAAGTTTTCAAATAATATTATGACATTTTTTTGCACTTTTTATTTCAGAATTCATGAATTTTTCCTACAAAACTACTGCGTTGAATATTATACAAATTTTTTGATATAGTTATTCAGACTCTTATCTTTATAGAAAGTAAAAACGTTTTTTTGACGGTTCATTTTTTTTTCATATCTCATGAAATAAAATAGAGGAGGTAGACCTCGTAATAATAAAAAAATATTTCCCCTAATATATTTTAGGAAAAAAACTGTTTCAGACATATTTACAACCAAAGGTAAATAGTTATGGAAATTTTCGTGAAAATCGGACTATTAATTGATTTTTCATAGAATTTTAAAAACATCCTCTTATAACTTCAAACTTTTCGAATGGAAAAATTTTTTCAAGATAATATTAATTTTTATGCAAGTTTCATTGTGTTAAATGTAAGGGGGTAAATTTCACAGGGTAAATTGGTGGTACCTATTGTTTACAATTTAATTTAAAGTTTCCGAGTATTGATGTTTAAAACCAGTCCAGGTAAAAAAAAAAAAAATCCCAAAGAACAAACAAACAAAATAATGAACTGAAACCAAAAATGTTTACTCAACCCCCTCCCCACCCCCAAAAAAAACAATAAATTAGATATTGATACTTATTCAGAATACCCAGTTAAAGAAATATCTACTTACAATAATAATCTACAATCACTGACTTTTACTATTATGGTCTATTCTATTAGTAACATAATGAGCATCAGTAAAAAAAAAAAAGCAAAATAATATTACACATGTAAAAGTAAAGTAAGTTGTCAGGGTGGCCTAATGTCGGTATCAGCCAATCAGCGAGGGAATCAATCTCCTTGGTCTGGCGCTAGTGAAAAGGGGCGGCCTAATGTCGGTATCAGCCAATCAGCGAGGGAATCTATCCCCTTTTCACTAGCGCCAGACCAAGGAGATTGTTTTTTGCATCTGAGGTGGATCGCCACACCTACCATCAGCTCCTTACTTTACCGCACAGATCCCTGTGCTACTCATACGCTGAGTTGGCGAGGACCGGGATCGAACTAGGAACCTTGTGGTTTGTAGCCGAATGCTCTACCGACTGAACTAACCCGTCCCCTTTTTTAATACATTTAAAACTATTTTTTTGGTCAATTTTGATCAAATATATCTTACGATGGCTGCCCTGAGTTGCTGTAAAATACGTGTTTACAAAATAAATTTAACACTCTTGATTAAAAAAAAAATAACCAAAAATCAGGGAATTATTCAATTTTAATGAAATTTTCAGTATTGATTTGTCAATGAATGAATTTTATAATGCATCAGTTATTCTATTTCAAAACATTCTGATTTAATTAGGTATTTCTGCTATGATAAATTAATAAATAAAATTTATTTAAAATATGAGTATCATGATGTTAAGTTTAAAATGTCATATTATTAGATTCTAAAAATATTTTTTTAATTTGTTTAAAATGTCATATTATTAGATTCTAAAAACATTTTTTTAATAACTACTTTACTTTAGTATCAATCACTTATAATTTTTTGTTGAAAATTGTATTGGATATTTAGTGCACCCCCCTTTAAACGGAACAAATACTGATGTATATATTTTTTTTCTTTTATGATATTTTAGCAAATTAAATAATTATCGAGATGAGTAAAAAAAAAAAAAACTTCAAAAATGATTTTTTTTGTTTTTATTTTTTGATTTTCGGTACTTATTTATTATCAGAGCAGATTCCTTAAAATTTTTTTTCTTCTATTCCCACCTTGGTGTTTTGTCATTTTATTTATGCAGAGAAAAAGTATCAATCACATATAACCCCACCCATATTTTGCGCCCACAAAATAGGAGGGGGGGAACAAACTTAAGTGACCTGAAAAAAATCAGAAAGTTTTGAAATAAAATAATTGCTGCATTATAAAATTAATTCATTGATAAATCCGCACTGAAAATTTCATTAAAATTGGATAATTTCCTGATTTTTGGTAAATTTTATTCAAATGGTGTGTATGTGTGTGGGGTAAATTTGTATGATAAATTGTATGTAAAATGAATGACCCAACAGGTCACGTTTTGTCTAGTGTGTGTGTGTGTGTGTATATATATATATATATGGGAGTAAATATGGAAATAAATCCGACAATATTAAGAAATTTGAAAAACGAAGTGTTCCAAAAATAAAATGAATTTATTATTAGTTAGAAAAATATTTATAAAAAGTTTGTAACAAACTTTTTATTAAGATTTTTCTAACTCCTGTCATCTACAAAACATCCATCAATCTTTTCACCCCATAATCTATCCCGATGAAGGATTAAATAAACCGAAACGTTTAAGCATCGATAAATAAATTCATCTTATTTTTGGAACACTTCGTTTTTCAAATTTCTTAATATATATATATATATATAAGATAGACTATATAAATGTAAATAACTAAAAGAAAGTGTTGAAAAAATTTAATGTATTTACAATTAAAGTCCATTTGGAATGAAGCAGGAATTAAAAAAATGTTTTTGCTCTTATATTTCAGGAATTCTATTCCCTTTATATATATATATATTATATATATATATATATATATAGTAAAGTAATCCACAGACACGTGTTTCGAGGTATCACCTCTCATCAGTGTGGTTATACCGTTTAACAGCTACCTCTGGCCGGGTTCGAGACCCGAATGAACTTTCGTTCACCAATCCTCTTACCCGTACGGCCACAGGCAGCTGTTAAATATAGGAGACTATTTAATTGCTACATTTCTAAGTGGAAATGAATTCACTAGAGGCCTCAAACTTTATGTAATCAAAGCGAGGCTTAGCTGTACGCCGAATACGGTGAATTTTGCAATTAAATTCCTTCTACTTAAAGTGCTCAACCTAATTGGGAGCAGATATATATAATTTGAACTAGGGTCAGCATGTCTATTTCCTATGATGATAACCATTACACCATGAGTGCCTCCATACCTCATATAGAAAATGTAGGATAACAAAATAAATTGCGATTGGAGGAATTAACGTTTTGATATTTTTAATGTTTTTATATCTTAGTATTTTTCTTACTAAAGTTTAATTCTGCATCTTCTTTTTTCAGGAATTGTTGGCTTTGCAACAAGTCGTTCTTGCTGAATATTCCGCTTTTCCGTCCAGTGCAGCCGATTTATATGGGCGATTTGTCAAATCGGCTACTATTCTCTCGACAGGAAGTCCAAGGTGAATAAATTTTCTTTCCAAATCCTCCAAACTAATTGATAAAACAAACCTACATACTTACTTTCTCCATTCACTTGGTACTTTTGTTTGTTTTATGGCATATCAACCTCAGTGGGTCATTTAATGCCGATAAAGTTTTGAAATAAATCAATTCTTAATGGATACTCAATTTTTTTTGATAAACACATTTTTCTATTTAAACCATAGACAGTACCCTAACAGGTACTACAACTCTGGGTCAGAGTGGACCAGGGAGCAATGGTGATGAAAGGGTGCTCCACATTCCCTAGACCCTCAAAACTGGAACCTCACAATCAGATAGAGTTTAACGTCATCCCCAGGACATGTAGATCTTCAGCCACTGCCTTCTAGCACCCATATGATAAAAAGGGTTGGGGCTTGCCATAAGGGCAATAGGGTTGGGAAAATATATATATATAAGGTGCTAGGGCTTGACGTGACCAGCCGATTGATCGAAAGGGGCCTATCCGACCGCCCGTCTAGCCCAAGTAAGGACCAGAAGTGGAATATTACTTGTCATGGACTACTCAGCCACCTAGGTTCTATGCTGAAGCATCACAGGTCACCACCTATGGCCAACAGGTGGCCCCATGGGGGAGTCTTACCCCTCTGCAGAGGTGCAGTCAGTGCATTCTAACGCCCCATCTGACAGGGCGGTCACTTGGTACTGTGTTATTATTGTGATGTTATATATAATTAAAAAATCTTGTTATCTTCACCTGAAGAATTCTTGCTTTCATTGCCTTTTTATGAATTTTCAACATTGTCCACAACGTGTAGAAAATAGTAAAATGTGGTGTTTAGTATCTAATTAAATTTTTGATTTTAAGTTCTTAATTGTTTTTTTAATTCAAGGCTTGACCAATGGCTTGATGGTGGACTTTATACTGGTGAAATGACTGAGCTTGTCGGACACAGTGCGGTGGGAAAGACACAGGTAATTTAAATCAGAATTAATATTTGTCATTTGGGTTGTAAGATAAACCAGTGGTTTTATTTTTATCTTTTTTTTCCCCAGGTAAATGAGAAATCTTGCTTTGAGTTTTAACCAACTTTTTTTTTTCTTTTTTTTTTTTTTTTTTTTTTGCAGTAAAAAAAACAAAAAAACTGAAAAACTTAAGTGCTTGAACACCTTCTAATTGAATGTTGTGTTTTGAAGAAAAAAAAAAGGAGAATTACAAGTACTAAATCCCATATACAGACTTGAAGAATCTTTCTATAAAAAATAGCTACAAAATTGGTGTAACAACATAAATAACAAACTCTTATCAATAAAACCCAATACAAGAGAATGAAAATGAAGCTTTAGAAAATCCCAAAAGGAACAAATCTTATTATAATTGAGATTGTGTGTTTTTCTGTCTGTAACCGAAACTATATTACTACACAAGTCACAATTCCCTTCGTTATTTACATCACATTCTCCATGATTTTATTTAAACCTCAATTATATACATTATTAATAAAATTACTTTATTAATACTGTTGATCATATCTACATGCTAATAACAGGCAATTATATTTATATATACAACAAAATAGTGGTTTACAGTGCGAATGGGAAGGCTAATTTGCATATTGATATTAAAAATTTGATTTTAATAAATATGTGCTTAGTATTATTGATTTCTAATTGTTTGGTTTTATCTTAATGAATATGATCAAAGTTCTTGAGTATAAATCTTAAAAGAAATAACTGATTTTATTCTTTACTTCCTATTTTAACTAAATAGTTAAATGAGGAAAATTTAGCAATGAAATACGGGAGTGATGGAAAATTATGTTTCCGCTGTTCTATTTTCCGATTATACCCCCCACTGTTTTAAATCTTTTTATCTGCATTCTTATTTAGTTTCATTAGCTTTTCTAATTTAGGATATTATTCTAATACATTAAAACTGAAATACTTGCACCCGGAGCGTGCATATATTTGCTAGTCACTATAAGTCACATAAGACAAACACATTCATTTTTACTTAAACCAGAAAACCAGCCATAAAAAATTCTTACTTTTACTATCCATAAAATTTTTAAAAAAATGATAACCTTTTAATTAATAAAATACAAAACAGACTGAACATCATATATAACTCAAAAATAATCCCACTATAATGGATCCCAAACCAAATAGGAATAAGAGGAAATCATATAGATGTCTCGGCAACCCAATCAGCACTAAAATGGCCCATTACAAATTACGTATAAAGACTTGAAGATCAAAATCAATTTGTTCTTCTACAAAAAATAAAAAAAGGCAACAAAATTGGAATAATAACATGCATAACAATCTCTTCTCAATAAAAATCCAATATAGGTGAATGGGAACCAGCAGGGCTCAACATTAACGCTGTCCCGTCATCCTGGGGATGATAAAAATTACATCTGGGACGATCAATACGTCATCCGGGACAGTTTGCCGGGGACGGTAAAAGTTGTTCCTAAAAGTTAGTACTACATTCCAATATTGACCGTCCAGTGATTGCCCAAATGCTGACCTCAAAAAACAGTCTAGTTCTAGACTTAAAATTACTAATGGCAACAACACTGAAGAAATAGACACAGTCACACAGTATATATTTTTATGATTGGAAAATGTCTGCATAAAGATGGAAATAGAATAAATTTTAGTTTATAAAATTTTTATTTTATTATTCTTGATTATAAATAAATGTTTCTGTCAACTGTTTCAGCTTTTCTTAATGTTTTATTACATGTTATTATGCTACTGATGACTGACAAGTATAGATGATGCTAATGAATTAAACAAAAATATTTTGATTTTGGGACGGTCCAAACCCCATTTGGGACGGTTGATAATTTTTGTTCAGGATGGTCATGAAAAAAGTTAGTGTCGGGGGCCTGGACACCAGACTTCAGAAAGGAACAAGTCGCTATATCCTAACTACGTATAGGTCACACAATACTAACAGACTCATTTTTATATAAACAAGAAAAACAGAGAGAATGCATCTAATCAGTGTGTGTGTGTGTGTGTGTGGGGGGGTCACAGTCAAGTCTGACGCAAGGTTCCAATCGACAGTCTAAACACTCCCAACTGTCTCGTGCTCCAAAATCCAATATCCAAAATTATTTCTTTGTCCCGCTTGTCTTGACAGCAAAATACTACTGCAGTCGTTCTCCCTGGTCTGTGAGAAGAAGTCCTTTAAATACAGCTCAATTTCACCACATCCGAGCTCCTCACTCATAATTGTCCGTGCAGCACTCGTCAGCACGGCGCGACCACCTACATCCGGGCCACTATGCTATTTCTTATTTCATTGATCGTCCACAGCCCTCACATTCTGAAGGAAGCGGGTTCGACTCTAGGTCAGTCCTACATGCCAGGCAAAGCCTAGCCCGCTTCCTTCGAGAATACGGCAAGTCTTCATACCCGCCACTCTCTCTGTCACACCGTGTTGCACGAGGTATGTCTCCTCTCTCACTACAATGCATAGCCTGTTAAACATTTTTTGATGTTAAACACATTCTAATAGAATGTGGTGATTTTGCTGTTATTAGACGACAACGTTTTTATAACAGAAACAACATCAGATTTATTTAAAAATGTCAGTATAGATGACGTTTTGTCCTTCCTGAAAGAAATAAAAATAAACCAAAAAATATAATCATAAACTTGAACTTTATCCTATAAACTTATCCCTCAAATTGATTCCCAATCCATTTAGCAACTAACAACTGCAGACAACTTGGAAATGATATAATGAATATGTAAATACCTTGGTACCCCCTTATTATAATCTGATTGGACAGTGTCATGTATAAATAGTCGACACTGTGTTAGAACTACACTTACTTGATAGCCGACGACCTAATGCCCACAAGCTACTTTACTCGCTAGACGACACCACGGAGACGGATTACTATTTCGATGTACCAATTACTACTGCGATAATATTCCAAATACAAACTTCAGAATATATCCCTTAACCCAGATATATCAGGAAAAAACATAAGAATAAATCCGACCCTCCCTCACTGTCATAACTTGTTAAAAAGAGTTAAATGAATTAACAAATTAAGAATTAAATAGTTAAAAACAAAACAAAACAAACAAAAAACAAAAGGTAATTTACGATATTTGCTTATTTTTAAATCTAGTCAAATTTTAAGAATAACCAGAGTTGCTTCCCCTTGAACTGTTAAACAATAAACTGCCAAGCAGAAAAAATTGATTGAAAACATTGTTATATAGCCATAAGGTTAATGAAAAGTCAAAACTCTGTGAATTCAGAATTACAGTTATTTTTAAATTTCTATTCTACCGTACTGAATCCCAAATGACCAGTTTCTGAAGAAAAAATGCAGATGACCAGTTAACTCTTAACATCCTGTTGAGAATTTTCTAAGACCAGAGCCCCATTCCTATAAAAATTTATCAAAAAGTGCCTAAAAAAGGCCTTTTCATTTCAAGTTACCTGTTATTTCCCTTAAATTAAACACTGCTAAATATGTTTACTATTACATTTACACAAAGGCTATCATTTGGGGTAGATTAGGAAAACGAATGTGACTTCTGCCCGGGTGGAATGAGGCGGTATAGGATGTTAACAGTTAAAAGGATTGAGTGTAGACTGACAATGTTTTTGAAGAAGGAAGAAACAATGGTTATTTCCTATAACTCCAACCTAAAAAAGGGGAACCACTCTGAATGAATTTTATGAATTATTTATTTATTTATCTACTGGGAAAAAAGAAGACAGGGTTTAGGGTTAGGGTTAAGGGTTATTTTAATTGGAAAATAATGGGTAGATTAATTAACAGATAAAATTCATTCAGAGTGGTTCCTCTTTTTTTAGGTTGGAGTTATAGGAAATAACTGAAACAATTTTGAGACTGAAAATTTTTTTTATTTTTCAGACTGTTGTCCTCATCATTATTGTGCTATGTATAAACACAATGTTCCAGCAGTCTTCCATAACGAGCACACAATATCGAGTTCCAAAACTACTTGTTTGTTCTGTCACTCATGCTGTTGTTTATTGTGTGGTTGGTCTTGGAGGAAATTTGCATATGCAAAAATCTAGCATTTGGGTAATTTCATGTCAAATCAACCAGAAAAAAAGAAAAATTGTCACCCATACCCTTCAATTTTTCTCAAATTTTGTCCAGATCTGGACTGAGACAATGCCCAAAATTTGAGGCTTTATTTGATAGCATTCTTGGATTCCTCGGGCCAAAACGTTTTTCTAAGCCAATATTTAGGAGTAGGGAAGCTCTAGAACTTATCTTACAGACAAAAATAGATAACAAAAAGTCACAATTGTTTGCATAACCCCCAAAATTTGGACAGCTAAAAATTGATGTAACTTGGCCAATTTTTGGAATTGGAAGTTCAAATTTTAGGGATTTTTTTACTTTAGTCAAAACATGGACAATGTGTTTTGGGGCTTAACGTTTTAGAAACTCCTTTTAGGGGCTTTAATATCTTTTTTACACTATATAGAGGGTTTCCTCATTCCTATGAAAGACAGTTTGGAAACTCATGGAGAATAATTTTACACCAACTGTGTTGTCTACAATTGTGTAAGTGTTCAATAAAAAGGCAAAAGAAAAGGAGTAATTCATACTTAAGTACGTGTGGGAAGAAAAACCTGATTAAAAAAATATACGGTTGTAGAAAGGGATGCACTGTGTATAGTGATATACATATGTGTTATTTTTGTATAATTTCTTTGAAAACATTGTGTATGTTTAAACCACATATTAATCCAGCACTTTTCACTATGTATTAGCGTATATAAAAAACACACACTAAAACTTGCATACAAACATTTAAAACTAGTAAAGTAACATTGCAAATGGTTCTACAAAAAGGCATAGAATTGGTAGAGAAGCATTGGAATCAGTGTATCACCCTAGAAGGAGACTATGTCGATAAAGAAAGTCGAATTTTGCCAAAAGGTTGTTGTTTTATTTGTTAGACTCGGGACTTATTTTTCTTTTTTCTGGATGATTTGACATGGAATTAACCTTTTCCAATTCTCTTGGCGATGAAATCATGTCTCTTAAATTATATTCCTCTATCTGAGTTTTTGTTACCATTGCAGGTATATAAATAAGAGTGACAGAGAAAGGCTTCATGTGAGAGAGAGAGACAGTTAGTTAAGACTGACTTACTTGTTCTTCATTCTTTTCTATGTCTAGACGCCATTTCCGTTCCTTCTTTCTTTTAGTCAGTCGCCATGTCTGGTCTTCTAACTTATTGTTGCTTCATTTTCTAACTAAGGGCTTCTTTTTCAAGTCATGCAAATAACTAACAAGACTTGTATTACCTTGATCAAAGCTTTATTTTACTGCCCATTTTCACCACACGGTCTGAGTTCAACCCCTGCAAAACATGTCTGTTCTGCATTGCATTTTGGTTGAAACTGACTACCTAACTCTATATCACGTGACTTGCGAGATTCTCGTCTCTGGGGTTAGTTCGGGCCGTTAACCATTACTGGTATTTTTCCATTCCCTCAGAACTCTCACTACAGGGTGTGTCAAAAGCCCTATGCCACCCACACAATTATTCAGCATTTTTAACTCCTCCTGCATTATCAAGCATGTGCAAATATGCTTCATTCCCGGAGGTAAACCATATTCTCTTTACATTGTTGATTGTGAAGAGGCACTATTATAACTGCTGATCAGCCTTTTCAGCTGGGTCTTTAGAATACATCGACTGCACCTCTGCTGAGGGGTAAGACGCCCCCCCTGTTAAGTTTCTGATCGCCATCCTTGGCCAGTTAAAAAGGACTAAAAGTAAGTAAGTCCTGAACTATAGAATCCTTTGGTAAGTGAATAAGTCATAAGTCATGGAATCCTACGTAGTGTCAAAAGGTCCAGTGATATGATCCGTTGTCCACAAAGATCCAAGTAGTTATTTAGCTAAGATTAAAACAGCCAGTATAAATAATAATATCAGCAGCAGAATACTGCCAGTGGTTGGTTAATAGGTTGGTCACATGTTCATCGGCAAGTCTATAAGTAGAAGTGGTGGTTTGACACACGCCTTATATCAAAAAACGCCCCCCCCCGCACCCCAATGGGGCTACCTGTGGGATGTGGGTGGCAATCCATGGTGCTTAAGGATGGAATCCTGGTAGCTGAGCAGTCCATGACATGCAACCCTCCATTTTGGCCCTTACTTAGGCTAGATGGGCAGTCAGAGAAACCCTCTCTGATCAATTGGCTAGTCACTTCAAGCCCTAACATCTGTATTATTGTCCCAACCCTATTGCACTTATAGCAAACCCCCAACCCTTTTTATCATATATGTGCTAGAAGGCGGTGACCGAGGGTCTTAATGTTCTGAGTATGACATTAAACTCTTTCTGAAGGTGAAGTTTCAATTCTGGAGCTCTGGGGAATGTGGGGTACCCCTTTATCACCATTACTCCCAGGTCAACTCTGACCCGGAGTGGTAGTACCTGTTAGGGTACCATCTATGGGTTAAATAAATAAAAAGAATTTGAGTTTAAAAAAAAAAAAATTGAGTACCCATCAAAAATGAATCAAACAAACCTTTTCTCGGCATAAAATAACCCAAGAAGGGTTGACATGCCATAAAATCCAACCAACCAAAAACTGCAGATAGAACTCTTTGTTCTTCAGTATTCAGAAGATTTTAAGTCTAAGTTTCTCGCTTGCCACATCCTTGATTTCTATCAGAACACCATAACTTAATCTGGGTGATTTCCTCAATCTTACCAACCACACCCAGTAATTAGTGAGTATGTTTGGCACTACATATCGCTGTGAATAGTTCTTCTCAAAAATGAAACATTCCAAAAATATGTTGCATTTGCAATTGTCAAATTATCACTTGCTTGATGTGCTCGTTCTGCCAATTCTTTTATTTAACGCAGATGATATTTTTGTAACTGTAAACAACATCAGATTTTATCAAATAGGAATAATTACTGAAAAAATAACTGCTTACAAATTATTAGTATTAGATAGGAATAGTTGAGGGTAATTATGAACTTTTGTTTAGGGTTGGGGTGTAGGGTTTAGTGTTAGTAAATAAATAGATAATTTGGGTTCGGTTTTTTCTGGGTCAGTCAGAAAAAAAAAAAAAAAATTATTTATTTATTTTCCCATTAAACTAACCCTAAACCCGAACCCCTAATTTATTTAAGTGAGTTTTATAATTTGCATGAAGCATTGTGTATATATTGGTTTGGAGGTTGGTTTTGAAGGCTATCACAATGCAGGTGTAAAGAAAAAATAATAAAGGTAACAATGGTGTTGTTTGTTAACCTGTAATTTATTCTTGATATTTCGAGATAAAATCTCTTTTTCAGAAGAACACTGGAACTGAAGTAGTTGTCGTCCTGTTATGGCATTTTTAGCTAAATGAAATTTTTTTTTTGTAAATGTTACAGATGGTATTTTTTTATAACTGTATTCTCGTGTTGCATGTTTACGTGAATGCACTTTTTTTTGTTTGTACGTGTGCGGATGTTGTCATGCGCGTAGACTGTGACGTTATGACCGTATCCATGCGCGTGTGTGTATGAATGACTGTATCCACGTGCATATATGCGTATGAAAGAGCGTATTTGTGTTTGGTGGCCATGGTAATGTATAATATTTCGTGTTGGATGTAATATAAATCATTTAATCATTTCTTATTATAATTATGATTATGATTATTATTATTATGATTATTATTATTATTATTACATTTCCCATGACTTTAACCATTACACCATGCACCACGTTTATTGGTATACGACAAGATAACATTAATTTGTTTGACTATCCAAAAGTTTTGAGATAAAAAAGAAAGGTTTTCATAATTTCTGTTGGATTTGTTAGATAAGACGCAACAATGATAAACAAGATAAAGATAAAAATTAGATTTCCACTTTGTCTTAATCAATCGAAATGCACCAAGTAAGAAAGTCAAAGAAAAATACACTAACAGTAAATAAGTACTAACAATCAAATCAGAGCATCCAGTCATGGTGTATTAGTTAACAAGCTAATCTCACATATCCATTACCACTAAATAGTGATCGTTTGGTTAGTTGGGTTTAATGGCATGTCAACCCCTTGGTTTATTTTATGCCGAATACTTTTATTGGTAAAAAAAATGTTTAATGCTGACAAAGTTTAGAAATAATTTCATTTTTAAATGGATAATACAATTTTGTTTATAAACTCATGTTTTTCTATTCAACCTATATATGGGACCCTAACAGGTACTACCACTTCGGGTCAGAGTGGACCAGGGAACAATGGTGATGAAGGGGTGCTCCACATTCCCCAAACCTCCAGAACTGGAACTTCACCATTAGATAGAGTTTAACATCATTCCCAGGACCTCAGCCACCGCCTTCTAGCACCCATATGATAAAAAGGGGTTGGGGCTTGCCATAAGGGCAATAGGGTTGGGAAAACCATATAGGTGCTAGGGCTTGACATGACCAGCCGATTGATTGGAGGGGGTCTCTCTGACCGTCTGTCTAGCCTAAGTAAGGGCCAAAGTGGAGTATTGCAAGTCATGGACTGCTCAACCACCCTCATCATGGGTCGCCAACCACGGCCAACAGATGGCCCAATTGGGGGAGTCTTACTCCTTTGCAGGGGTGCAGTCGGTGCATTCTAACGCCCCAGCCGACAGCAGTTTTGTGATAGAATAGAGACATTAGAGAGAGATAGACAGATAGATTTGTGACTTACTTGTTCTCTTCTTTCTATCTTCTTCCTCTCCACTTCGGCCCATGATGTGAACGTCTAGGTTCTTTACTTTTTTGTATCTTTGTTGGGTCTTCTAACTTGTTGTTGCTTCATTTTCTAACTCAGGGCTTCTTTTAAGGGCATCTTTAAGTCATGTAATAACTAGCAAGACTTGTATTACTTCGATCAAAGGTTTACTTTAGCCAATTCTAACTCATCGCCCAGAGTCACAACCAAAGTAGAACACGTCTGTCCCACTTGAGGTCTGGTTGTAAACTGACTAGCGTCTCCCCTGACTAGCGAGTTTCTAACCGTCTGGTAGTTTTCCATTCCCTGATCTGAAAACACTGGACCCTTAGAATTCTTGCTACAGGGTGTTGTCAATAATCTATGATACCACATAAATTATGCAACACTATTACAACATGATTGGATGCCCTGATTTGATTGTTAGTACTTATTATTGTTATGGGGCAAAACGAATTCCAGCACGTGTATGAACCTGAAAATGTTGGTTTACGATAAACTGAGGTTTGTATACCCGAGTCGGTGCGCTCAACTAGGACATTTCAAGAAAAGGAAGGACAGCTGTTTGTTGTATTCAAAAATACACATGTGAAAGTTGGTAATTTATGAGGAAGTGCGTCCCAGTCTCCTGGCCTCAAAAATTGTACCGGTGCTATCAAAAATAACAACCCCAGCTCGTCATAATTCTTGTTTCTTTTATCATAAATTTGTCGTAATTCTTGTTTAGATTATGAGATGGATATATATAGGTTTGAAATAGACTGAGATAGATAGATAGATAAACAAACAAAATAATATAGAATAGATATGAACAAATTGAAGATAGATAGATATTTTTCGACAAGTAAAATGTATTCGGCGCTTCTTTTTTTGTTGTAATTCTTGTTATTTACACTAAAAACAAGACATTAAACATAACGTGAATAATAAAAAAATTTACGTATTTAAAGTAATATAAGATAAATATGACAATTGAGAATGATAGATAGATAATGAAGATGGATTAGTTTTGAATGACTGATGGCTGGGGTCGTTATTTTAATAGTCACCGGTAGCAATTTTGAGGTAGAAGACGGGACGCACTTTCCTCATAAATTACCTAAGTTTAGCGCTGGGGAGAGTTGGTTGATCACATGGAGAACCTTCTGCTTTCTGATCTGATATGTGGACGACACTTTCACAATTTTCTGCCTCCAGATCAGAAAGCAGACTTTCTCTTCATGTGATCAACCAACTCCACCCAGCGTTAACTTTCACATTGATTTGAAAATAACAACAACAGTCTCCTTTCTTGATGTCCTAGTTGAGCGCACCGACTCGGGTATACAAAACCTCAGTTTATTGTAAACAAATTTTTCAGGTTCATACACAGGCGCCTGGAATCATTTTGCCTCCTAAGACGCAAAAATTAATCTAATCAAAACGCTAGTTCACCGTGCCTTTAATGGTCTGTTCTTATTAAACATTAAAACCATTTATTAATTGTTAGTAATATTTTTCTGTATTTAATTTCTTACTCTGTGCATTTTAGTTGATTTAAGCAGGATGAAGACACAAGGTTGCAAGTATGGAGCATCCAGCAAGGATGAACTCGCTATTTAGTGTAATGGATCTGCAAGACTAGCTTGCAAACTAGCAAGGACGTATATGATTTAATTATTATAATGTTTAATGTGTTTATTTAAGAGCAATTGCTAAAATGTAAAATAGTATTAATTCTTGGATTTTAATTCTCTCTCATTCTTTTTTTCTTTCTTCTTTTCATTATGTTCCGATTGAAACAGATTAAGTGGTATCACTTCCTTCATCACTCCTGTCTCTACTTCTCTATTCTCTTTCTTTGTTTCTTTCTTATCATATTTTTAATAAAATTTAAAAAAAAGACATTGTTAAATTTTCAACTATTCCAAAAATCAGTGAATTGTTTGCCCACATCGATATTTTATTTAAAAAAAAAACTAATTCGGCTCTGCACTTTTCCCTAATCCCAATTATCTACCCAGAGCTCATGAATACCCAACAAGGTCACATTTTGTTTCTAGTGGTGTGTGTGTGTATATATATATATATATATATATATATATATTATGTAGCTCTATATTCTTATTAATGGAGATTGTGTGTTTTCTGTCTGTAACCCGAAACTATACATCACTACTCAAGTCACAAATTCTTAGTTAATTGATTTAAACCTCAATTATGTTTGAATTGAAACAGATTAGCATACACTTCCATGCCACTCACCCCCTCTCTCTATCTTTTCTCCCTATTTTCTTTCTTTGGGTTTTTCTTTCTTATCATATTTTTTCTGTGTACATTCCTTTTTTTCTTTCACCTTTGTTTCTTTATGATAAAAACAGAATGGTTCATTATTTAGCTGAGTACAACACTCATAAGAAATAAGAATTTGGCGGATAAGCAACACCAGAATTTAATCAGAATTACATTTTTGCTTTCATCTTGGATGATTTTGGACGGTACCCTCATTTTTAACAAGCATGATAACGGTTTGTACAATTAAAGGAACAAGAGTATCTGATACATTAATGATTGGATGCCCTTATTGGATTGTTAGTACTTTTATTGTTTTAGTATATTTTTCTCATTTCTTTCTTACGCGGTGCATTTTAATTAAATTAGGTGAATGAATACACAAGTATGGGCATCTAGCAAAAGGATTGAACTTATGGTGTTTGGTTAAGGTTGTTTGATGTATGTTCGGAGGTCAGCAATTTAAGGCTAAGATATTTTGGTGTTTTCAATAAACCCTTAATATGTAATTATAAAATAATTGAAAAGATTCATGAAATATTCAATCAAATACATAAATCGCACAATAAGAAACATTTAAATATTAGCACATGGCATAGAAACAAAACTCATATTAAACAAACAACTTGTAAATTAATATGAAGTTTACAAAAAGATATTACAGGATACCGGCAAAGTTCTTTCATAAGTTTTTTGTTTTAAAGTTCTTGTTTAAATGTTTCAGTTAAAAAAATATAATAAAAGATGTTATAAATCTCGAAGTGAGAAAGAAGGCTAAGATTTCAGAAGCACAAAACATCAGGCTTATCAAGTTGAAATAGATATGCTGTCTCAGAAAAGGCTGATTATAGAAAGAGAGAGATAACAGTTTGTTCATACCTTGTTAAGCTTGTATGTGAATTAATCCTAACCACTGTAAGGGCGTGGATTCATTTAGACACATAAATTCTTTCTGGCTTGAATACCGAAAAGGTGTTTATTATATAAAGATTGAGTAGGCTCCAAATTGGGTCTACTTGTAAATTTCTTTTAGGCGCGAACATCTCTGATTGGTACAAAATGTACAATATTTATTAACAATTTTTCTCTTTATGCTGCGCCAATACCACATGCTCAAAGATGTACTTTCGTCATTCGAACTCTTAATTGTTGTGTGACAACTTCCAGTTCACTACAAACTCACTATTTAGTGGTAATGGATATGTGAGATTAGCTTGTTAACAATTACCCATGACTGGATGCTAGATCTGGCCAAACGCCCGGGGGTCCAGTGGCTTCGGGCCCTGGATCTTTACGAGTTAATACGCTCGATCCCAGGGGGCCATCCCCCCAGCAATACTGCCCCCTTGATTTAAAAGGGGCAGGGACTTGGGTTTATTGCCCGCGCCTTGAGGCGCCCCCTTGAAGGGGGAATGCGACAGGAATCGACGCAATTTTTCACACCGCCACCCATGAGTCTCGCTGTGGTGGTCCCACATAAATAGGGCCTTGTGCCTGACCGTCAAGTGGGGTACGTGGAAAATACATGACTGGATGCTCTGATTTCATTGTTAGTACTTATTATTGTTAGTGTATTTTTTCTTTGACTTTTATTTGGAATGGTCTCAATTTTTAACCCGAGAGTGTTTGTTGCAAGATTATAACGGTTTTACAATTAAGGAACAAGAGTAATTGGATGATTGGACGATCTGATTCGATTATTAGTAACTTATTGTTTGTTAGTATATTAATTTTTCCGTTCTTACTTCTTAACATTTGATTGATTCAGGCAAAATGAAAATCTAATTCTTATCAGATCGGCAGATAAGCAACACCAGATAACCAGTATTCATTTTTGCCTTCATCTTGGACAGTCTCATCTTTAAACAGAGGATGTTGCAAGATGAAATAGTCGGAATATTAGGGAACAAGAGTATTATTATTATAACAAAAATAATTGTTATCCTTATGCTTGCTTTTTTGTCAAACACAAGAAAATCCTGTAACTATAAGCGACACCAAAGATAATCGAGGTTCCATTTTTAACACTGAGAATGTTTGTTGCAGGATTATAACGGTTTTACAATTAAGGAACAAGAGTATTGATGATTGGACGATCTGAAGGTTTGATTATTATTACTTATTGTTGTAGTAATATTAATTTTTTCCGTTTCTTACTTTCTTACCTTCGGATTTGATTCAGGCAAAATGAAAATCTAATTCTTATATGTTTTGTTTATCATCGTCCGTGTCTTATCTAAACAATCCAACAGAAAATTATTAAAACTCTTTATCTCAAACTTTTGAATAGTCAGACAAATTAATGTTATCCATCTTAGAAAAAATTCATTCTTTCGTTAATAATCTACGAAGGTTATTTACTTTAAGGACTTGAGTAAACCGACACTCATAAAAAAATAGGAATTTGGCGGATAAGCAACACCAGATAATCAGGATTTACCTTTTTGCCTGTATGTTTATGAATGTACATTTATCAACTTCTCTTAAAGTATACGCTGTAGAAATTAACGTAAAAGAATGAATTTTTTTCTTAAAGATAGATAACATTAATTTGTCTGACTATTCAAAAGTTTTGAGATAAAGAAGTTTAATAATTTCTGTTGGATTTGTTAGATAAGACACGACGATGATAAACAAAACAGATAAGAATTAGATTTTCATTTTGCCTGAATCAATCGAAGTGTAAGAAAGTAAGAACGAAAATAATATACTAACAACAATAAGTATAATAATCAAATCAGAATCGTCCAATCATCAATACTCTTGTTCCTTAATTGTAAAACCGTTTATAATCCTGCAACAAACATTCTCAGGTTAAAAATGACCTGATTATCTGGTGTCGCTTATAGTTACAGGATTTTCTGGTGGTTGCAAAAAAGCAAGCATAAGGATAACAATTATTTTTGTATTAAATATAATACTCTTGTTCCTTAATATTCCGACTATTATCATCTTGCAAACATCCTCTGTTTAAAAATGAGACTGTCCAAGATGAAAGGCAAAAATGTAAATACTGGTTATCTGGTGTTGCTTATCTGCCGAATTCTGATAAGAATTAGATTTCATTTTGCCTGAATCAATCAAAGTGTAAGAAAGTAAGAACGGAAAAATAATATACTAACAACAATAAGTACTAATAATCGAATCAGATCGTCCAATCATCAATATCTTGTTCCTTAATTGTAAAACCGTTTATAATCTTGCAACAAACACTCTCGGGTTAAAAATGAGACCATCCAAATAAAGTCAAAGAAAAAATACACTAAACATAATAAGTACTAACAATGAAATCAGAGCATCCAGTCATGATATTTTCCACGTACCCCACTTGTACGGGTCAGGCACAAGGCCCTATTTATGTGGGACCACCCACAAGCCGAGACTCATGGGTGGCGGGTGAAAAAATTGCGTCGATCTGTCGGCATTCCCCCTCAAGGGGGGCGCCTCAGGCGCTGGGCAATAAACCCAGCCCTGCCCCTTTAAATCAAGGGGCAGGTATTGCCTGGGGGAGTGGCCCCT
The DNA here is from genome assembly GCA_023376005.1 of Doryteuthis pealeii. Classification (NCBI taxonomy): domain Eukaryota; kingdom Metazoa; phylum Mollusca; class Cephalopoda; order Myopsida; family Loliginidae; genus Doryteuthis; species Doryteuthis pealeii. Next base: position 43,322,268 of record CM042172.1, read on the forward strand.
GGGATCGACGCTATTAACTCGTAAAGATTCCAGGGCCGAAGCCACTGGACCCCCGGCGTTGCCAGATCTAGCATCCAGTCATGGTGTAATGGTTAACAAGCTAATCTCACATATCCATTACCACTAAATAGTGAGTTTGTAGTGAACTGGAAGTTTTCACTACAACAATTAAGAGTCGAATGACGAAAGTACATCTTTGAGCATGTGGATTGGCGCAGCATAAAAAGAGAAAAATTGTAATAAATATTTGTACATTTTCGACCAATCAGAGATGTTCGCGCCTAAAAGAAATTTACCAAGTAGACCCAATTTGGAGCCTACTCAATTCTTATAAATAACACCTTTTTCGATATCAAGCCAGAAAGAATTTATGTGTCTAAATGAATCCACGCCTTACAGTGTAAGATTAATTCACATACAAGCTTAAAAGGTATGAACAACTGTATCTCTCTCTTTCTATAATCAGCCTTTCTGAGATCAGCATTATCTATTCAACTTTATGCCTGACTGTTTTGTGACTCTGAAATCTTAGCCTTTCTTTCTCACTTCGAGATTTATAACATCTTTTATTATATTTTATACTGAACATTTAAACAAGAACTTTAAAACAAAAACTTATGAAAGAACTTTGCCCGGTATCCTGTAATATCTTTTGTAAACTTCATATTAATACAAGTTGTTTGTTTTAATACTGAGTTTTGTTTTCTATGCCATGTGCCTATATATTAAATGTTTCTTATGGTGCGATTTATGTTTGATGAATATTTCATGATCTTTTCTAATTATTATAAATTACATATAAGGTTTTGAAAAACACAAAATATCTTAGCCTTAAATTGGTGACCTCCGAACATACATCAAACAACCTTACCCAACCACCATAAGTTCAATCCTTGCTAGATGCCCCATACTTGTGTATCATTCAACCTAATTTAATTAAAATGCACCGCGTAAGAAGAAAATGAGGAAAAAATATACTAACAATAATAAGTACTAACAATCCAATAAGGGCATCCAATCATTATGTATCAATACTCTTGTTCCTTAATTGTACAACCGTTATCATCTTGGTTAAAAATGAGACCGTCCAAATCATCCAAGATGAAATGCAAAAATGTAATTCCTGATTATCTGGTGTTGCTTATCCGCCAAATTCTTATTTCTTATGAGTGTTGTCACCTCAGCTAAATAATGAACCATTCTGTTTTATCAATAAAGAAACAAAGTGAAGAAAAAGGACATGCTACACAGAAAAAATATGATAAGAAAGAAACAAAGAAAGAGAATAGGGAAAGATAGAGAGAGGGGGTGAGTGCATGGAAGTGATACTGCTAATCTGTTTCAATCAAACATAATTGAGGTTTAAATCAATAACTAAGGTTTGTGACTTGAGTAGTGATTTAGTTTTGGTTACAGACAGACAAACACACAATCTCCATTATAAAAGATATAGGCCATCATATATATATATATATATATATATATATATATACACACACACACACTAGACAAAATGTGACCTGTTGGGTCATTCATTGAGCTCTGGGTAGATAATTGGATTAGGGAAAAGTGCAGAGCGAATTAGTTTTTTTTTTAAATAAATATGATGTTGGCAAACAATTCACTGATTTTTGGTAATAGTTTGAAAATTTAACAAATGTCTTTTTTTTAAATTTTATTAAAAATATTGATAAGAAAGAACAAGAAAGAGAATAGAGAAAAGATAGAGACAGGAGTGAGTGCAAGGAAGTGATACCACTAATCTGTTTCAATCGAACATAATGAAAAGAAGGAAGAAAAAAAGAATGAGAGAGAATTAATCAAGATTATTATACTTTTTACATTTTAGCAATTGCTCTTAAATAAACACATTAAACATTATAATAATTAAATCATCATACTGTCCTGCTAGTTTGCAAGCTAGTCTTGCAGATCCATTACCACTAAATAGCGAGTTCAATCCTTGCTGGATGCTCCATACTTGCAACCTTGTGTCTCCATCTGCTTAATCAACTAAAATGCACAGAGTAAGAAAATAAATACAGAAAAATATACTAACAATAATAAAATGGTTTTAATGTTTAACTTTAGAACAGACCATTAAGGCACGGTGAACTAGCGTTTTGATTAGATTAATTTTGCGTCTTAGGGGGCAAAATGAATTCCAGCGCGTGTATGAACCTGAAAATGTTGGTTTACAATAAACTGAGGTTTGTATACCCGAGTCGGTGCGCTCAACTAGGACATCAAGAAAGGGAAGACTGTTGTTGTATTCAAATTCACATGTGAAAGTTAACGCTGGTGGAGTTGGTTGATCACATGGAAGAAACGTCTGCTTTCTGATCTGGAGGAGAAAATTGTGAAAGTGTCGTCCCACTATCAGATCAGAAAGCAGAAGTTTCTACCATGTGATCAACCAACTCTCCCCAGCGCTAACTTTCAGGTAATTTAGAGGAAGTGCGTCCCGGTCTTCTACCTCAAAAATTGCTACCGGTGACTATTAAAATAACGACCCAGCTCAGTCTATTCAAAACTACCATCTTCATATCTATCTATCTATCTCAATTTGTTCATATTTATCTATATTACTTTAAATACTAAGATTTTTTTATTATTCACGTTTGTTTAATGTCTTTTTTAGTTTAAATAAACAAGAATTACAAACAAAAAAAAGAAGCGCCCGAATACATTACTTGTCGAAAATATCTATCTATCTTCATTTGTTCATATCTATCTATATTATTTTGTTTGTTTATCTATCTATCTATCTCAGTCTTATCCAAACTATATATCCATCTTCATATCTAAACAAGAATTACGACAAATTATGATAAATAAACAAGAATTATGACGAGCTGGGTTGTTATTTTGATAGTCACCGGGTAGCAATTTTTGAGGCAGGAGACTGGGACGCACTTCCTCATAAATTACAACTTTCACATGTGATTTTGAATACAACAACAGTCTTCCTTTTCTTGATGTCCTAGTTGAGCGCACCGACTCGGGTATACAAACCTCAGTTTATCGTAAACCAACATTTTCAGGTTCATACACGTCTGGAATTCGTTTTGCCCCATAACAATAATAAGTACTAACAATCAAATCAGGGCATCCAATCATGTTGTAATAGTGTTGCATAATTTATGGTATCATAGATTATTGACAACACCCTGTAGCAAGAATTCTAAGGGTCCAGTGTTTTCAGATCAGGGAATGGAAAACTACCAGACGGTTAGAAACTCGCTAGTCAGGGGAGACGCTAGTCAGTTTACAACCAGACCTCAAGTGGGACAGACGTGTTCTACTTTGTTTGTGACTCTGGGCGATGAGTTAGAATTGGCTAAAGTAAACCTTTGATCGAAGTAATACAAGTCTTGCTAGTTTTACATGACTTAAAGATGCCCTTAAAAGAAGCCCTGAGTTAGAAAATGAAGCAACAACAAGTTAGAAGACCCAACAAAGATACAAAAAAGTAAAGAACCTAGAGTTCACATCATGGGCCGAAGTGGAGAGGAAGAAGATAGAAAGAAGAGACAAGTAAGTCACAAATCTATCTGTCTATCTCTCTCTAATGTCTCTATTCTATCACAAAACTGCTGTCGGCTGGGGCGTTAGAATGCACCGACTGCACCCTGCAAAGGAGTAAGACTCCCCCAATTGGGCCATCTGTTGGCCGTGGTTGGCGACCCATGATGAGGTGGTTGAGCAGTCCATGACTTGCAATACTCCACTTTGGCCCTTACTTAGGCTAGACAGACGGTCAGAGAGACCCTCCAATCAATCGGCTGGTCATGTCAAGCCCTAGCACCTATATGGTTTTCCCAACCCTATTGCCCTTATGGCAAGCCCCAACCCTTTTTATCATATGGGTGCTAGAAGGCGGTGGCTGAGTCCTGGGAATGATGTTAAACTCTATCTAATGGTGAAGTTCCAGTCTGGAGGTTTGGGGATGTGGAGCACCCTTCATCACCATTGTTCCCGGTCCACTCTGACCCGAAGTGTAGTACCTGTTAGGGTCCCATATATAGGTTGAATAGAAAAACATGAGTTATATAACAAAATTGTATTATCCTTTAAAAATGAAATTATTTCTAAACTTTGTCAGCATTAAACATTTTTTTTACCAATAAAAGTATTCGCATAAAATAAACCAAGGGGTTGACATGCCATTAAACCAACTAACCAAACGATCACTATTTAGTGGTAATGGATATGTGAGATTAGCTTGTTAACTAATACACCATGACTGGATGCTCTGATTTGATTGTTAGTACTTATTTACTGTTAGTGTATTTTTTCTTTGACTTTCTTACTTGGTGCATTTCGATTGATTAAGAAAAGTGGAAATCTAATTTTTATCTTTATCTTGTTTATCATTGTTGCGTCTTATCTAACAAATCCAACAGAATTATGAAAACCTTTCTTTTTTTTATCTCAAAACTTTTGATAGTCAAACAAATTAATGTTATCTTGTCGTATACCAATAAACGTGGTGCATGGTGTAATGGTTAAAGTCATGGGAAATGTAATAATAATAATAAATCATAATAATAATAATCATAATCATAATTATAATAAGAAATGATTAAATGATTTATATTACATCCAACACGAAATATTATACATTACCATGGCCACCAAACACAAATACGCTCTTTCATACGCATATATGCACGTGGATACAGTCATTCATACACACACGCGCATGGATACGGTCATAACGTCACAGTCTACGCGCATGACAACATCCGCACACGTACAAAAAAAAAAGTGCATTCACGTAAACATGCAACACGAGAATACAGTTATAAAAAATACCATCTGTAACATTTACAAAAAAAAAAATTTCATTTAGCTAAAAATGCCATAACAGGACGACAACTACTTCAGTTCCAGTGTTCTTCTGAAAAAGAGATTTTATCTCGAATATCAAGAATAAATTACAGGTTAACAAACAACACCATTGTTACCTTTATTATTTTTTCTTTACACCTGCATTGTGATAGCCTTCAAAACCAACCTCCAAACCAATATATACACAATGCTTCATGCAAATTATAAAACTCACTTAAATAAATTAGGGGTTCGGGTTTAGGGTTAGTTTAATGGGAAAATAAATAATAATTTTTTTTTTTTTTCTGACTGACCAGAAAAAACCGAACCCAAATTATCTATTCATTTACTAACACTAAACCCTACACCCAACCCTAACAAAAGTTCATAATTACCCTCAACTATTCCTATCTAATACTAATAATTTGTAAGCAGTTATTTTTTCAGTAATTATTCCTATTGATAAAATCTGATGTGTTTCAGTTACAAAATATCATCTGCGTTAAATAAAAGAATTGGCAGAACGAGCACATCAAGCAAGTGATAATTTGACAATTGCAAATGCAACATATTTTTGGAATGTTTCTTTTTGAGAAGAACTATTCACAGCGATATGTAGTGCCAACATACTCACTAATTACTGGTGTGGTTGGTAAGATTGAGGAAATCACCCAGATTAAGTTATGGTGTTCTGATAGAAATCAAGGATGTGGCAAGCGAGAAACTTAGACTTAAAATCTTTCTGAATACTGAAGAACAAAGAGTTCTATCTGCAGTTTTTGTTGGTTGGATTTTATGGCATGTCAACCCTTCTTGGGTTATTTATGCCGAGAAAAGGTTTGTTTGATTCATTTTTGATGGGTACTCAATTTTTTTTTTTTAAACTCAAATTCTTTTTATTTATTTAACCCATAGATGGTACCCTAACAGGTACTACCACTCCGGGTCAGAGTTGACCTGGGAGTAATGGTGATAAAGGGGTACCCCACATTCCCCAGAGCTCAGAATTGAAACTTCACCTTCAGAAAGAGTTTAATGTCATACTCAGAACATTAAGACCCTCGGTCACCGCCTTCTAGCACATATATGATAAAAAGGGTTGGGGGTTTGCTATAAGTGCAATAGGGTTGGGACAATAATACAGATGTTAGGGCTTGAAGTGACTAGCCAATTGATCAGAGAGGGTTTCTCTGACTGCCCATCTAGCCTAGTAAGGGCCAAATGGAGGGTTGCATGTCATGGACTGCTCAGCTACCAGGATTCCATCCTTAAGCACCATGGATTGCCACCCACATCCCACAGGTAGCCCCATTGGGGTGCGGGGGGGGTTTTTGATATAAGGCGTGTGTCAAACCACCACTTCTACTTATAGACTTGCCGATGAACATGTGACCAACCTATTAACCAACACTGGCAGTATTCTGCTGCTGATATTATTATTTATACTGGCTGTTTTAATCTTAGCTAAACATAACTACTTGGTTTGTGGACAACGGATCATATCACTGGACCTTTTGACACTACGTAGGATTCCATGACTTATGACTTATTCACTTACCAAAGGATTCTATAGTTCAGGACTTACTTACTTTTAGTCCTTTTTACTGGCCAAGGATGGCGATCAGAAACTTAACAGGGGGGGCGTCTTACCCCTCAGCAGAGGTGCAGTCGATGTATTCTAAAGACCCAGCTGAAAAGGCTGATCAGCAGTTATAATAGTGCCTCTTCACAATCAACAATGTAAAAGAGAATATGGTTTACCTCCGGGAATGAAGCATATTTGCACATGCTTGATAATGCAGGAGGAGTTAAAAATGCTGAATAATTGTGTGGGTGGCATAGGGCTTTTGACACACCCTGTAGTGAGAGTTCTGAGGGAATGGAAAAATACCAGTAATGGTTAACGGCCCGAACTAACCCCAGAGACGAGAATCTCGCAAGTCACGTGATATAGAGTTAGAGTATAGTTCAGTTTAACACAAATGCAATGCAGAACAGACATGTTTTGCAGGGTTGAACTCAGACCGTGTGGTGAAAATGGCAGTAAAATAAAGCTTTGATCAAGGTAATACAAGTCTTGTTAGTTATTTGCATGACTTGAAAAAGAAGCCCTTAGTTAGAAATGAAGCAACAATAAGTTAAAGACCAGACATGGCGACTGACTAAAAGAAAGAAGAACGGAAATGGCGTCTAGACATAGAAAGAATGAAGAACAAGTAAGTCAGTCTTAACTAACTGTCTCTCTCTCTCACATGAAGCCTTTCTCTGTCACTCTTATTTAAATACCTGCAATGGTAACAAAAACTCAGATAGGGAATATAAATTTAAGAGACATGATTTCATCGCCAGAGAATTGAAAAGGTTAATTCCATGTCAAATCATCCAGAAAAAAGAAAAATAAGTCCCGAGTCTAACAAATAAAACAACAACTTTGGCAAAATTCGACTTTCTTTATCGACATAGTCTCCTTCTAGGGTGATACACTGATTCCAATGCTTCTCTACCAATTCTATGCCTTTTGTAGAACCATTTGCAATGTTACTTTACTAGTTTTAAATGTTTGTATGCAAGTTTTAGTGTGTGTTTTTTATATACGCTAATACATAGTGAAAAGTGTGGATTAATATTGGTTTAAACATACACAATGTTTTCAAAGAAATTATACAAAAATAAACACATATGTATATCACTATAACACGTGCATCCCTTCTACAACCGTATATTTTTTATCAGGTTTTCTTCCCACACGTACTTAAGTATGATTACCTCCTTTCTTTTGCCTTTTTATTGAACACTTACACAATTGTAGACAACACAGTTGGTGTAAAATTATTCTCCATGAGTTTCCAAACTGTCTTTCATAGGAATGAGGAACCCTCTATATAGTGTAAAAAAGATTTAAAGCCCCTAAAAGGAGTTTCTAAAAACGTTAAGCCCCAAACACATTGTCCATGTTTTGACTAAAGTAAAAAATCCCTAAAATTTTGAACTTCCAATTCCAAAAATTGGCCAAGTTACATCAATTTTTAGCTGTCCAAATTTTGGGGTTATGCAAACAATTGTGACTTTTTGTTATCTATTTTTGTCTGTAAGATAAGTTCTAGAGCTTCCCTACTCCTAAATATTGGCTTAGAAAAACGTTTTGGCCCGAGGAATCCAAGAATGCTATCAAATAAAGCCTCAAAATTTTGGCATTGTCTCAGTCCAGATCTGGACAAAATTTGAGAAAAATTGAAGGGTATGGGTGACAATTTTTCTTTTTTTCTGGTTGATTTGACATGAAATTACCCAAATGCTAGATTTTTGCATATGCAAATTTCCTCCAAGACCAACCACACAAATAAACAACAGCATGAGTGACAGAACAAACAAGTAGTTTTGGAACTCGATATTGTGTGCTCGTTATGGAAGACTGCTGGACATTGTGTTTTATACATAGCAACATAATGATGAGGACAACAGTCTGAAAAATAAAAAAATTTCAGTCTCAAAATTGTTTCAGTTATTTCCTATAACTCCAAACCTAAAAAAAGAGGAACCACTCTGAATGAATTTTATCTGTTTAATTAATCTACCCATTATTTTCCAATTAAAATAACCTTAACCCTAACCCTAAACCCTGTCTTCTTTTTTCCAGTAGATAAATAAATAAATAATTCATAAAATTCATTCAGAGTGGTTCCCCTTTTTTAGGTTGGAGTTATAGGAAATAACCATTGTTTCTTCCTTCTTCAAAAACATTGTCAGTCTACACTCAATCCTTTTAACTGTTAACATCCTATACCGCTCATCCACCCCGGGCAGAAGTCACATTCGTTTTCCTAATCTACCCCAAATGATAGCCTTTGTGTAAATGTAATAGTAAACATATTAAGCAGTGTTTAATTTAAGGGAAATAACAGGTAACTTGAAATGAAAAGGCCTTTTTTAGGCACTTTTTTGATAAATTTTTATAGGAATGGGGCTCTGGTCTTAGAAAATTCTCAACAGGATGTTAGAGTTAACTGGTCATCTGCATTTTTTCTCAGAAACTGGTCATTTGGGATTCAGTACGGTAGAATAGAAATTTAAAAATAACTGTAATTCTGAATTCACAAGAGTTTTTGACTTTTCATTAACCTTATGGCTATATAAAACAATGTTTTCAAATCAATTTTTTCTGCTTGCAGTTTATTGTTTAACAGTTCAAGGGGAAGCAACTCTGTTATTCTTAAAATTTGACTAGATTTAAAAATAAGCAAATATCGTAAATTACCTTTTGTTTTTTTGTTTGTTTGTTTTTGTTTTTAACTATTTAATTCTTAATTTGTTAATTCATTTAATTCTTTTAAACAAGTTATGACAGTGGAGGGAGGGTCGGATTTATTCTTATGTTTTTTCCTGATATATCTGGGTTAAGGAGATATATTCTGAAGTTTGTATTTGAATATTATCGCAGTAGTAATTGGTACATCGAAAATAGTAATTCCGTCTCCGTGGTGTCGTCTAGCGAGTAAAGTAGCTTGTGGGCATTAGGTCGTCGGCTATCAAGTAAGTGTAGTTCTAACACAGTGTCGACTATTTATACCTGACACTGTCCAATCAGATTATAATAAGGGGGTACCAAGGTATTTACATATTCATTATATCATTCCAAGTTGTCTGCAGTTGTTAGTTGCTAAATGGATTGGGAATCAATTTGAGGGATAAGTTTATAGGATAAAGTTCAAGTTTATGATTATATTTTTTGGTTTATTTTTATTTCTTTCAGGAAGGAACAAACAGTCATTATACTGACATTTTTAAATAAATCTGATGTTGTTTCTGTTATAAAAACGTTGTCGTCTAATAACAGCAAAATCACCACATTCTATTAGAATGTGTTTAACATCAAAAAATGTTTAACAGGCTATGCATTGTAGTGAGAGAGGAGACATACCTCGTGCAACACGGTGTGACAGAGAGAGTGGCGGGTATGAAGACTTGCCGTATTCTCGAAGGAAGCGGGCTAGGCTTTGCCTGGCATGTAGGACTGACCTAGAGTCGAACCCGCTTCCTCAGAATGTGAGGGCTGTGGACGATCAATGAAATAAGAAATAGCATAGTGGCCCGGATGTAGGTGGTCGCGCCGTGCTGACGAGTGCTGCACGGACAATTATGAGTGAGGAGCTCGGATGTGGTGAAATTGAGCTGTATTTAAAGGACTTCTTCTCACAGACCAGGGAGAACGACTGGCAGTAGTATTTTGCTTGTCAGACAAGCGGACAACAAGAAAATAATTATTGATATTGATTTTTGGAGCACGAGACAGTTGGGAGTGTTTAGAACTGTCGATTGGAAACCTTGCGTCAGACTTGACTGTGACCCCCCCACACACACACACACACACACTGATTAGATGCATTCTCTCTGTTTTTCTTGTTTATATAAAAATGAGTCTGTTAGTATTGTGGTACCTATACGTAGTTAGGATATAGCGACTTGTCCTTCTGAAGTCTGGTGTCCAGGCCCCGACACTAACTTTTTTCGATGACCATCCTGAACAAAAATTATCAACCGTCCCAAATGGGGTTTTGGACGCGTCCCAAAATCAAAATATTTTGTTTAATTCATAGCATCATCTATACTTGTCAGTCATCAGTAGCATAATAACATGTAATAAACATTAAGAAAAGCTGAAAACAGTTGACAGGAAAAAACATATTTATAATCAAGATAATAAAATAAAAATTTTATAACTAAAATTTATTCTATTTCCATCTTTATGCAGACATTTTCCAATCATAAAAATATATACTGTGTGACTGTGTCTATTTCTTCAGTGTTGTTGCCATTAGTAATTTTAAGTCTAGAACTAGACTGTTTTTTGAGGTCAGCATTTGGGCAAATCACTGGACGGTCAATATTGGAATGTAGTACTAACTTTTAGGACAACTTTTACCGTCCCCGGCAAACTGTCCCGGATGACGTATGGATCGTCCCAGATGTAATTTTTATCATCCCCAGGATGACGGACAGCGTTAATGTTGAGCCCTGCTGGTTCCCATTCACCTATATTGGATTTTTATTGAGAAGAGATTGTTATGCATGTTATTATTCCAATTTTGTTGCCTTTTTTATTTTTTGTAAAGAAGAACAATTGATTTTGACTTCAAGTCTTTTACGTAATTTGTATGGGCCATTTTTAGTGCCTGATTGGGTTGCCGAGACATCTATATGATTTCCTCTTATTCCTATTTGGTTTGGGAATCCATTATAGTGGGATTATTTTTGAGTTATATATGATGTTCAGTCTGTTTTGTATTTTATTAATTAAAAGTTATCATTTTTTTAAAAATTTTATGGATAGTAAAAGTAAGAATTTTTTATGGCTGGTTTTCTGGTTTAAGTAAAAATGAATGTGTTTGTCTTATGTGACTTATAGTGACTAGCAAATATATGCACGCTCCGGGTGCAAGTATTTCAGTTTTATGTATTAGAATATATCCTAAATTAAAAAGCTAATGAAACTAAATAAGAATGCAGATAAAAAGATTTAAAACAGTGGGGGTATATCGGAAAATAGAACAGCGAAACATAATTTTCCTCACTCCCGTATTTCATTGCTAAATTTTCCTCATTTAACTATTTAGTTAAAATAGGAAGTAAAGAATAAATCAGTTATTTCTTTTAAGATTTATACTCAAGAACTTTGTCATATATTCATATAAGATAACCAACAATTAGAAATCAATAATACTAAGCACATATTTATTAAAATCAAATTTTTAATATCAATATGCAAATTAGCCTTCCCATTCACTGTAAACCACTATTTTTGTTGTATATATAAATATAATTGCCTGTTATTAGCATGTAGATATGATCAACAGTATTAATAATGTAATTTTATTATATATAAATTGAGGTTTAAAATAAAATCATGGAGAATGTGCATGATAAATAACGAAGGGAATTGTGACTTGTGTAGTAATATATNGAGAGAGATCAGGGTAGTGCTTTGTGCGTGATTCGAACCCTACCTGTCAGGCTGATAGGCGGACATTCTAACCACACTAGCTAGCTTCCCCATATATATATATATATATATATATATATATATATATATATATACACACACACACACATACACAAACACTGTGTTGAACAAGATGGACATTTCATGTCTGACGAGTTTCTTTTTGATTTTTCTAGTTTTCTGGCTACTTCAGGTTGAAATCTATTTATTAGTTATCAAATTTTCATCCCTTGACTTTCAGCACTCTGAAGTGCTTTCATCAGGGGCAAATGTAATTGAGTAGGTTCTTGGTTCTTTTTAAACACGGAAGGTGTTTAAACAACAGAGTAGCAGTGGGAGTAAATAGGAGGGGGAACTCACAGCAATTATATGAAAGGGTGTGTGGATTGGGAGGAGGAGGAGAATTGGCTGGAAATGAATTATAGACATTTTAGGATGTGTCTGCTATAATCAAAATTAATCTTATTCAAAATGGGTTTAATTCACTTAATGTATAAAGCTCCAATATTAAAAATTGGACAGAAAACATAAAAAGATTGAAAATAAACACATCAGACATGAAATGTCAGTCTAGTTCAGCACAGTATGCATAAAAGAAAAAATGCTGCCCATATATATATATATATATATTATATATATATTGGTTTGGAGGTTGATTTTTGAAGGCTATCACAATGCAGGTGTAAAGAAAAAATAATAATAAGGTAATGTTATGGCATTTCTAGTTAATCAGAAATGCCATAACAAGACGACTTCAGTTCCAGTGATCTTTTGAAAACGAGATTTTATCTCTAAAATTCAAGAATAAAATACAGGTTAACACACAACACCATTGTTACCTTATTATTAGTTTTTCTTTACACCTGCCTTCAAAATCAACCTCCAAACCAATATATACACAATGCTTCAAGCAAATTATAAAACTCTCTTATATATATATATATATATATATATATATATGAAATATCTAAAAGATATATAAAAGTAAAAATGCTGCCCATATATATATATATATATATATATATATATATATATATATATATATTGAATGGAGGTATGTGGTATCATGGTTAGTCTCATAGGAAATGGAGATGACTAAATGAACTCAAATCCTGGTTAATTCTGTTTGCATTTCACATAGTGCTAATACCTTGCGAAAGGTATGCACCCAACTACTCTCCTACAGTTATGGATAAATATTAGGGCAGACTCGGCTCTTCTTAACCTTGTTTAGCAACCAGTCTAGGAGAAGGAAAACTCTGAATTGAGACCTGTTAAACTTAAGAAATTGACCATGCAGCATCATAGTAAGCGAGTTCAGACTTCAGTCTTGCTATTATATTCACTTTCACACTAATACCCTTGGGAAAGGTATGAAACTCCCCCCCCCAGTTATGTGTTAAATAATACCACTATTGTTCTAAAAATGGCTTTGGCCTTGAATAACTCACGAAGGCCTGAACATAGAAATTAGCTTAATTGCCAACAGATGGGGTGGCTTTTAAGCTAGTATATAAATATAGATACAAGATTTATTTTGATGATTTTCCCAACCCTATTGCCCTTATGGCAAGCCCCAACCCTTTTTATCATATGGGTGCTAGAAGGCGGTGGCTGCGGGTCTACATGTCCTGGGAATGACGTTAAACTCTATCTGATGGTGAGGTTCCAGTTTTGGAGGTTTGGGGAATGTGGAGCACCCCTTCATCACCATTGCTCCCTGGTCCACTCTGACCCGGAGTGGTATTACCTGTTAGGGTCCCATCTATGGATTAAATAAAAAAATGTATTTATAAAAAAATTGTATTATCCATTAAGAATTGATTTACTTCAAAACTTTATAGGCATTAAATGACCCACTGAGGTTGATATGCCGTAAAACAAAACAAACCAAAAGATTTATTTTGAACTTTTTAAATCCCGGGCAATACCGGGTAGTTCTGCTAGTTGTCAATAAAACTGAAATCCTGGAAAAAATCCAGAGGTTTTTAATGAATCAAATTTTTATTTTTTAGAATTTTATTTTTTAAATACAGCGATTATATTCTGAACCATATAACCCATGTAGGTGTTAGTGTGTCTTTTAAATATAAATGATTTTATCCAGGTTTTTCATTCTTGCCTTTAACATGGTTATAGCTTCTTTTTTTTTTCAATTCCATTAAAGGTGTAGGGGGAGGTTCCTCTTTTGACCCACACAGAGCATTAGCTTAATTGCTACCAGATAGGGTGGCTTTTAAGCTAGTATATAAATATAGATAGATTAAATCCCAAGCAATGCTGGGTAGCTCTGCTAGTTATTAATAAAGTAAAGTCGTCGGGGCGGCCTAAAGTCGGTATCAGCCAGTCAGCGAGGGAGTCTATCCCCTTTTCAATAGTGCTAGACCAAGGAGATTGTTTTGGCATCTGAGGTGGAGCGCCACACCTACTATCAGCTCCTTACTTTACCACACAGATCCCTGTGCTACTCATACGCTGAGTTGGCGAGGGCCGGTATCGAACTAAGAACCTTGCAGTTTCTAGCTGAACGCTCTACCGACTGAGCTAACCGGCCCCTAGAGTTATTAATAAGTTAATTGTCTTTGTTTATTTATTCTTTAGAAATAAATGGTCTACTTACGATGGCGATAGGCCCAGCCATTCCAATGAATTATTTAAAAAAAAAAAAAAAAGTCTGAGCCACGCGAACCGGTTTTTAACAACTACTCTGAACGCTGATTGGCTTTAGCATTAACCAACCAGATATACAGAGGCCGAGGTCGGCATTGAAAAAATCTATTTAAAGCCATTTGTTCTGTTAGCATTGAACAAACAGGTAGCGCATTAGGGTTTGGTCATCTCTAATGGGGTCTAACTGGCAAGGAGAGTATTATGTTGAAAGACCTGAAACCCCCCAATAAAGCAGTTAATAACATAACTGACAACGCAACCCTGCGCTGTTTACTAGCACAAGCATATCTCAAACATTAAAACTGAAATCTTGGATAAAAATCCAGAGGTTTTTACTTAATCAAATTTTACAGCGATTATATTCTGAACCATATAACCTATGTAGGTGTCAGTGTGTCTTTAAATGTAATGAATCTATCCAGGACTTTCATTCTTGCCTTTATCCTATTTATAGCTTCTTTTTTTTTTTTTCAATTCCATTAAAGATTTATGGGAGGTTTCTCTTTTGAGCAAATAGAGCATTAGGGTCCCTGCTAGAAATGACTGCCCCCTCCCCCCCATCTCACCCAAAAAGAAAATGCGACCCACAGATGTTGATGACAAGGCATTAATTCATTGGAATTAACAATGACATTTTTCCCCGTCTTTGTGATAAATTGTTAAAAACACATGTTCACATGAGAAAGAAAACTGCACACAACACAAAACAAATAAAATTCTTTTTTTAAGTTGTTTCATTTATTCCCCGTTTGTACCTGTCCGCCTTTTCAGTTGTGCGTTGCCAAGCACTTGCTGTGAAAACACTAAATGTTCTGTACTATTTCAAGTGTCAAGTTTCTGTTAGTCCAGAAATAATAATGATGGTATAAGAATTAGAATGGTGTTAACTCGGTTGCTAACGCCCATTTCTTATAATGCATTGCGTTATCTGAAAGAGAGTAACCTATGACAGAACATATACATTGAACAAATCTCGACAAAGAGTTATAACAAATAGACTTTATTGTCTAAGCATAGTCTAACATAAAGAAGAGAAAACAGGATAGATTAAAGTCTAAAGGGGCTGTGTACAGACACACTTATGAGCCTGTAACTGGAGGGCTAAGACTCCCCCCAGCCCAACCGGATGAAGACTCAACTTATTCAAGTCTAGTTAACAGCTGGAGAATCCAGGAGAAAGAGAGTTTGACTTTTGTAAGACTGCCTTTAAATATCCAGGTCGCAATGCCACCTAAGGGCAAACTATAACAAGTAAGGGGAGATAATCCCACACCTAACAGCAACTATAGATAATCCCTATAATGGTAAAAAAAAAAATCTAAACAGACCTTCAAGTTTTGTTCAGACATTTGAGCTCGATCATTGCGTTGTTGTTGCCAAGCACTTGCTGTGAAAACACTAAATGTTCTGTACTATTTCAAGTGTCAAGTTTCTGTTAGTCCAGAAATAATAATGATGGTATAAGAATTAGAATGGTGTTAACTCGGTTGCTAACGCCCATTTCTTATAATGCATTGGGTGATCTGAAAGAGAGTAACCTATGACAGAACATATACATTGAACAAATCTCGACAAAGAGTTATAACAAATAGACTTTATTGTCTAAGCAAAGTTCAACATAAAGAATACAAAACCAGATAGATGAAAGTCCTAAAGAAAAGTGTTTTTGAAATGAAATGGATAGTTGGTGTCTATCATTTTCTCTCTAATGTGATATAAACATTGAACAAATCCCAACAAAGAGTTATAACAAACAGATTTTATTGTCTAAGCAAAGTCCATCAGAAAGGATACAAAAGAATTCTGATGGAGTTGCTATTTTACTATACACCATAAGCCCAATATCATAAATTGAGCAATATTTCCTTATAATGAATTAGGTTATCCTAAAGAGGGTAACCGAATACAGAACATATACATTAAACAAATCCCGACAAAGAGTTATAACAAATAGACTTTATTGTCTAAGCAAAGTTTAACATAAAGAATACAAAAGAATTCTGATAGAGTTGTTATTTTACTATACACCATAAGCCCAATATCATAAGTTGAGTAATATTTCTTATAATGAATTAGGTTATCCTAAAGAGGGTAACCGAATACAGAACATATATATTGAATAAATCCTGACAAAGAGTTATAACAAACAGACTTTATTGTCTAAGCAAAGTTCAACATAAAGAATACAAAAGAATTCTGATGGAGTTGCTACTTTACTATACACCATAAGCCCAATATCATAACTTGAGTAATATTTTACTACACTCTATAAGGACTATCAAGGTGATAACTAGTAGCACACACCCATTCCTTTATAATCAGTTAGGTTATCCTAAAGAGGGTAACTGAATACAGAACATATACATTGAATAAATCATGACAAAGAGTTATAACAAATAGACTTTATTGTCTAAGCAAAGTCCAACATAAAGAAGAAAAACAGGATAGATTAAAATCTAAAGGGGCTGTGTACAGACACATTTATAAGTCTGTAACTGGAAGGCTAAGACTCCCCCCAGCCCAACAGGATGAAGACACAACTTGTTTAAGTCTAGTTAACAGCTGGAGAATCCAGGAGAAAGAGAGTTTGACTTTTGTAAGACTGCCTTTAAATATCCAGGTCGCAACGCCACCTAAGGGCAAACTATAACAAGTAAGGGGAGATAATCCCACACCTAACAGCAACTATAGATAATCCCTATAATGGTAAAAAAAAAAATCTAAACAGACCTTCAAGTTTTGTTCAGACATTTGAGCTCGATCATTGCATTGTTGTTGCTGATGTTGTTACGATCTTTCAGGCATTCACCTCTACAAACTTCTTCAGGTGTTTTATTTGTTGTGTCAACAACCAAATTCCACCACTCCTATGCAAATGACACCTCCATCACTAAGGGCCACCCACAGTTTTTGTGGGGGAGAGTCCCAGCTGGATAGTGGCTAAAGCACTAGACTGCATCATCATGGAAAGTGAGTTTGGACGCCAGACATTTTATTATGTTCCCTTTCAGAATAATACTCTTGGGAAATGTATGAGTCCCCTTATCCCCCCTCCCCAGATAGAGGAGTTAAATAGTACCACTCCTGTTCTTCTACAAGGATAACATTGGCATTAAATAACCCATAAAGGGTGATATACCATTAAACAAAGAAATTAGTGCTATGCAAAATGCAAGCAGCCTCATCCAGGATTTGAACTCTGGTCGCTATGTCCATTTCCTACAATGATAACCATTACACCATGGGCCTCTTCTCACAAATGTTATATACACAAACCAGAATATGTCCTAGAAAATGAGACCCATAAAATTTTCTGGGTTTTTGAGATACAGACAGATTCGGAGCTTGAATTCAGAATTTTCCTTCTCCAATGTTTCTAGTATTATCTGTGTTATTCGGACTATTGTCCCCATCTTCACTGTTATTTGTACAACGTTTCGCCGATATACCCTCCGGCCTTCTTCAGGTATTTCTTGCCGGACTCGGGGAACCTTCTTTTCGAACTCGGGAACTTTCTTGTCACGGAACTTTGAACCTAACCCTTTATTTATTCCACGACGGTATCCTGTTCTCATTTCACTAACCATAGCTGGGGTAGGAGTTGTGTTAATTAATTATTTTTCTAACTGCTTTCACTCAGGATTGAACTTGGGTTCCACTGGGTTCTCTACTAGAATAGGCTCAGTCCTACTTAGTGATCTATTTCACTTATTCAATACTAATTTAAATTTAAAAAATACAAAGTTCTGTCATTATTTATCCATAGCTGCAGGGAGAATAGTTGAATGCATACCTTTCCCAAGGGTATTAGCACTATGTGAAATGCAAACAGTCTTATCCAGGATTTGAGCTTTGGTCGCAGAATCTATTTCGTAGAATAATAACCATTACACAACATATGCCTCCATAAAAAGATATACAACATAATTGTCTTTTGTTTTTTTTTTTTTCCAGTTTTGCCATAGTACCGCATTAGCCGTTGCTAAGGAAACCAAAATGAATGTTTTGTATATTGATACGTCAGCTTCATTCAGTGTTGATCGCTTGTTGGACATTTTGGAAGCAGATGAAGAAGTAAGTGATTCATTATTTTATCTTTATTCTTTGCTTTTTTAAAATTACTAGCAAATATATGCACCCACCGGTGCAAGTATCTAAGTTTTAATGTAATAAAGTATTGTATTAAATTAGAAAGGCTAATGAAACTAAATAAGAATGCAGATAAAAAGATTTGAAACAGAGGGAGGTATAATAGAAAAATAGAACAACTGAAACTTACTCTTCTATCACTCCCATCTTTCATTGTTATTTTTTCTAATTTAAGTATTTAGTTAAAAGAGGAAGTAAAGAATAAAATGACAGTTATCTTTTCTTGTTAATCGATTTCATTTAAGATTCATTGAAGAGATTTTTGCTTATATTCATTAAAATAAATCCAAACAGTTAAAAATCAATAATACTAAGCACATATTTAATAAAATCACATTTTTAATATCAATATGCAAATTAGCCTTCCCGTTCACACAATAAACCGCTATTTTGTTGTATATATAAATATAATTGCATGTTGTTAATATGTAGATATGGTTAACAGTATTAATAATGTACAACAATTTTATTAATAATCGAGATTTAAATAAAATTAATATCGTGGAGAATGTGATGTCAATAACTAAGGAAATTGTGACTTGAGTAGTAATATAGTTTCGGTTACAGACAGAAAAACACACAATCTCCATTATAATAAGATATATACTAGCAAATATATGCACCCTCTGGGTGCAAGTATTTAAGTTTTGATATAATAAAATTAAAATATCATATTAAATTAAAAAGGCTAATGAAACTGACTAAGAATGCAAATAAAAAGATCTGCAACAGAGGGGGTATAATCGAAAAATAGAACAACTTTGAAACTAACTATTCCATCATTTTCCATTACTCCCCTCTTTCATTGGTAAATTTTCCTAATTTAACTATTTAGTTAAAATAGGAAGTAAAGGATAATATTACAGTTATTTCTTCTTGTAAATAAATTTCTTTTAAGATTTATCCACGAGATTTTTGTTTATATTTCTTAAGATAAAACCAAACAATTAGAAATCAATAATACCAAGCACATATTTATTGAAATAAAATTTTAAATATCAATATGCAAATTAGCCTTCTCGTTCACACTGTAAACCGCTATTTTGTTGTATATATAAATACAATTGCATGTTGTTAGTATGTTGATATGGTCAACAGTATTAATAATGTAAAACAATTTTATTAATAACTGAAGGTTTAAAAGAATGAAATCATGGAGGATTTCACGTAAATAATTAAGGGAATTGTGACTTGAGTAGTAATATAGTTTCGGTTACAGACAGAAAAACACACAATCTCCATTATAATAAGATATACACTAGACAAAACGTGACCTGTTGGGTCACCCATTGAACTCTGGGTATATAATTGGAATTAGGGAAAAGTGAGTTTGTGGAGCAAATTAAATTTAAAAAAAATAGATACGCAAGTGATTCAATTTTTTTTTTTTTTCTTTTTTTTTCATTTTATATATATATATAGGGGCCGGGTTAGCTCAGTCGGTAGAGTGTTCGGCTAGAAACCAAAAGGTTCCTAGTTCGATACCTGCCCTCGCCAACTCAGCGTATAAGTAGCACAGGGATCTGTGCGGTAAAGTAAGGAGCTGATGGTAGGTGTGGCGCTCCACCGCAGACGCTAAAATAATCTCCTTGGTCTAGCGCTAGTGAAAAGGGGATAGACTCCCTCGCTGACTGGCTGATACTGATATTAGGCCGCCCCGACGACTTTACTTACTTACTTATATATATATATATATATATATATATATATATATACATCCCATTAATTTGGTATGAGCTCTCTAATTGGTAATTTAAATTAACTCTCACTACTAGCATATAAGCAATGATCGTTTTCCCGGAAACTTGATCTCTCAGTGACTGTAAAATACATAAACAAACCTATGTATTTAATAGTTTAAAAACACCAGTCCCACTACAGCTGTCAGTGAACGAGGGAATAAGATATCAGACAGGCAAACAGCCAGTCTTAGGTTGACCCTAGCCAAGGATAGTCATTGTGTCTAGCCATACTGAAGAGGTGTGAAACACTGAAACATGTGTCTGTGGATGACTTATTAATATATATATATATATATTTATTAAATATAACTGTTTATACAAAGGTTTTAGTGAGCATCTACCTAAGGTTCCAGGCTTTGCCTTCTTCAGGATACTATTTAATCCCTCTGATGTGTCTGCAAGTTCACATTTTACGGTTATATGTAAACAAAAACCTATATATATATATAATATATATATATATATATATATATAGGTGCTACTAGGTATACGTCCTGTGTCCCTGATGCATAAAAATCTAAAAAGATGCAGTAAAATCATATCCATGCCTCTCAGTGTTTTTTTTTCCTTCCCTCACCATTTCCAGCTAAGTGTAAATACATTTCAATATTTTCTTAGAAACGAATTACACAGGATAGGTTCAAAGTGATCAGATTTCCATATGTAAAGAAGATGATGCTGACAGTTTTCTGGGACATGAAAGGAACCATCATTATTGATTTCTTTGAAAACGTGCAACTGTAAACAGTGTTTACTATTGCCAATCTTTAAAGCAAAAAACACTTTATTTATTAAATGATGGTTAGAAATTTTATTTCAAGGGAAGCAAATGCTGTTTTAAAAATATATAAAACCCGTATAAGACCATACAGAATATTTTACCCATGCCTGGAGATGGAAATTGGAGTGTAATATTCAGATTGGAGGATATACAAAGAAGAGTGATAAAACTAATAAAAAGAGTAAAAGATTACAGTTACAGGGAGAGATTGGAGGGTATACAAAGAAGAGAGGCAAAACTAAAAAAAGAGTAAAAGATTACAGTTACAGGGAGAGATTGGAGGGTAGACAAAGAAGAGTAGAAAACTAATAAAAAGAGAAAAAGATTATAGTTACAGGGAGAGATTGGGGGGTATAGAAAGAAGAGTGATAAAATTAATAAAAAGAGTAAAAGATTACAGTTACAGGGAGAGATTGGAGGGTAGACAAAGAAGAGTGATAAAACTAATAAAAAGAGAAAAAGATTACAGTTACATTGAGAGATTGGAGGGTATACAAAGAAGAGTGATAAAACTAATAAAAAGAGTAAAAGATTACAGTTACAGGGAGCGATTGGAGGGTATACAAAGAAGAATGATAAAACTAATAAAAAGAGTAAAAGATTACGGTTACAGGGAGAGATTTGAGGGTATACAAAGACGAGTGATAAAAATAAAAAGAGTAAAAGATTACGGTTACAGGGAGAGATTGGAGGGTATACAAAGAAGAGTGATAAAACTAATAAAAAGAGAAAAAGATTACAGTTACAGGGAGAGATTGGAGGGTATACAAAGAAGAGTGATAAAACTAATAAAAAGAGTAAAAGATTACGGTTACAGGGAGAGATTGGAGGGTATACAAAGAAGAGTGATAAAACGAATAAAAAGAGAAAAAGATTACAGTTACAGGGAGAGATTTGAGGGTATACAAAGAAGAGGGACAAAACTAATAAAAAGAGTAAAATATTACTGTTACAGAGAGAGATTGGAGGGTATACAAAGAAGAGTGACAGAACTAATAAAAAGAGTAAAATATTACCGTTACAGAGAGAGATTGGGGGGTATACAAAGAAGAGTGACAAAACTAATAAAAAGAGTAAAGATTACAGTTACAGGGAGAGATTGGAGGGTATACAAAGAAGAGGGACAAAACTAATAAAAGAGTAAAAGATTACAGTTACAGGAGAGATTGGAGGGTATACAATGAAGAGTGACAAAACTAATAAAAAGAGTAAAAGATTACGGTTACAGGGAGAGATTGGAGGGTATACAAAGAAGAGTGACAAAACTAATAAAAAGAGTAAAAGATTACGGTTACAGGGACAGATTGGAGGGTATACAAAGAAGAGTGACAGAACTAATAAAAGAGTAAAAGATTACAGTTACAGGGAGAGATTGGAGGGTATACAAAGAAGAGTGATAAAACTAATAAAAAGAGTAAAAGATTACAGTTACAAGGAGAGATTAGAGAAATTACTAGAAAAGCATAATGCAATTACTAATTATGTTATAAACTTTTAAAAATATTTGATGAATAACTATTACAAGCTTTTCTCCTCTGTTTAGTTTTGGGTTGACTATGATATTCACAGATGTACACACTCACTGATTGCCTTTGAGATTCTCATGCATTTTATATGCTTAAAACTTTCTTCAAGATAAATTTGGCAGTGGGATCCAAATTTAACTTACCAGTTTGATGATTTCAAAGTGCCCCTATATATAGGCTGCTAAATACATTATGGAAAGAGTAAACAGATTTTGAGATTTTTTATTTATAAATATAGTGATAGGGTCCTGCTTAATTCAGTCGGTAGAGCCATCCATCTAGAAACTAGATAAAAGGTTCCAGGTTCAATACCAGCCTTAGCCAACTCTTTGCATGAGTAGCACAGCTTGGATATATGCATTAAAGTGGAGAGCTGATGGTAGATGTGGTGCTCAACCTCAGACACTAATGCAATCTACCTGGTCTCGCACTGGTGAAAGGGGATAGACTCCCTTGCTGTCTGTCTGATACTGACAAAAGGCTACTCTACCTACTTTACTTATAGTGATATCAAAGTTTAGACATATTAATAAATATCTCCTATGTCATTTACCACCTGACTAATTCAATATTTCTTCTTCTCTCTTTGGATTTTGGGAGACAAAATAGAATTGCTCCCACGTTTTAAATTAACAAAGGTTTTTCCCTCATCATGTGTTCGTTTTGGTCACATGACAGGATGAACCCTAGAATCACCTTCTTTTATGAACACTATGTTGGAAACGACAGACATAATCATTCGTTTCTCAACAGCTACCAGTGGTGCCTGTCTTTGTTCCCACTTTCTTCGTGTTCCTTAAACACCTTGGTTCCCTCTTTATATGTTGTATTAATTAAATGTTAAATTCTATTAACTAACTTGTCCTTTTCCCTACCAAATATTCCGTGTTAGGTTACCCACTTTTGGATACCCTAATGTCTAATAGGAACACCTTGTGACTCTTTTGTGGTTTTGGATGGGAACTTGGTTCCCTCTTTGTATGTTGTATAATTAAATGTTATATTGTATCAATTGACTTGAATTTTTCCCTACTGAATATTCTGTGTTAGATTATTACCCTCTTTTGGATAACCTAATGTATTATGAGGAATACAGGTGTTAGTTACAAGTTAACACCTTGCGGATTCTCATATGGGCAACCCTATATATCCTGTAGATAAATTGGCTCTTCCTTTTTTATTTTTTCTTCTTTTTTCAGTCTGAAGCAGATACAATCCTCAGAAGAATAAAATACTGTGAAGCATTTAATATTTTTCAAATATTTGAAGTTCTTGAAGAAACACGGCAACATTTAATCAAGCAAGTATGTAATTCTATCAACCATCTCCTGTTTGTATTATTAACATTGGTCTGAGAGGGCCAAAGTGATTTGTTTATGTGCACTAGTAGATAGGCAAATCAGAGATCCAGCATTGCAACGTTCAATTCTTGCCATTTCCATTTGTAGCGTAAATATTAGGGTCTAGCAGAATTGAGAATAAAAATAAAGCTGTGTGTGGACTGCTAGAGAAAGAGAGGAAGAAGAAATAAGAGAAAACAAAGGTTAAAATTTGGAGGAGTGGACACGCAACAGGTTGCCGGTAACTTGACTGTTAATTACTGCAACATTCATGGACGACGGACATAGGATTAAATCACTGGACCTTTACCAATACACAGGATAGGACTTATACGCTTACCAAAGGATCACCAAAGGATTCCATAACATAGGACTTTCTTTAAGCCCTTTTCAACTGGCCAAGGATGGCACTTAAAAACTTTACAATGGTTCGGTGTAAGAATGTGTAGTTTGCTAAACTTTATAGCTCAGCGGTCCTTGAAGTTTCACAAACAGTATATTAAGTAATAAGTTATGTACTTATCTTTGAGTTTTTAAGGGTGAAGTATATTTTTAGTGGGTTCGTTATTGTCTGTTTCTGCCTTCTAGGAGTCGGCACTGTATCTTGTCCACTGCTGTTGCAGCTGGTGTTGCTCTTTTATGTCCGACCCTGTCGGGTGCTTAAACTGTTCTGATCTCGGACGTCTGCCTTCGTCTGCTGTTGATTCTGTTCTGATGATTTCTAGGGTCTCCACCCCTAACCCTTCCAGTCCTGATTAAGGGGAAGGTAACCCATATTTCTCAAAACTTGTCCGCATCTTTATTGTTATATAAACCACAAGTCAACTGATGTGCTCTCTGGCTTTCTTCATTTGGACACATGGTGCAATGGTTATATTATTTTCTCCTACGTGACAACATATATATTGAACAAATCCTGACAAAGAGTTATAACAAATAGACTTTATTGTCTAAGCAAAGTCCAAAAGAAACATTACAAAATAAGATAGATGAAAGTCCTAAAGAAAAAAATATTTGAAATAAAATGTATAGTTGGTGTCTATCATTTTCTCCAACATGAAATAAACATTGAACAAATCCCAACAAAGAGTTATAACAAACAGACTTTATTGTCTAAGCAAAGTCCAAAAGAAACATTACAAAATAAGATAGATGAAAGTCCTAAAAAAAAAAGTCTTTGAAATGGAATGCATAGTTGGTGTCTATCATTTTCTCCAATGTGACATAAACATATTCTACACTCTTCCTAACTCGTCACCTATTAAACATTGAACTTATCTCCCTTTGATCCTATGTGGTTAACCCTTCCCTCTTGTTACCATTCTCCTGTGTAAAAGTTATGTAGACTTTTATTTGCCATTAAAGCCTTACTAACAGGTATTCTGTGTTCTTCCAAATACTTTGATATATATAGAACAAATCCCGACAAAGAGTTATAACAAATAGACTTTATTGTCTCAGCAAAGTCCAAAGGAAACCATCCAAAACAGAATAGATGAAAGTCATAAAGAAAAAAGTATTTTAAGCTAGTCTGAAGTTATTAAATAGAGAATAAAGGTTTTCATTTGCTGTGTACTCTTAAAAGAATTCTATGTGACCTATGCGAAAAACATTAAATGGAGAATAAAAGTTGTCACTGACTGTGTAATCCAAAAATGATGCTGTGGATGTGTGGCTTCTATGAGATCATGAAGTATTTTCAGGGTATGTGTGTTGTATACGGAAATGCCGGTTACTGGTGGGCTAAACCTCTATAAAATCATAGAGTATATTATGGCCCGTGTACAGGTACATGTAAAAGCCTGTAGCTAGGGGTCTAAGACAAGTTCAAATGGACAGATACATCTTGTGTATTAGTTCTGAAGGCCGGGAGTCCAAGAAAAAGAGAGAAATTTTTGGTGACACTGCCTTTAAATATTCTGGTCACAACGCCACCTCATGGCAAACCATAGCAAGTAAGGGAAGATAACATTATCTTTGCTCACACTTATCATTAAGGCATTCTGACAGCACAGATTCCTTTGACTCTCTCTCACCATCTGTCCCTATCTTATCTTAGCTGTTTATAACTTGTATTCTGAACCTCTAATTCATAATTATAATTTATAGATCTCATCATCAAGGCATTCTGACAGCACAGATTCCTTTGACTCTCTCTCACCACCCATCCCTATCTTATCTTTGCTGTTTATAACTTGTATTCTGAACCTCTAATTCATAATTTGTTATTATTTTCTTTACAGACAGACAGCTTCTACTGTGGTTTGAGATTGATTATATGTGACAATGTATCTGGGCTGGTTTCCCCTTTATTGGGCGGCCAACAGTCACAAGGTAAGAAATTTAAATACTAAATGTTCTGTTTATACAAGGGTCATCTCCTGTGTATAATGCTAAATTGCATCGAGGGCGTGCAGAATACCTTTTCATTGCCATTACTCCCAGGTCCACTCCAATCGGGAGTGGTAGTACCTGTTGGGGTTCCTTCTATGCATCATATAGATCATTTTGCAAGTTAACTCTTAATGTCCTATACTGCTTCATTCCGCCTGGCCAGAAGTCACATTCATTTTCCTAATCTGTCCCAAACGATAGCCTTTGTTTAAATGTAATATTAAACATATTTAGGAGTCTTTGATTAAGTGAAATAACAGGTAACTTTAGATACAAAGGTCATTTTTAGCCATCTTTTGATAAATCCTTATAGGAATGGGACTCTGGACTTAGAAAATTCCCAACAGGATGTAAAGAGTTAATGAAGATTATTTCTACCAGTATGTTCAATACACATAAAGTTACTTTTTCTAATTTATTATAATACACATGGAATTAAGGAAAATTATTTCTACCAGTTTATGAAACGAAACCAAACAAAAATATTTATCAACTATTTGGTTACAAATCATGTATACAGAAAGATGAGATTTTGTGTTGGGTGGCCCACAAGGGTTAATATGCTGTTAAACAAAATATCCCACTATGTCCGTGTTTTTTGCAATAGATGTTTTATTTTTCTTGCACCCGTTATTTTACAATACTAAATATATTTTCTTTATTTATTTTAATATTCAGTTCAATGTGTATATTCTAAAAGTTTTTATTTTGTGAGAATGGTTAGTTTTAAAGTGGGGGCTTGTTTTACAATTTAGGCATAAATTGGATCCTCCTTTTATGACCGTAATTTTGTTTTTTTCGTCGACGATGATTAAAATCTGATGTTTTTATTTTAAGAGTACCAAAGCCACCCCCCCCAAAAAAAAGAAAAGAAATAATAACAAAAGAGCACCCACTTTAAAACTAACCATTCTCACAAATGAAAACTTTTAGAATATACACATTCAAGTGAATATTAGAATGTTTTGTTGTTGTTATTTCTTTTCTTTTTTTGGCTTTGGTACTCTAAAATAAAAACGTCAGATTTTAATCATCGTCGATGAAAAAACAAAAATAAAACATTTATTACAAAAACACGGACATAAAATGAGGGTTCAGTTTATTTTATGGTAGGAAATTACCAAGGAAATAGTTAAGGATTACCGTCAGTTATAGTTTTCACTTGGTGCTTGTTAAAATCTTTGTAATATTTTTTATTATTTCTTTTATTTTGTATTTCCATTTTGTTTTTTCAGGTCATTGTGTTATGGTTCATTTAGCCCAAAAGTTGAAGATGTTGACTAACGAGTATTTTCTCTCAGTTTTGGTAAGTCTTATATTACTATTATTATCATTATTGTGATATTTCTTATAATGAAAATTGATATTTCCATCCAAGTTGAAAATATATTTATACTGACTTTTTTGAATTGTAAAGTAATAATCATTTTAAGCTTAAAAATGTAGCTCTTGTGTTGACACTATTCTAAGCCTTGTTTATAAGATGATCAGTTAAACAGATTGTATCAATATTAACCGCCCTGTTGGCTGGGGTGTTAGAATGCAGTGACTGCACCTCTGCAGAGGGGTAAGACTCCCCCAAATGGGGCCACCTGTTGGCCGTGGGTGGTGACCCGTGATACTTAAGGATGGAGTCTTGGTGGATGAGCAGTCCATGACCTGCAACACTCCATTTAGAACATTACTTAGGCTAAACGGGTGGTCAAAGAGACCCCCTCCGATCAATCGGCTGGTCACGTCAAGCCCTAGCACCTATATGATTGCCTCAACCCTATTGCTCTTATAGCAAGCCCCAACACTTTTTATCATATGGGTGCTAGAAGGTTTGGGGAATGTGGATCACTCTTTCATCATCATTGCTCCCTGGTCCACTCTGACCCAGAGTGGTAGTACCTGTTAGGGTCCCACCTATGGGCTAAATAGAAAAATGTATTTATAAAAAAATTGTATTATCCATTAAGAATTGATTTATTTCAAAACTTTATTGGCATTAAATGACCCACTGAGGTTGATATGCCGTAAAACAAAACACGTTTATGTTTCTGTTCATTTGCTTTTTTTTTTTTTTTTTTGTTAATTATTATTCCAGATTTGACTTGCCCTCTAAGCCTGTTTTTTTTTTGTTTACTAACAGGACCATGCGATCTCTTTTTTATTAATATGTGTTTCTTTATATTGTATTATTGTATGAACTAACAATTCCATTGTCATTATTTAGGTACTATATGACACCATGAATGTTGATTATGCCATTAAAGAATAAAACCAAACCAATTGATTTTAGTCAAAGAATAATTTTAAAACTAAAAAATACCAAAGTATTTATTTATTTTTTTGTAATTTTATATTATAATTTTTCAAATACACACTGTGACTTCTCTTAAGTTTTCCCAGTTGGTTCACAAAAAGTAAACATTTTTTTGTTGTTTTTCCTTTAAAAAAAAAACTCACAAAATTTCCTTAACCTTTTTTTTTCTTTTTCTTCAAATTTTACATTTGAATCTGTTGAATTAATTGATAATACTTGATTAAAAATGAGAATTAATTAAAAAAAAAAAAATTTTTATTAGTTAAAAAAATAAATCTAATAAAATTTCGACAATACCAAATTTATTGAATTTACAAGAAAAATTGCCAAAAGATTCAAAATTTTAGGAATTCATATTTTTTCCACAAACGAATGTGTGCATGCGCATTTAAAATATTTAATTTCTTTAGTGAATTTCTGAACTTTGTTTGAATGTTGGTCAAAACTGTAAATGTTCACTTCATGCTAATGCCCTTTAGAAAAGGCATGAATCCACTTTCCCTTAATCAATGCTAAATAGAGGGTAGGACTCTAGAAGGGTGAATTTCATATATGAATACTACTTTATGATGGTGTACACTTATATAAAACAAATATCTAGGCATACATATTCTACCTCGTATATACAAACATTTGACTTAGTCAAATGTGTGTGTGTGTGTGTGTGTGTCTATCTATCTATCTATCTATCTCAGTATATTCAAAACTAGTCATCTTCATATTTATCTATCTCAATTTGTTCATATTTCTATATTACTTTGTTTCTATCTATCTACCTATCTATTTATCTATATATCAGTCTATTCAAAACTATCCATCTATCTATCTATCTATATCAATTTGTTCTTATCTATGTTACTTTGTTTATATCTATCTATCCATCTATCTCTGTTCCTATCTATTTATCTGCTTTTCAGAAAAAGATACAAACTATTTTTCAATATGCCTTAATAAAATAATAAAATGAAATAAAACAATGTTTTTATCGACACTGCTTCGGCTACGGACTTCAATCGTAGCTGGGGTTGGTTTTTCAGCAGTCACCGGTAGCAAGTTTTGAGGCAGGAGACCGGGACGGTCTTCCTCATAAATTACCAACTAAATGGAAAAACGTCTCTAGGAGACAAAATTTGATTCACTGAGCTTTAGTATAATAAGTAAAAGTCGACGGGGCGGCCTGAAGTCAGTATCAGCCAGTCAGCGAGGGAGTCTATCCCCCTTTCAATAGCGCTAGACCAAGGAGATTGTTTTTAGCATCTGAGGTGGAGTGCCACACCTACCATCAGCTCCTTACTTTACCGCACAAATCCCTGTGCTACTCATACGCTGAGTTGGCGGGGACTGGTATCGAACTAGGAACCTTGTGATTTCTAGCCGAACGCTCTACCGAAATAGTAAAATAAGAAAAGTAGGCCATGTGGTCTACTGTTGGTATCAGCTAGACAGCGAGGGAGTCTATCCTCTTTGCGTTTGTCGTTATGATTTTAGTAGCCATCCTTTAGGCTTCAAGCAAGAGTGCTTGTCCAGCGGAGATCCTTTGTGTTAAGCAGAGTACAATCCTCGGTAAAGAATCCTTTGGTTGTTCCTTGGTGCTCCTCAGTCTTTCAAGTCCTTCATCAATAATTGCAAATGGAAATCTCTCAGTATCAGCAATTAAGTAGTCAACCAGCCATGCATTCGGGCTGTTGATTGGCTGAGAATTAAACCACGTAACCTCGCTTAGTCTATAGATTTAAGTGGTGTTTTGTAGCACACCTTATACATCAAAATAATCCAACACTTGTACTATACTATATATATATATATATATATATATATATATATAACAAAAGACATAACAAAATAAATTTATAAGTAACTTTATAAATTTATAAGTAACTCTAACAATAAGAGCACACACTGAGCTCTCAAACTGCGACAGGTTGTTTAAAAAAACTCCTATGTCATAAGGGAGATTTCTTCTCTGGACTTTTGGATTATATATATATATATATGAAAGTAAGTAGACAAACAATGTGTTTATTTTTTATATGGCCTTTAGCCAACAATTTTTGGAGGATATGTGCTTAATTGAAGTCATACCTAATTTTGAAAATTAATTAATTAATAATTAATGAATTTAGGCAGGCATATATGTTCAAATGTAAGGCTAAACAAATCGAGAAAATGTCAATCCCTGTATGTACATTTCGACCTATTAGGTCTCATCAGCAAGGTTATAGACATGGGAGACTGCTCCGTGTGTGACTCGAAACCTCGACTGCCAAGCTGACAGGTGGGGATTCTAACTGTTACACTAGCTGGCCAACCCAGATTTTTTGTTTGTTTTGAAGTTAGTTATATTCCACTTTTGGTGACTTGTCGCACGACAATGAAAGTAAGTAAACAAACAATGTGTATATTTTTGATATGGCCTTTTTAGCCGACAATATTTGCATCTGAGGTGGAACACCATTAAACATGTCATATGCTATTATAACAAAGAAATCAAACCAAACAAAATGGCTGACGGTGATGACATATTTTAAGGATATACAATGCGGATGATTGTTTTATTGAAAACGAGGGCGGGAGGGGGCTTGCTGGGGGGGGCGGAGCTGGTTCTTTCAATAAATGGAGATTTACATACAAATGAAAGACAGCAGGTAGTGACATTGCTGCCCGGCAATACTCAGGATAATAATTTTATGCACAGTGTCTGAAATTAACTAACAAAAGAGGATTTCAATTTCACGTAAAATAACCAAAGGTACATATTATTATTATTATTATTATTATTATTATTATTATTTAATTTTATTTATTTTATTTTATTTATTATTATTATTTATTATTATTATATTATTATTATATTTTTTTTTTTTTGTTATTATTATAATTTTTATTTACTTTATTTTATTTTTAATTTTATTTTATTTTCATTTTTATTTATTAATTTTTTTTTGTTATTATAATTTTTTATTATTTTATTTTATTTACTTTATTTTATTTTATTTATTATTATTTTTTTTTATTATAGTTTTTTTATTTACTTTATTTTTTATTTATTTTATTTTCATTTTATTTATTTTTTTTTGTTATTATTATAATTTTTTATTTATTTTATTTTATTTTATTTATTATTATTATTATTATTTTCATTTTTATTTATTAATTTTTTTGTTATTATTATAATTTTTTTATTTATTTTATTTTATTTTTTTATTTTATTTTATTTTCATTTTTATTTATTAATTTTTTTTTGTTATTATTATAATTTTTTTATATATTTTATTTTATTTTTTTTATTTTATTTTATTTTATATTTTTTAGAACGAAAAGTTTACATTACAGATCATTGAATAAAATATCTCACACAAATGTATTATGTTGTATTGTGATTTCTTTCCTAATAATTATAACCTAAAGTGGATACTGTCTGCGATATTGAATGCCTGTGGGTGGGTGGGGGAGAATTTATTTTATTGCCTTTGTTCATAAGAGACATAAAAGGACAGTCTGGTTTTCAAAATATAAATGAAAATTATTATCTTTTTAGATAAAGAATGATCATTGATTTTGACTCCTATATATATGTGTATGTTTGAAAATAAAGGAAAAAGTGGATATAACAACACAGCAACTAAATTCAATTGATATTTCACCTCAATATTTAGTGAGGCTTCCTCAGAATTTATTGTGGAGACAACTGCTTTTTACAGTCTGCTTTTATACCGAAAAGGTGTTACATACAATAATTGTGTATCTGTTACATACTCATACACATATATCCATGTTGGGTATATACACAAGTGTTATTTTACTAGAGAGGGGAGTGATAGACACAGGTAGACAGAGAGATGCATTTTGCATTACTTACTTCTTTGGCCATTTGGTGATATCTAGTCGTTTCTATTCATTCTCTCCATGTTGAATTCTATTTCTAGATTCTTGTTGGCTGTTCGTCTTTTATGCATTCCTTCCTCTTGGTCAGTCTTTTTGCCAAGACATTCATCAAACAAGAACACCATATTATTTCTTTAAACTTTTATTTATTTAACTAAAATTCTTCTTCTAACTAACACAATGCGCGTGTGCATAATGAGCCCATGCTTCTCATCGGGCATCCAAGCAGGTACTAACGGGTTAACTTGGTCCCACGCGACTTCACGTATTTCGCGGGCTTTCTGTAATATTCCATGGAAAGTCCCACCCATGATATGAAAAGGGGCCATCCCTTCCCTTCAGAAATACAGGGACTTGACAATAATCTTATGCAACAAAGGTAATTTTTGGTTCAGTAAGGAGTATTGGATGCATGATGGATCAGTATTAATATGCACATATTCGTCATCAGTAAGGATTTTCAATTGGCTTTGATGCACATTCTAAATTCTAAAGTCGGAAGCAATTCAGGGGTCACAGGAGGTAGAAAAACTATACCGATTCCGACTCCAGTTGAATTTACACTTTATATGGCTCTAATTTAGTTTGTAACTGTGTGCAATTTCATTAGTTTGTCACTTGAAGTATCCATACAGTTTTTTTTCTTCTCATTTGTGTTTTCTAGATTTTTTAAATTATTTTCTAGATTATTATTATTATGAATTTATTGTTCACTTTTAAGAATCTTTTTCTTTATAGTATATAAAATTTCATATTAGCATGTTGTTTTAAGAGATTGTTCAATTCCACTTTTTTCCCTTCAGATTCTGAGTTATCCTATTTTCTGATTTTCTAGTACATCAATCTTTACTGATCAATTCTTTCTTGATGTTTTTGCTCTTTCTTCTTTTTATTATTATTATAGGCCACCAAGGACAAGCAAACAAAAACAAACTCTAAATACACTAGAGTTTAGCTTAGAATATTGAATTGTATCAGTGTGTTAATTTGCGTGCGTGCGAGTTTGTCTGTATGCGAGTGTATGTTGGTGTAGATTCTCATGAATTCGTGGTATGTATGTAAATATATGCGAGTGTATTTATATGTTTATGTATGCGTACATGTGTATGTATGAGTGTGCTTGCATCTGTATGTGCGTATGTATATACAAGTGTGTTTTGAATTTTTTGTATGTGTGTGTTTGTCTGTGTGCGAGTGTACATTGGTGTTGATTTGTGTGAATTCAAGGTATGTATGTATGTACAAGGTATAAGGATTGCTTAAAAAACAACCTTGTAAAAATAAAAATAAATCCTGACAACTGGAGAGAACTGACTGGAGAGTTCATGTGGATGATGGTAATTTTTGGTGTGGGTAAGGGATGGAAAGAAGGGAGGGGTTTGGGTGTGTAATATAGAGAGGGGAAGTGAAAAAAAGAAGGGATGGTCAGCTTTATTAACGTGGTACGCAGTGAAGTTTGGGAGAGAGACAATTCCGATTCTTCACAAGCGATGCGCTTATGACATGGTTGAAAACTGCTTAAATATTATTGCAGGAAGAAAGACTTTTGCAGTTATTTCTTTTTCTTTATAATTCATTCCCCTAGACTGGTTTCCAGGTTAAAGAGCCCGGTCTGCCCTACTATTTACTCATAGTAAGAATAGTTTGATTTGTACTTTTTCCAAGGGTATTAGCCCTATAGGAAATGCAAAAAGCTATGTCCAGGATTTGAAGTCATCTCACTGTGTCCATTTCCTATGATGGTAACCAATATACCACGTGGCTTCCTCCGATCAATCGGCTGGTTACCTTAAGCCCTAGCACCCAATTCTATTGCCCTTATGGCAAACCCCAAACCCTATTTATGAGCTAGAAAGCAGTGGCTGAGGGTCTTAATGTCCTGGGTATGATGTTGAACTTTATCTGATGGTGAAGTTCCAATTCTGGAGCTCTGGGGAGTGTGGAGTACCCCTTTATCGCCATTACTGTTTGGATAACGGAGTTATCCCCCCTTTAATAAATTGCCTGTTTGGAGAAGATCAAATGTGGTACTAATTGATAATTTGCATTGACCAATCAACAGCCACCTTGAGGAAAGCAGTTATAGAGAGCTGCCTATTTAAGCTCAGTTTTTGGGAGACCATAAAAGTTGACACTTAGATAGCGGAATCTATGCCAGAAAGAACAACAATTACTCCCAGGTCCACTCTGGCATGGAATGGTGATACCTGTTAGGGTCTCATCTATGGGTTAAATAGAACAAAATAAGTTTAAAGAAAAAAAAATTGAATATCCATCAAGAATAAATAAAACAAAAACGTCTTCGGCATAAAATGACCCAATGGGTTTAACATGCCGTAAAATCCAATCAATCAACCAACCGACCAACCAACAAATACACCACATGCCTCATCGATCTACTACTACTACTACTTGCTGTCCATTGTATCCGATGATGACATCACGCAAATCATTTTCCTCCAATTTAATTGGTCTCTGGTTGCGTCTTGCCAACTTGGGATATTCAAGTCCTTCAGGTTTCTTTTCATATTATCTTTCTACCTGAGCTTTGGTCTACCGATTCCACATGATCCCTCTCTCAGTTGAGAGTAGAGAATCTGCTTTGGTAGTCTGTCATCCCCAAGTCTGTTTAAGTGGCCAGCCCATCTCAGGTTGCGTTGGACAAGTATTTCGTGCATGCCAGGGAGTCCAGTTCTCTTCAGGATGGTCCTGTTTGAAACATATTGCCACCACCTGACTTTTGATATACTATCTATCTATCTATCTATCTAAATCAGTTTGTTCCTAAACACCTATCTATTTATCTTTCTCTGCCAGTCTATCTATCAATCTATCTGTCTGTCTGCCTCCCTATGTGTTATGACCTGTTAAAGGGTCAATAAATAGTAACTCAACACGGGTATAAAAATGTTGGGAACAGATTGTATTCAGCAATATATATCACATACAATGGAAGGGTTTCCTTGTTCAGCATACACGAAGACTGTTTCTAGAACTACTCGACTGAGTAGCCTTACTCTGTTACATATGTACCCTTTGGGTAAGTCCATGTTCGTATCATAGGTGAGTCACCTACAACACTATGTCTCCCTGACTGACTTCTGATTTAGGTTGGAAAATTAAAACGGAAAGTTTTTTGGTGGTCCCCATTATCTTTGTACCTGAGCTTTAGTCTACTGATTCTACATGACCCCTCTCTCAGTTGAGAATACAGAATACCTACTAAATAACTAATTAACTAAAAATTTGAAACTAACTGAGTACCTATCAAGAATGATTGAAATAAAACATGTTCGGTATAAAATGACCCAACAAGGGTTGACATGCCATAAAATCCAACCAACCAACTGTTACACTACACACCTCCAACAAAGAGAGAAATATCTTAATTCTTTTTAAAGGGAGATAACTGCTTAATTATATTCATACAAGTCAGTCATATAAAAAAAAAAATAAATAAATAAACCGATCTGATTTTGGTGTATCTAATTATATCTTCAAATTCTAAAAAATCAATTGTGTGAACATGCGTAATGGCTGCGAGAAGTTGAATTTTATTTTCATCTTTATTTTCATCTTCTGTTTTATTTTTATTTTATTTATTTATTTTTTTATTTTTATTTTTATTTTTAATCAAATAAAATGAAGGCGTTTGAAGAATTGTGGTTAAAAAAAAAAAAATAAAAAAAATTTTTTTAAATTCTCAGAATTGAATTCTCTAAACTTTTAACAGAATTCCCTAAAACAAAATCCTAATTAGAAAAATAAGATGTAATACTGATATTAATACTTGTATTTCTTAAAAGTACGACTGATATCATAATATCGAGACATATCTCGTCTAGTATACCAGTGCCAGCTTAGCTCAGTCAGTAAAGTGTCCAACTGGGAACCACAAGGTTCCTGGCTCGATACGGGCCCTCGCCAACTCAGCATATGAGTAGCACAGGGACCTGTGTGGTAAAGTGAGGAGCTAATGGTTGGTGTGTTGTTCCACCCGGATGCCAAAAACAATCTCCTTGGTCTAGCACTAGTGAAAAGGGGATAGACTCCCTCACTGTCAGGCTGATACCGACTCTACTTACTTTTACTTAGTAATAATATAAACTAATTTTCTCAATAATTGAGATTTGAATGAAAATAGAATCATGAAGAATGTGATTTAAATAACTAAGGAAATTGTGACGATGGTGGTGATGTACTTTCAGTTACAACCAGATTGACACATAATGTCCATTATAATATGATGAAGCAAAACATGTAGATTAGTTTATAAAGCAGTTCGTCTATATATTAATACTCATGTTCTTTAATTGTACAACCGTTATCATCTTGCAACACCCTCTGATTGAAAAAATCAGACCTTCCAAATCATCCAAGATGAAATGCAAAGATGTAAATTCTGATTATCTAGTGTTGCTTATCCACCAAATTCTTATTTCTTATGAGTGTTGTCACCTCAGATAAATAATTGACCATTCCGTTTTTTATTATAAAGAAAGAAAGGAAAGAAAAGGACATGCTACACAGAAAAATATAATTAGAAAGAAGGAAAGAGATTAAGGAAAGATAGAGAGGGGGTGAGCATGTGGAAGCAATTATGCTAATCTGTTTCTTTGTGGGGTACTGCTTCCAATGATTTGTTTAAAACAGTATGCAGCATCCTTTTGTAGCTCTCATCTAGCCTTTTCTCTAAGTGATTTTTTTAAAGTCCAAGGGGTGCTATTGTACAGTTCTGCTACATGTTGAAAATTCTATCCAGAACAGCATCATTTTGTCCTAATAGTATACAGTTGAGACGTTTCTAAGTTGTTTAAACCTGGATTTGTGATATGGACTTCTTTACTGTTGTTATGCGTATTAACGGACCCAAATTTAAAAAAAATATATTTCAGGTAACCAACAGTTTAGTTGGTGGTGGTGATCATGGTGTCCCGATGGCTGCCCTTGGTAAGACGTGGCAGTTTGTGCCGCACAACCGGATCCTTTTGAGGACGGAGAGGAAGCAATCTTCACATGGAGACGGAGAAAAGATCCGACATGCAACGATCATTAAAAGTTGCCGTCAAGTAAATAATTTTCATTTCTTTTTATGTTTAAGAATTCACAACAGAAATCATGTTCTGTTACTCAAAGTTTCCTGCAGTTATAATGCTAAAATAATAAGACTTCACTTTCACGAGTAACTGATTTGCGAGACTAGTGCGAGGTTTATTTAATTGGGAGTTATAGGTAGATTATATATACTAGCAAATATATGCACCCTCCGGGTGCAAGTATTTTAGTTAAATTTTATAATAAAATATCATATTAAATTAGAAAGGCTAATGAAACTGAATAAGAATGCAGATAAAAAAGATTTGGAACAGAGGGGGTATGATTGAAAAACAGAACAACTTTGAAACTAACTCTTCCATCATTTTTCATTACTCCCGTCTTTCATTGGTAAATTTTCTTAATTTAACTATTTAGTTAAAATAGGAAGTAAAGAATAATATTACAGTTATTTCTTCTTGTTAAGGGATTTCTTTTAAGATTTATTGAAGAGATTTTTGCTCATATTTAATTGAATAAAACCAAACAATTAGAAATCAATAATACTAAGCATATATTTATTAAAATCAAATTTTTAAGATCAATATGCAAATTAGCCTTCCCATTCATACTGTAAACCTCTATTTTGTTGTATATATAAATACAATTGCATGTTATTAGTATGTTGATATGGTCAACAGTGGCTTCGGCCTCTGGACCATTGATATAATTAACAGCGTTGATCCCAGGGGGCCATCCCCCCAGGCAATACCTGCCCCCTCGATTTAAAGGGGCAGGGCTGGGTTTATTGCCCAGTGCCTGAGGCGCCCCCCCTTGAGGGGGAATGCCGACAGGATCGACGCAATTTTTTCACCTGCCACTCCACGAGTCTTGGCTTGTGGGTGGTCCCACGTTAATAGGGACTTTGTGCCTGACCCGTACAAGTGGGGTACGCGGTAAATACAATGTAGATATGGTCAACAGTTTTAATGATGTAAAACAATTTTATTAATAATTGAGGTTTAAATAAAAATAAAATCATGGAGAATATGATGTAAATAACTAAAGGAATTGTGACTTGAATAGTAATATAGTTTCGGTTACAGACAGACAAACCCACAATCTCCATTATAATAATATATATATTATATATATATATATATAATATATATATATATATATGAGGAAAAATGAGTAAAGAAAAGAAATGTAAATGGATAAAATGAATTTAATCGATATCACATTAATCGATATCACTTACACATGTGTTTCGGTCAGTTTATGTGTGTGAAAATATTTTGCACACATAGAAGAATCGACCTTCATCAGAGTGAACATTTTTTTGTTTATTCAAAATAAATATTCACTCTGATGAAGGTCGATTCTTCTATGTGTGCGAAATATTTTCACACACATAAACTGACCGAAACACATGTGTAAGTGATATCGATTAATGTGATATCGATTAAATTCATTTTATCCATTTACATTTCTTTTCTTTACTCATTTTTCCTCATATTGTCGGATTCAATTCCTTTTCCATTTTCATGTATATATATACATGTAGAATTAAACAAAAGGCACATCTGTTTAACAATTTTATTTTTGATCTTTTCTAATTTTCTGGCCAACTTTTTAATGTTTGGGTGGAATTGGTGGATAAATCCACCAAAGTTCAGTTCCCAAGTACTTTCGGCACTTCGAAGTGCCATCATCAGGGGTGATGTATTCCAGTTTTTTTTAAAAATTATATTAATGTGGAGGTTGGAGGATTGGAAGGAGAAGAATTGGTGAGAAAGGTGTTATAGGCATTTTAAAATGTGTGTACTGTATTGGAAATTAATTTTGTTTAAGGATGGTTTGTATTGTTTTATGTATAAATATATAGGATTTTGTGTCAAGTATTCAGCTCTGTTACAAGTTTAAAGTGGAAGCCCTAGCACCTATATGATTTTCCCAAGCGCGTGGTGTAATGGTTAAAGTCATGGGAAATGGACACATCGCCCCGAGTTCAAATCCTGGACGTGGTAATTGCATTTCACTTAGCGCTAATATCCTTGGGAAAGGTATGAATCCTACTCTCCCTCCAGCTATGGGTAAATAGCAGGGCAGACTGAGTTCTTTAACCATGGCTAGGTAACCAGTCTAGGAGAAAGAAAACTCTGAATTCAAACCTGTTGAACTCCGCTTAAGAAATTGACCTTGTGTCGCATCCTGCTTGTGCGGAGGAGTTGGTAAATATATATATGATTTCCCAACCCTATTGCCCGTATGGCAAGCCCCAACCCCTTTTTATTATATGGGTGCTAGAAGGCTGTGACTGAGGGTCTACATGTCCTGGGAATGAAATTAAACTCTATCTGATGGTGAGGTTCCAGTTTTGGAGGTTTGGGGAATGTGGAGCACCCCTTCATCACCATTGCTCCCTGGTCCACTCTAACCCGGAGTGGTAGTACCTGTTAGGGTCACATCTATGGGTTAAATAGAAAAACATGAATTTATAAACAAAATTGTATTATCCATTAAGAATTGACTTATTTCAAAACTTTATCGGCATTAAATGACCCACTGAGGTTGATATGCCATAAAACAAAATCAAACCAAACCATGACTTGACCATAAACCAAGTAGCCTATTGACTTGTGTTGTGTTTCCTTCTTCTTCAATTTCTGACCCAGCATTATTATTATTGATCTTATAAAATGCAGATTTTGTGTGATTTTTTTTTTCTTTTGTTTATTTGACAAAAGCTCTCACTGCAAAGAATATTGATGAAAGCACAACTCTCCCACCCCCACCCCCACCCACTCATCAATCAGATTAGACACACTTGCTGCTGCTGTTGCTGCTGCTGCTGCTGCTGCTGCTTTTAAAAAGTGCTAACATTGGTCTTTTTAGTATTCAGAGCAGCTAAAATATTTCCTGAGCAGGAAAAATATTTTTTTCCCAATAGGAACTGCCATTTTTTAAATTTATTATTTAAAAAGAAATCTTTTATCTCTAACCTAAAACAAAGATATTAGATGACATGTCAATGATTGATCCCCAACCCCCTCTGACTTCTATGTTTTAAACAAAGGTTACCTCAAGATGGACCACTTACAATCGAATCACATTGAAAGCATCCGAGAGAGAAAGAAAGTGATAGAGAGTGAAAGAAAGAAGGGAGAGTGTGCATTAATGGGTCATTTGTATAAGACAAGTTATTAGATGAATTATCTATACATATATAAATTGCAGT
Source organism: Doryteuthis pealeii (assembly GCA_023376005.1). Taxonomy (NCBI): domain Eukaryota; kingdom Metazoa; phylum Mollusca; class Cephalopoda; order Myopsida; family Loliginidae; genus Doryteuthis; species Doryteuthis pealeii. The sequence goes on from CM042172.1 coordinate 43,363,168, forward strand.
TGTGTGTATATGTATGTCCGGATGAAACTCCGAAAATAAAACAATTAACGACAAAGTAAATATATAAACACATTAAATATCACCAGGGCTTGGTTTTTGAGAAAAAATAATAGAGATTTGATTTATATTCATGAAGATAATTAAAAAAAATAATTTCTTGCAGTACTCCTTCATCAACATTACTCCCAGGTCCACTCTGACCCGGAGTGGTAGTATCTATTAGGGTCCTATCTATGGGTTAAATAGAAAAAATGAGTTTAAAAAAATTTGGAGTTTTTAAAAAACACCCAAAACTCAGTACCCATAAAGAATAAATAAAACAAAATGTCTTTGGCATAAAATAACCCAACAGTGGTTGACATGCCATAAAAACCAACCAACCAGCTATTAAAAGAAACGAAAAACTTGACTAACATTTTAATAATGAGAAAGATATTAGTATATCATGACTAAAGTAAAGGTGCGTAAATTTAATTAATCAGTTCTATGAAAAGCTGCACATGATCGGTTTGAAGTTGGTACTTGCACGCTAAATCCCCCCCTCCCCCGCTGGTCTAAAGAATTCCTTGAATATTGATAATAACATATACAGTTTTCCGTAAGGGAAATTAATTAGTGGTAAGATGTTTATTGAGTAAACTTATGTATTGTGTGATTGTGGCATTCATCATGACTAGGGTGCACCTGCTCATTTCTCTTATCATATATTCTGGATTGCCCTCCCTCTCTCTCTTTCTTTCTCTCTCTCTCTCTCTAGAATTCTGAATTGCCTCTCTCTCTCTCTCTCTCTCTCTCTCTCTCTCCATACTTCTGGATTGCCTAATCTTTCTCTCTTTTATCTCTGTCCAGAGATCTGGATTGCGTCTCTCTCTCTCTCTCTCCTTCTCACTCCACACTTTTCTCTCTCCCTCCCTCTATCTCTCTCTGTGCAAACTTCTGGATTGTTTATCTTTCTATCTCTGTCTAGACTTTCTGGATTGCCTTTCTCCTCTCCTCTCTCTCTCTCTCTCTCTCCTCTTCTCTCTCTCTCTCTCTCTCTCTCACTCCCTCTCTTCTCTCTCCTCTCTCTCTCTCTCACACACTAGGCTTCTAGAGCCCTGTTGGCTGGGGCTTTAGAATACACTGACTGCACCTCTGCAGAGGGGTAAGACCCCCCCCCCTCATGGGGCCATCTGAGTGGGTGATGACTCATGATGCTTAAACATGGAACCCTGGTGGCTGAGCAGTCCATAATATGCAACACTCCACTTTGGTCCTTACTTAGGCTAGACAGGCGATTGGAGAGGCCCCCTCCGATCAATCGGCGTGGTAGTACCTTTTAGGGTCCCATATATGGGTTAAATAAAAAAAATAAGTTTGAAAAAATGTTAAAAATAAATTGAATTTAAAAAAAATTGAGTCCCCATCAAGAATGAATAAAACAAAATATCTTTGGCATAAAATAATCCAACAAAAACACTGAAAGCACCGGTTCTCACTAGATCACAGAAGTTAAGCAGTGATGAGCCTGTTTAGTACTTAGATGGGTGACCACTTTAGGCAACAGCAGGTACTGTAAGCAAAAACTGAATATCAAAATGAATTGATTCAGCATATAATCCTGATTGGCAAAGGGTCTGACATGCGCCGTAAAATATAAAACAATACCAAAAAATCAACAACCACAGAATGATATGTATTATTTGTATTATTTGGATATGTCTCATCTTTTGTTATCTGTACCAATGTTTTCAGCTGTATGTGCCCTGGGCCTTCTTTAGGTATTCTTGATCGTTGGGAAGATCTTGCAGTGATCCTTTGCATGGAACTCTACTCTGTCATATATATATGGAGCCTCATCTTTGAACCCAACCTTGCTATAGCTCATCAGTAGGCAACTCGCGCTGCTCATATTCCTGGATATGTTCCTCCTGAGTTACCTCAAGACCTGCATGTTGGAGGAATGCCATGATCCGGGTGTTTACAGGTAACAATAAAGATAGTAGTGAGAATCGAATCAGACTCAAATCAATATCTAAATCACATAAATGTGTATATCCTCGGATAAATCGATGCGGCATAGACGCCATAATGTACAATAATACCTCAATGTCAAGATTGAGTAATAATAACAATAATACTAATCCTCTCAAGTGTTCATCTCAAAAATCCAGAGAAATAGTGTAAGATGATCCAATTAAAGTAGGACTGTTCGCGATAATCCCACTTAAAACGAATATTCATACAAGTCCTCTAAAATTCTACAAGATAGTGTAATACAAGATAAGCGATGAGGACAATAGTCCGAATAATCCAAATAATATTAATTATCAAGCTCATCTAAAAAATTCAGAGAAATTAGTGTAGATAACAATAAAGATGAGGACAATTGTCCAAATAATCCAAATAATACTAATTATCAAGTCTCATGTCAAAAATTCAGAAAATAGTGTAGATAACAATAAAGATGAGGACAATAGTCCAAATAATCCAAATAATACTAATTATCAAGTCTCATCTCAAAATTCAGAGAAATAGTGTAGATAACAATAAAGATGAGGACAATAGTCCAAATAATCCAAATAATACTAATTATCAAGTCTCATCTCAAAATCCAGAGAAATAGTGTAGATATAAAGATGAGACAATAGTCCGAATAAATCCCCAAATAATACTAATATCAATCAGTCTCATTTAAAAAATTCAGAGAAATAGTGTAGTATGATAAAGATGAGGACATAGTCTGAATAATCCAAATAATACTAATTATCAAGTCTCATCTCAAAAATCCAGAGAAAAAATGGTGCAGATAACAATAAAGATGAGGACAATAGTCCGAATAATCCAAATAATACTAATTATCAAGCCTCATCTCAAAAATTCAGAGAAATAGTGTAGATAACAATAAAGATGAGGACAATAGTCCGAATAATCCAAATAATATAATTATCAAGCCTCATCTCAAAAATTCTGAGAAATAGTGTAGATAACAATAAAGATGAGGACAATAGTCCAAAAATCCAATAATACTAATTATCAAGTCTCATCTAAAAAATTCAGAGAAATAGTGTAGATAACAATAAAGATGAGGACAATAGTCAATAATCCAAATAATACTAATTATCAAGCCTCATCTAAAAAATTCAGAGAAATAGTGTAGATAACAATAAAGATGAGGACAATTGTCCGAATAATCCAAATAATACTAATTATCAAGTCTCATCTAAAAAATTCTGAGAAATAGTGTAGATAACAATAAAGATGAGGACAATAGTCCGAATAATCCAAATAATATTAATTATCAAGCCTCATCTAAAAAATTCAGAGAAATAGTGTAGATAACAATAAAGATGAGGACAATAGTCCTAATAATCCAAATAATACTAATTATCAAGCCTCATCTCAAAAATTCAGAGAAATAGTGCAGATAACAATAAAGATAAGGACAATAGTCCGAATAATCCAAATAATACTAATTATCAAGCCTCATCTCAAAAATCCAGAGAAATAGTGTAGATAACAATAAAGATGAGGACAATAGTCCCAATAATCCAAATAATACTAATTATCAAACCTCATCTTAAAAATTCAGATAAATAGTGTAGATAACAATAAAAATGAGGACAATAGTCCGAATAATCCAAATTATCATACCACATCTTAAAAATTCAGATAAATAGTGTAGATAACAATAAAGATGAGGACAATAGTCCCAATAATCCAAATAATACTAATTATCAACTCTCATCTAAAAAATTCAGAGAAATAACACAGAATTTGGTTAGCCACATATTGGTAATATTACATATAACGTCACAGTCAGCAGGTTTCATAGAAATGGAAAAAACCCACCAAGATGTTGATGCTAGTATAAATAATACCATAATGGAAAAAGAACCTTTTTCATACAGTGCATAAAAAAGTGTGACCAACTTTTGACTATGTGAAGAATTCATTTTTTTCTTTTAGTAGTAGGGGGTTATTTAAAAACTAAATTAACAGGAAAATATATGATAGTACACAAACAAATTCTTTTATGTTATTTTCTTTGATAATTTTTCTTTTAGTTTTTAATTCGTCTCTGAGGAATTATTTTATGTTCCATTTCTGTACAACATGAAAACAATGTCTAGTTTTTCTTTTGTTTTTGTTTTATTTTTGTAACATATTTTATCCACTGATGTCAGCGAATTTGTTACGAAGGAATCAGGACTTTGGTTTCTTTAGTGATTTATTCAGATTTAGTTTTATTTTATTTTCCTTTTTATGGAATTAATCACCAAAAAGCAATTTTTTAAAGTCACATGTTGTAAACAAATAATAATAATAATAGATTCTTCCATTGTATTAGGTCAAATAGTTGAAGTTTTTCCAATTCTTTTTTATATTCTCTCCACAAAAAAAGATAGAAATTATGAGTTTGATATGAACCTCATGACAGTATATATATATATATATATATATATATCTTATTATAATGGAGATTGTGTGTTTGTCTGTCTGTAACCGAAACTAAATCACTACTTAAGTCACAATTCCCTTAGTTATTGACGTCACATTCACCATGACTTTATTTTTATCTAAACCTCAATAATTGATAAAATTGTTATACCTTATTATACTGTTGGATTAATCTACATACTAATTACATGCAAGTATATTTATATATTCAACAAAATAGCGTGAACAGTGTGAACGAGAAGGCTAATTTGCATATTGATATTAAGAATTTGATTTTAATAAATATATGCTTAGTATTATTGATTTCTAATTGTTTGGTTTTCTCTTAACGAATCTGAGCAAAAATCTCGGGGATAAATCTTAAAAGAAATCCATAAACAAGACGAAAGACCTGTAATTTTCATAATCTAACTAAATAAATAAATGAGGAAAAATGAAAGACGGGAGTGATGGAAAATGATGGAAGAGTTAGATTTAAAGCTGTTCTATTCTTCGATCATACCCCCCTCAGTTTATCATTTTCTAAGTAGTTTCTAATTCGATACAATATTTTATTACATCAAAACCTAAATACTTGCACCCAAAGGGTGCATATATTTGCTAGTATAAATAAATATAAAAAAATTTCTCATGCTTTGAAAATTAAAATTCCACAAAACTTTATTCCAGCCATCATCTCTCTGCTTCAAAATCCGTAGCATACGACATGACGTCATTATAACCATCTTTCTCGACTGCGTTTGAACTCTTTCACGTGATTTTTTAAAAAGTTCTTTTTTCGAACATTTCAAAAATTCTCCGCTTTCCAACGAATTTCATTTTAAAAAAATAAGGATTTACTCTGAGGAAAGTTGAATCTTCTTTGTGTGTGTAACATTTCTACATTTTTTTTATTATTATTATTTCATTTCATTTGGTTATTTAAAAATAATAATAGTTTGAATAATGTACACATGGATAAACTCCTGACCGAAACACGTGTAAGTAAAATTGATTAAAATATCCTGTTTTATCCATTCAATACTTTCTTTCCTTTTATTCTTTTTTCAAAATACGTGGATTCACTTCCATTTTCATTTTACACACACACACACATTTTATATATATATATATATATATATATATATATATATATATATAGGAAGAAGGAATAAAGAAAAGAAAGTACAGAATGGATAATAAAAGATGAATTTAATCAATATCACTTACACATGTGTTTTGGTTCAGTTTATCACTGTGTTTATGTCTATATACATACATATATATATGTGTGTTTATATATATATGTATGTATATACGTGTGTAATATTGTAAAAATTGAAAAAACACAAGTTTCATAAACGAATAATGTTTATTTCACCTATGCTGCAGTTTCAACATATTGTCGGATTCACTTCCATTTTCATTTTACATATATATATATATATATATATATAGGGTGGGCCATAAATAGGGTTACAGTTAACACTTAAACATTTTACCTTTATTAGATATTTAGGCATTTTACATTTATATATATTTACATACATTATATTTACATATTAGAAATTTTACTCTAACATTTAATCTCTCAAGTGCTCAAAGTATCCACTTTCAACCTTGCAACAATCTTCGTATCTGTCCAAACACTCTGGAACGCATTAAAACATGATTGTGAAGGTGAAACATATAATGAAGTAAATGTAACCCTACCTTTGGCCCACCCTGTTTGTAAAATTCACCATTCTGGCGTGTAGCTAACCATCACTTTGTTTACAAAGTTAGAGGACTCTAGTGAATTCATTTCCGCTTAGAAATGTATCAATCAAATATTCTCCTATATTTGACAGCCGCTACTGGCCGCATGAATAAGAGACTTGGCAAACGAAAATTCATTCAGGTCTCAAACTTAAACCCGGCCAGAGGTAGCTGTTAAAGTGTAGCCACACTGATGAGAGGTTAAACCTCGAAACACGTGTCTGTGGATAACTTATTTATCAATATATATATATATATATATATATATATATATACAATAAAGGGAATGACTTACTAGTAAATAACATATAAAGTGCTAAATATGTTAATAGAGCGGATTTAGTATGACAGTGTGTACAGAAAAACCTACTCGAGTTTCACAATGAGGATCTGCAGGGTTAATTCCACTGAATTAATCAAGATATTGAATATTGACCTTCGCAATTAACTGTAATTAATCAATATCTTGATTAATTCAGTGGAATTAACCCTGAAGATCCTAATGGTGAAACTGGAGTAGGTTATTTCTGTACATACTGTCATACTATATATATATATATATATATATTATATATATATGAAGAAAATAACTGATCAAGAAAAATCTTCTGAAATGAGAGAAAATATATAGGAAAAGTGAATAACAAACACAACCAATTTTTAATGTATTTCATCCACTGATATCAGCAGATTAATTACGAGGAAATCAAGAATTCTGTTTCTTTAGTTATTTATTTTAGATTTATTTTTATTTCTATTTTATTTTATTTTCCTTTTTCTGGAATGAATCACGAAAAAGCATTTTTTAAAAAGAAAGTCACATGTTGTAAACAAATAATGTTTTTATAAACTTTATTTCTGACTTTATTTGAGGAAGTAAATCATTATCTTAGTATAATATCGATATATATTATGATTCTTCCATTGTATCAGGTCAAATTGTAGAAATATTTTTCCCAGCTCTTTTTATATGCTCTCCACTAAAAGAGATAGAAAAATTATGAGTTTAATATTAACCTCATCACAGTGTGTTTATGTCTATATACATACATATATATATATGTGTGTTTGTATATATATATATGTGTATAGATAGAAGGATATGAAAACAACACAATATGCTGTTAAAGTGAAAAGATTTTATATCATATTCATAGCTAATATTGAACAATATTTTGATTTATAAAAATCATCTTCAGAGCTTGTTTATACTCCAGACTTATCAATAGCAGGACGAAAATAATATGAATTTTAAACGAAAACATTGATGTTGCAAAAAGTTATGCGGAAGTTTCAAATATAAGCAACTGCCAACGCTTTTATCGATCCTTTTTCAAACAGGATGAGTATTAACCCGTTGATGGTAGGCCCGCAACGGATTTTTAGAAAATAATTTTTATTTTTGTATTTAAATTGTCTGCTTGAAAAAGAGAATTATAGAAACACAATCATGTTAACAACGACTAAAAATTTAAACTTTGATAATAGCACCAACGTTCTAAAATGCCTATAATTACTATAAAATTTTTAATAATAGTAAAAGTAATAATAATGACAATAATAATAATAATAACACTATAATAACACAACAATAATAAAACACAACTATATAAATAGAAAATGGAATAGCCCATTGTTGTATGGTTTGAAAATACCCTGAAGATGGCCACGATAGGGCGGAAATATTTGGTCTATGACATATGGCAAATACATCAGCCAATTTTCACCAGATATTACAAAAATAATCCAGCAATACGAAAAACAAAGGACAAAACTTGCAGACAAAAAATGGCTGCATTATTTAACAATATATACTATATATATATATATAATATATATAATTTTAATATACCAACTTGTTGGTAAATCCTTGCAGTAAGAAAAAACCAGCAAATAGTTTTGATTGTAAAAATATACTACCAAACATCAACCGGAAGAAAAAAAATTTGTAAAAAAGAAAGACCAAGATAATCGTACCAACAGAAAAATAATCATTTGTACAATATGGCCAAAAAGAAAAAACAATTTATATGCATAATATATATAATAAGATATACTAGCAAATATATGCACCCTCCGGGTGCAAGTATTAAGTTTTGATATAATAAAATATCATATTAAATTAGAAAGGGTAATGAAACTGACTAAGAATGCAGATAAAAAGATCTGCAACAGAGGGGTATAATCGAAATACAGAACAACTTTGAAACTAACTATTCCATCATTTTCCATTACTCCCTCCTTTCATTGGTAAATTTCCTAATTTAAACTTTTAGTTAAAAGAGGAAAGTAAGGATAAATATTACAGTTATTTCTTCTTGTAAATAAATTTCCTTTAAGATTATCCACGAGTTTTGTTTATTTCTTAAAAAAACCAAACAATTAGAAATCAATAATACCAAGCACATATTTATTAAAATAAAATTTTTAATATCAATATGCAAATTAGCCTTCTCGTTCAAACTGTAAACCGCTATTTTGTTGTATATATAAATACAATTGCATGTTATTAGTACTTAGATATGGTCAACTGTATTAATAATGTAAAACAATTTTTATTAATAACTGAAGGTTTAAAAGAATGAAATCATGGAGAATTTGATGTAAATAATTAAGGGAATTGTGACTTGAATAGTAATATAGTTTCGGTTACAGACAGAAAAACACACAATCTCTATTATAATAAGATATATTCATACAAACCCGCCAGGAGACTAAAGCTAATAAGTAAAAAGTGCTCAATACCTAAGTAGAGCAAATAATAAAGATAAATCTAATGAGTCAGACAAACCTACTAAAAGTTTCGCTTAATGCTCTTCAGGGCTAAGATCTGTAGTCAGATCTTAGCCCTGAAGAGCATTAAGCGAAACTTTTTAGTAGTTCGTCTGACTCATTAGATTTATCTTTTATAATATCTCAAAAATTTTTAAACAAGATGAATAACAAGAACTACCACTCGCTTTTTCTCGTTATTCTTCGATAAAAAATTTCTTATCACCTTCCATATATCAACAAATGTCCTGTGAAGATGATCTAATTAATTAGATCGAAACACTGCAGCGTCAGCCAATAAACTCACCACTTAACCCATTTAAACCCTGTGTTTTTCATTTTTCCTAATATACTACATACCGTCGGATTCACTTCCTTTCTTCACACACACATATATATATATATATATATATATTGATTCGCATGTTTAAGCTGTTAGATTCTGCAGCCTTGCTAAGTAACATCTGAACTTATTCAAAGCATAATCATAATGGTTCATTCAAATTTCTTCAACATAGAAAAAGCATCATACGATTATAATGTAATTAACATAAGAAAGAAGAAATGAGCAGACCAAAACGTAAACATTAAAAGATCAATTAACGTACATTAAAGATCAGAAAGATTGAATAAAGGCAAGAAAATAAAACAGAGCCAAACACAGGACCTGTGGATATACCACAGTATGATAATTTGATTATTGCGACGTTTGATATGTTTACTTAAGAGCTATTGGTAAATAGTTCAATAACCGCAGGACCTGTGGATATACCACAGTATGATAATTTAATTATTACAACGTTAGATATGTTTACTTAAGAGCTATTGCAAAATTAGTTCAATATGTAAAAAAAAGTATAATAATCTTGATTTAACTCCTCTCTCTTCTCTCTCTCTCTCTCTCTCTCTCTCTCTCTGTGTATGTGCTTTTGTACTTAGGTCTTCTTAGATGATTAGAACGAGCAGACCTGTGGATATACCACAGTATAGAGATTAGATAGGGGGCTGTTTTGAATTGATATCTAATGGATTGGTTAGCTGGTTGTTAGGGTTTTACGACATGTCAACCCTTCAGTTATTTTATGCCAAAGACATTTTGTTTTATTCATTCTTGTTGGATATTCAATTTTTTAAACTCAATTTTAAAAAACTATTTTATGTAATTAACTGAATTTTACTTCTTACTTTACTTTTTACTATTTTCAAAGTGTATCACCTACCACATCGAGTAAACCTGAACATATAGGTTAGATGGTTGGTTGATTATTACGGCATATCAATCCTTGATGGGTTATTTATGCTGAAACCTTTTTGTTTTATTCATTTTGTGGTGGTATTCAATTTTTTAAAAACCAATTTAAAAAAAATTTTTATTAGGTTTTTATCATAAGTAAGCACAATCATCACCTTCATTAAAGGAGTAAAAAAAATAAAACAATTGAAATGGAAACTTAATCTGTACCGCCTCAGATTAAAATGTTGCAGGCATCTATTTATTATTAATTAAATAATTATTTTGAATATTTTGCACATAAATTTTATAACAAAATCATAGATTCTTATTTATTTGTAAACTTTTAGTTAACCTCTTGATAGTGAAAAAAATGATATTTTGGTTGTAAATAATTTTCTTGTAAAACTCTCTACATTAGAAAATTTTAATATATATAAAACTAAAACTATATGTAAATAATAATACTTGACATGTTTTTTAAAAAACAATTAGAACTGTGTAAATTTGCATACTCAAATTTTGAGTGTAGATAGTAAACATTGTCTTTATCTATATATTGATGATTTTGGATAATATGATGTAAACAGTTACTTAATTTTGGTTACAGACAAATTAAGACCAAATCTCCATTATAATAGATTAGATTCATTTTTCCCAAAATGTAACCTCAAATTGGTATATAGAAGAAGGTTCTTGATATACAAGAGGGTTCTCAAGTCCGACAAGAAATACCTGAAGAAGGCCGGAGGGCATATCGTCCAAAACGTTGTACAAAATAACAATGAAGATGAGGACAATAGTCCGAATAAATGCAGATAATACTAATAATCAGAAGGTAGTTACTCCAAGGAACAAAAAGAAGTGAAAAAGAGAGGAAAAAAAAGCCGCACAGAAAAGAGAGCTAATAGGAAGAAGAGACAACACACCCTAACACCATCACCTTTGTTTGCAATCACTGCACCAGAGACTGCCATTCAAGGATCGGTCTGTTCAGCCACTCACGTAGCTGTAGGTAAAAAACAAAACAATTCGACACTACGCCATCATCTAAAATAGACGAAACGTTGCCAACCAGTTACTCCAGTTATGTCTTTTAGTGTTTTTTTAATTTTTTTTTTTTTATTTTCTTTCTTTGAGGCAACTGGTCTTCAGATCACCTTTTCTATAACAGACAAAGGAGTTTTATGATCGGCAAAAGAAAGAAAAATGGTAAGTTATAGAATTGCTTTTTGTTTTTTCTTGTTTTTTTTTTATATATATTTCTTTTATCTACTATTTGTAGAAAGAAATATTTATATATTTTATTTCACCTCCAGAATGCTCGTACTTCTATTTTTATTCACCTCCAGAATGATTGTACTTCTATTTTATTTCACCTCCAGGAATGTTGTACTTCTATTTTATTTCACCTCCAGAATGATCGTTACTTCTATTTTATTTCACTTCCAGAATGATCGTCTTCTATTTTATTTCACTCCAGAATGCTTGTACTTCTATTTTATTTCACCTCCGGAATCATGATCGTACTTCTGATTTTATTTTCACCTCAGAATGCTATGTATTCTTTTTAGTTTCCACCTCCAGATATGCTTTGTACTTCTTAATTTTATTTTCACCTCCTCAGAAATGATCGTCACTTC
>CM042172.1:43375090-43420090 GCA_023376005.1 Doryteuthis pealeii
AGAGAGAGATATATCATACAAACCCGCCAGGAGACTAAAGCTAATAAGTAAAAAGTGCTCAATACCTAAGTAGAGCAAATAATAAAGATAAATCTAATGAGTCAGACAAACCTACTAAAAGTTTCGCTTAATGCTCTTCAGGGCTAAGATCTGTAGTCAGATCTTAGCCCTGAAGAGCATTAAGCGAAACTTTTAGTAGGTTCGTCTGACTCATTAGATTTATCTTTATATATATCTCAAAAATTTTTAAACAAGATGAATAACAAGAACTACCACTCGCTTTTCTCGTTATTCTGTGATAAAAAATTTCTTATCACCTTCCATATATCAACAAATGTCCTGAAGATGATCTAATTAATAGATCGAAACACTGCAGCGTCAGCCAATAAACTCACCACTTAACCCATTTAAACCTGTGTTTTTTCATTTTTCCTAATATACTACATACCGTCGGATTCACTTCCTTTCTTCACACACACATATATATATATATATATATGATTCGCATGTTTAAGCTGTTAGATTCTGCAGCCTTGCTAAGTAACATCTGAACTTATTCAAAGCATAATCATATGGTTCATTCAAATTTCTTCAACATAGAAAAAGCATCATACGATTATAATGTAATTAACATAAGAAAGAAGAAATGAGCAGACCAAAACGTAAACATTAAAAGATCAATTAACGTACATTAAAGATCAGAAAGATTGAATAAAGGCAAGAAAATAAAACAGAGCCAAACACAGGACCTGTGGATATACCACAGTATGATAATTTGATTATTGCGACGTTTGATATGTTTACTTAAGAGCTATTGGTAAATAGTTCAATAACCGCAGGACCTGTGGATATACCACAGTATGATAATTTAATTATTACAACGTTAGATATGTTTACTTAAGAGCTATTGCAAAAATAGTTCAATATGTAAAAAAAAGTATAATAATCTTGATTTAACTCTCTCTCTCTCTCTCTCTCTCTCTCTCTCTCTCTCTCTCTGTGTATGTGCTTTGTACTTAGGTCTTCTTAGATGATTAGAACGAGCAGGACCTGTGGATATACCACAGTATAGAGATAGATAGGGGGCTGTTTGAATTGATATCTAAATGGATTGGTTAGCTGGTTGTTAGGGTTTTACGACATGTCAACCCTTCAGTTATTTTATGCCAAAGACATTTTGTTTTATTCATTCTTGTTGGATATTCAATTTTTTAAACTCAATTTTTAAAAAACTATTTTCATGTAATTAACTGAATTTTACTTCTTACTTTACTTTTTACTATTTTCAAAGTGTATCACCTACCACATCGAGTAAACCTGAACATATAGGTTAGATGGTTGGTTGGATTTTACGGCATATCAATCCTTGATGGGTTATTTTATGCTGAAAACCTTTTTGTTTTATTCATTTTTGTGGTGTATTCAATTTTTTAAAAACTCAATTTAAAAAAAATTTTTATTAGGTTTTTATCATAAGTAAGCACAATCATCACCTTCATTAAAGGAGTAAAAAAATAAAACAATTTGAAATGGAAACTTAATTCTGTACCGCCTCAGATAAAATGTTGCAGGCATCTATTTATTATTAATTAAATAATTATTTTGAATATTTTGCACATAAATTTTATAACAAAATCATAGATTCTTATTTATTTGTAAACTTTTTAGTTAACCTCTTGGTAGTGAAAAAAATGACTATTTTTTGGTTGTAAATAATTTTCTTGTAAAACTCTCTACATTAGAAAATTTTAAATATATATAAAACTAAAACTATATGTAAATATATAATACTTGACATGTTGTTTTAAAAAAACAATAAGAACTGTGTAAATTTGCATACTCAAATTTTGAGTGTAGATAGTATAACATTGTTCTTTATTCTATATATTGATGATTTTGGATAATATGATGTAAACAGTTACTTAATTTTGGTTACAGACAAATTAAGACCAAATCTCCATTATTAATAGATTAGATTCATTTTTCCCAAAATGTAACCTCAAATTGGTATATAGAAGAAGGTTCTTGATTACAAGAGGGTTCTCAAGTCCGACAAGAAATACCTGAAGAAGGCCGGAGGGCATATCGTCCAAAACGTTGTACAAATAACAATGAAGATGAGGACAATAGTCCGAATAATGCAGATAATACTAATAATTCAGAAGGTAGTTACTCCAAGGAACAAAAAGAAGTGAAAAAGAGAGGAAAAAAGCCGCCACAGAAAAGAGAGCTAATAGGAAGAAGAGACAACAACACCCCTAACACCATCACCTTTGTTTGCAATCACTGCACCAGAGACTGCCATTCAAGGATCGGTCTGTTCAGCCACTCACGTAGCTGTAGGTAAAAAACAAAACAATCGACACTACGCCATCATCTAAAATAGACGAAACGTTGCCAACCAGTTACTCCAGTTATGTCTTTTTAGTGTTTTTTTAATTTTTTTTTTTTTTATTTTCTTTCTTTGAGGCAACTGGTCTTCAGATCACCTTTTCTATAACAGACAAAGGAGTTTTATGATCGGCAAAAAGAAAGAAAAATTGGTAAGTTATAGAATTGCTTTTTGTTTTTTCTTGTTTTTTTTTTTATATATTTCTTTTTTATCTACTATTTGTAGAAAGAAATTATTTATATATTTTTATTTCACCTCCAGAATGCTCGTACTTCTATTTTATTTCACCTCCAGAATGATTGTACTTCTATTTTATTTCACCTCCAGAATGCTTGTACTTCTATTTTATTTCACCTCCAGAATGATCGTACTTCTATTTTATTTCACTCCAGAATGATCGTACTTCTATTTTATTTCACCTCCAGAATGCTTGTACTTCTATTTTATTTCACCTCCAGAATGATCGTACTTCTATTTTATTTCACCTCCAGAATGCTTGTACTTCTATTTATTTCACCTCCAGAATGACTTCTATTTTATTTCACCTCCAGAATGATCGTACTTCTATTTTATTTCACGTCCATTTCTATTTTATTTCACCTCCAGAATGCTCGTACTTCTATTTTATTTCACCTCCAGAATATTTTATTTCACCTCCAGAATGATCGTACTTCTATTTTATTTCACCTCCAGAATGATTGAATGCTCGTACTTCTATTTTATTTCACCTCCAGAATGATCGTACTTCTATTTTATTTCACCCAGAATTTCTATTTTATTTCACCTCCAGAATGCTCGTACTTCTATTTTATTTCACCTCCAGAATGATTGTACTTCTATTTTATTTCACCTCCAGAATGATCGTACTTCTATTTTATTTCACCTCCAGAATGATCGTACCTCTTCATTTTCTTTTTAGTCTCAAAAAAATGTTTTCTCCTTAATTCTTAGTATCCAAGTGGCTGGTATTTGTACCATTATCTAGAAGTACATATATACTTGCGGCCTCAATTCCAGCCCAGGTTTGGTTTGTTTTGTTTTATGGCATATCAACCTCAGTGGGTCATTTAATGCCGACAAAGTTGTGAAATAAATTCATTCTTAATGGATAATACAATTTTGTTTATAAACTCATGTTTTTCTATTCAACCCATAGATGGGACCCTAACAGGTACTACCACTCCGGGTCAGAGTGGACCAGGGAGCAATGGTGATGAAGGGGTGCTCCACATTCCCCAAACCTCCAGAACTGGAACCTCACCATCAGATAGAGTTTAAAGTCATTCCCAGGACATGTAGACCCTCAACCACCGCCTTCTAGCACCATATGATAAAAAGGATTGGGGGTTGCCATAAGGGCAATAGAGTTGGGGCAATCATATAGGTGCTAGGGCTTGACGTGGCCAGCTGATTGATCAGAGGAGGCCTCTCTGACCGCCCGTCTAGCCCAAGAAAAGCCTAAAGTGGAATATTTGCAAGTCATGGACTGCTCAGCCACCTAGGTTCTATCCTTAAGCATCACGGGTCACCACCCATGGCCAACAGGTGGCTCCATTGGGGAGTCTTACCCCTCTGCAGAGGTGCAGTCAATGCAGTCTAAAGCCCCAGCCGACAGGGCAGTCTAGCCCAGGATAAAAGAAATAAACATTCTTTACAATCACATCATGAGATGCAAACACTCAACATCCCCTGAAAATAAGCCCTAGTTTTATAATTCAGAGTGAAAATTAATTATAAGCCCTTCCCTTAAAATAAGCCCTAGTTGAGAGCGGCAGACAGATGAAAGAAATAAGCATTCTTCACAATCCATCATGCGACGCAAACATTTGAGATCCCAAAAAATAAGTCTTAGGGTTATATTTCGGAGTGAAAATTAATTATAAGCCCTGTCTTATTTTTGGGGAAACATGGTATTGATACCTTGACAAAGTTTAAAGAAAAAAAAATCAGCATATAAATGATGGGTAGGATGTGGCACAAGGTCACAAGTAGTATGGGGCACCCAGTGATGATCGAACTCACTATTCAGTAGTAATGGATTTGCTTGCTAATCATTATACTACGATAGGCTGCCTTTCTATACCCAACCTGTTTGCCATGCGTAGAATGTGGCACAATTCAGCTAAATAATGGACCGTTCTGTTTTTATTATAAAGAAAGAAAGGGATGAAAAAAGACATGCTTCACAGGAAAATTGTGACAGAGAACACGAGGTGAGTGGTGGTCGTGAAGGCTTGCTGTATTCTCGAAGGAAGCGGGTTAGTCTTTGCCTAGCGTGTAATACCGATCTAGAATTGAACCCACGTCCTTCAGAATGTGAAAGGGTGACACATTGGCACGGGCACTGGAGTTGAGATGCCACAGTCCTGGATGTGAGTGCAGATGCCCGGATGATAGGGGGGAATGCTGTATAAGTAGAGGTGGGGTGACGGCAGAATGCAGTGTTGCGACATTAGCTGCTAAGGATTGTATCGACGACAAAGTCAGTGTTTTTGCCTGTGAGAAGGCGTTTGACTCGCTTCTTTTCGCCCTCCCCCCTCAACAAAGACCTGTTGATTTAAATATTTATTTTTCCGCCTCTATTTTTTTTCCTTCTAGAAAAATATAATAAAAAAGAAAGAAAGAAATAGTATGGGTGTTAGAATTGTACATCAAGTTCGATAACCCAAGCAGTTATCTACCTTGAGTAGCTCTTCTTCAATTCTTCTTTCCAAGGCAACAGACGTGTTGTTTATTCCTTCGTCTACTCTCACCTAACATTTCTTTATTCCACGATATGGCTAACTCAACAATGGGAAAGATAGAGAGAGGGGGTGAGTGCACAGAAACGATAATGCTAATATATTTCAATCAAACATAATGAAAAGAAGAAAGGAAAGAGTGAAAGAGAAAGTTAAATCAAATTATTCTACTTTTTACACATTGAACTATTTAGCAATAGCTCTTAAGTAAACACATCAAACGTTGTAATAATCAAATTATCATACTGTGGTATATCCACAGGTCCTGCTAGTAAAGATTATTATACATTTTACATATTGAACTATTTAGCAATAGCTCTTAAGCAAACATATCAAACATTGTAATAATCAAATTATCATACTGTGGTATATCCACAGGTCCTGCTAGTAAAGATTATTATACATTTTACATATTGAACTATTTAGCAATAGCTCTTAAGCAAACATATCAAACATTGTAATAATCAAATTATCATACTGTGGTATATCCACAGGTCCTGCTAGTAAGATTATTATACTTTTTACATATTGAACTACTGAGCAATATCTCTTAAGTAAACATATCAAATGTTGTAATAATCAAATTATCATAGTGTGGTATATCCACAGGTTCTGCTAGTAAAGATTATTATACTTTTTACATATTGAACTACTGAGCAATACCTCTTAAGCAAACATATCAAACATTGTTATAATCAAATTATCATACTGTGGTATATCCACAGGTCCTGCTAGTCAAGATTATTATACTTTTTACATATTGAACTTAAGTAAACATATCAAACGTTGTAATAATCAAATTATCATAATGTGGTATATCCACAGGTCCTGCTAGTAAAGATTATTATACTTTTTACATATTGAACTACTGAGCAATACCTCTTAAGCAAACATATCAAAAGTTGTAATAATCAAATTATCATAGTGTGGTATATCCACAGGTTCTGCTAGTTTTTTTAATATTTTAGAAATAATCCCGTTTGTCTACATACGACAGATAAAAATACATGCATCATGGTGATGCGATAATGACTATGTAAAAACGTTTTTTACTTTTATCTGCAAAGGTGATATTATTTTTATTGAGTTAAGTCGGGGGTGGCAGTTACAGAGTAGGATTGGGGGTTACTGAGTTGGGGTCAGTCCGTTCTAGTGTGTTTTTTTGATGTGCATTCTCTCTATGTAGTTTTTATTGTGTTTCTTTTGAGTGAGTCTCAAGTGGGAGAAATAGAGAGCGTAAATAACACCCCCTCCCCCACCCCCGACCCTAACAACATGGATGGAAGAGAGTTTTCAGGAAAGATGACTTTCTGCTGGAATAAATATCAAAGAATTAATGGAATGTCCATCAATGGATGTCTTCGTATTTCTCATGCAATTCAAACACTGTTTGCTCTTCTGGACCGGAATTTTTTTTTTTTTTTTGGGGGGGGGGCTTTTTTGTTTGTTGTTGTTTTCCTGTGACGCTATGATGACTGTTAAGGTTATTTTTTTTTTTTCTTGGGGGGGGGGGGGGCTTTTTTTTCTTTTTTTTGGGGGGGGGGGGGGCTTTTTTGTTTGTTGTTGTTTTCCTGTGACGCTATAGCTATGATGACTGTTAAGGTTTTTTTTTTTTTTTTCTTGGGGGGGGGGGCTTTTTTTTCTTTTTTTTGGGGGGGGGGCTTTTTTGTTTGTTGTTGTTTTCCTGTGACGCTATAGCTATGATGACTGTTAAGGTTATTTTTTTTTTTCTTGGGGGGAGGGAGGCTTTTTTTTTCTTTTTTTTTGGGGGGGGGGGCTTTTTTTCCTGTGACGCTAGAGCAATGTTGACTGTTTAGGTTTATTTTTGTTTTTGTCCTTTTTATTTACAAATTTTTTTTTTTTTTCTTATTTTTGTGTTTTATATTTTTATTTTGCTTGTTTTTTAAATTTTTTCTGTGATGCTATAGCCATGTTGTCCATTCAGGTTTTTTTTTTTTTTTTTTTTTTTTTGTTTTTTTTGCTTGTTTTTTTTTTTTGGTTTTTTGCTTATTTTTTTGTTTGTTGTTGTTATTGTTTTTTTTTTTGTTTTTGTTTCCTCTTTTTTTTCTGTGGCGCTAGAACTATATTGAACCTTTTTTCTTCTTTTTTTCTTTTTTTTTCTTTTTTCACTCATTTTTGTTGAGATGTCATTTCTTGATGCAAAGGGCGGCACTGTTTGTTTTTTTTTCTCTCCCAAAGTCTGTGTATTCTTTTGCTATAAGAAAATGAAGAATAGAAATAAGTCTTTTCTTTTTTCTTATTCATTCTGTTCATGAAACAATTTTCTCTCTCCCTCCCCTCTCTCTTTCTTTTTCTCTCTCCCTCCCCCCACCCTCTCTCTCTCTTTTGCATGATTTTATATTAAGAATTTTTTTTGCCCAAGAATCTTGGAAGTTAAATACAGTACATTTGACTGAACACTAATGGAGGCAGAAACACAGATATGAAACAGAGAAACAAAAATCCAAGAATTTACAAAGTGGGGCAGAAATAGTAGGACAATCTCAAAAGACTCCATATATTAAAAATTGAATATTAAAAAATTCTTGTTAATTCTTCAAACTCAGAAGTAGTAGAACAATCTCAAATCTCAACAAAAATCCAAGAATTTACAAAGTGGAGCAGAAGTAGTAGGTCAATGAATAACAATAGAAAGTAAACATAAAAAAATACTGCCCTATTACTTTTGCCTCATGAAACAATTAAAAGATGCTTAGGGTCTGGTTTAGCTCAGTTGGTAGAACATCTTCCTAGAAACTGCAAGGTTCTGGGTTTGATACTGGCCCTCGCCAACTCAGCATATGAGTAGCAAGGCATGATATGCAACACTCCACTTTAGCCTTACTTGGGTAGACAGGTGGTTTCTCCCTAGAAACTCAGCATATGAGTAGCAAGGCTTGGATCTGTGCGGTAAAGTGGGGAGGTTCTGATTCTGGAGCTCTGGAGAATATGGAGTATCCCTTCATCACCATTACTCCCAGATTCACTCTGACCCAGAGTGGTAGTACATGTTAGGGTCCATCTATGGGTTAAATAGAACAAAATAACCTTTTTTTTTAATTGCGTTTAAAAAATAATACCTATGAATAAAACAAAATGTCTTCTGCATAAAATAACCCAACAAGGGTTGACATGCCGTAAAATCCAATCAACCAGCATGCTGGGCGTTGATGGAGAAGCATGAACAAATTCATTAGCAATGTTCTCCTGTGGACTACTACACATGGACACACCAGCAAAAACTTTCATTCATCTGCTATGTGCAGACACTGGATGCAGGGTAGAGGACCTCTGATGGGTAGGCTGACTCAGCATATGCATAGCACAGGGATCTGTGCGGTGAAGTTGAGGAGCTGATGATAGGCGTGGTGCTCCACGTCAGATGTAAAAATAATCTCCCTGGTCTAGTACTAGTAAAAAGGGATAGACGCCCTTGCTGTCCAGCTGATACTGACAGGTGGGTCACCTACAACAGAAAGAAAAAGAAAGACAACCAAAAAGACGGAGGGAAGGAACTAAAACTACAATTCAACAAATATTTTTTCAAAGCCAAACATTCTTTGAAGGAATAATTCTGAAATATGGTGAAATTATTTGAATAACAAAAGTTTGCAAACGTCTCATGTATGATTTTATTTTTTTCTCATCTTTTTTATCTATTTATTCATTTATCATTTTGATTTGTATTTTTTCCTTTTTTTTTATTGAAACAGATTGGTGTTATCACTTCCACTTGTCCACTTCTGTTCTCTATATTTTCACTACCCTCTTTCTTTCCTATTATATTTTTTCTGTGTAGCATGTTCTTTTACTTCCCTCTCTTTCTTTATAATAAAAACAGAATGGTACATTATTTAGTTGAGGTGACAACACTCATAAGAAATAATAATTCAGCAGATAAGCAACACCAGATAATTGGGATTTACATTTTTGCATTTCATCTTGGTCGATCACTCTTTTAACCAGAGGAGGGTGTTGCAAGATGATATTGGTTATATAATTAAGGAACACGAGTATTGATATATAGATGGAAAGAAAACAAGGGATTGTGGGTAGTAACAGTTGCAAGGAATTTTGTTGGTCATTGTAGATGAAGGGAGGAATAAAAAGAAGAAGAAGAAGAAGAAAAAATAAAAAATAAAAAATAAAAAAAAAGAGGGAATAACTAAAACTATAATTCCAAAAATATTCTTCTTTCTTTGTATTTTTTGTTATTCTTGTAAAAGCTTCATAGCAGATGTCCAGCAGCAGAGACAACATAGAAACAACAATTGAAAAAGTAAATAGTAGGGCAGACTGGGCTCTTTGAATAAATGCTACCTGCCTTATCTATGATTATAATGGAGGGAAAGAGAAAACCAGGGATTGTGGGTAGTAAACATGGCAAGTAATTGTTGGGGGCATTGTCATAGATGAAGACAGGAATAAATGAAGGATGGGAGAGTGAAAGAAAAAGAAAGATAACCATAAAGATGGAGAGAAGGAACTAAAACTACAATTCCAAAAAATCTTCTTTTTTAATCCAAACACTCTTGGAAGGAATAATTCTGAAATATGGTGAAATTATTGAATAATAAAAGTTTGCAAATGTCTCATCTATAATTTTATTTTTTCTTATTATTTTTATCTATTATTATTCATTTTGATTTGTATTTTTTTTTTTTTTTAATGAAACAGATTGGTGTTATTACTTCCACGTGTCCACCTCTGCTCTCTATCTTTCCCATATTTTATATTTTTTCTATGTAGCATGTCCTTTTACTTCCCTCTCTTTATAATAAAAATAGAATGGTGCAATGTCTAGCAGAGGTGACAATTCAGCAGATAAGCAACACCAGATAATTAGGATTTACATTTTTACATTTCATCTTGGATCATTTGGACAATCGCTTTTTTAACCAGAGGAGGGTGTTGCAAGATGATATTGGTTGTACAATTAAGGAACACGAGTATTGATATATATAGATGGAAAGAAAAACAAGGGATTGTGGGTAGTAAACGTGGCAAGGAATTTAGTTGGGGCATCATCATAGATGAAGAGAGGGAATAAAGGAAGGATGCGAGAGAGAAAAAAGAAAGACAACCAAAAGATGGAGAGAAGGAACTAAAACTATAATTCCAAAAAATCTTCTTTTTTAAGCCAAACAATCTTTGAAGGAAGAATTCCGAAATATGGTGAAATTATCTGAATAATAAAAGTTTGCAAACGTCTCATCTATAATTTTATTTTTTCTTATTATTTTTATCTATTTATTTTTTATCATTTTGATTTATATTTTCTTTTCTTTTTCTTTTCACACTTTAGGTTTTTACACCAATGTTTGCTCGCAGCAAAGAAACTGCAGTTTTTTTTCCAACAGAGATCCAAGTTGGCTGCCTGTTTTTTTTTGTTTTTTTTTTCTTCTGGATTAAAATATAGATATATGCATTTGTTGTTTTTATTTACAGTTTTTATTTTTGATATTATTTTGTATTCCTCCCAGAGTTTTTCCAGTTTATCAAATAGAAATAAAAGTCAATTACCATTCTTTTAAATTTTTATTTATCTTTTTTTTATAATAACAAAATATTTATTGTTTTATTCTATCTAGGATAGCAATGCTGGTTTAGTTCAGTCAGTTAAGTACCTGCCTAGGAATTGCAAGGTTTCAGGTTTGATACCAATCCCCTCCTCCAACTAAGCACATGAAGTAGCACAGATTGGGTAATATGGGCTTCTTCAGACTGCTATTTTATTGAAATGAAATTGGTCTGTATATAATTGCTGAATTATGGTACATTGAGCTCTCCTTATGGACCAAACCAAATTTAGCATGCCATTGCATTGTTAAAAAAAGGCCCAGCTTAGAATCATTCTTTACACAAACTAACCTAGTGATTTACCCATTGATATATATATATATATATATATATATATATATATACTAGCAAATATATGCATATATTTAAGTAATGTAATAAAATATATATTAACCTAAATAAGAATGCAGATAAAAGATTTGAAACATAGAACAACTGAAACTTACTCTTCCATCACTCTCGTCTTTCATTGCTACTAATGTGCACATGAAATCAATAACAATGGGATGCTTAGCCTTAGTAAACCGCTATTCAAATATAATTGCATGTTATTCGTCAACAGTATTGATATAATTATCGATTTATTTATATTGCCCAATTGAGGGGAATTTATAATTATATATACAAGTGGGGTATATACCATGTCCCTATTGTGACTTTAGGAATATAGTTTTTCCATTCCTCCCAGAGTTTTCCCAGTTTATTAAATAAAAATAAAAAAGCAATTATCATTTTTTTAAACTTTCATTTATTTTAATAACTTACTAACAAAATATTGATTGTTTTCTTCTATCTATCTAGCAGGGGCCTTTTTAGCTCAGTTGGAATCACAATGTCCCCCCCAACTCAGCGTATGAGTAGCACAGACCACTTCTTTATTGAATTGGAATTGGCCTGTATATATTTCCAGAATTATGGCACATTGAGCTTTCAAATGGACCAAACCAAATTTAACATTCCATTGTTAAAAAAAGGCCCAGCTTAGAATCATTCTTTACACAAACTAACCTGGTGATTTACCCATTGATATATATATATTTTAAACCATGACTAGTGAGTTCGAGCCTCACTGGGTGCCTCATTCATTCAGCTTTGTGTCACCTCTAAGAAAAGCTTAGTAAATAACTATATTATTATTAAGGACTCTCTCATTGATTTTCAACGCATGAGGGTTCATACAATGAACAACCCACACAGTGATTTGTTTATAGTGGTGAAGGCTTTGTGTTGGACCATCTGCACTTTTTGGCACAGTCGATAGGAAAGAATTGGTGCACGAATGCCCACAAACCCAATCAACGACTGATCTCAGGAATTTTGAATTCAGAGTTTCCCCTCTCTAGACTGGTTACCTACCCAAGGTTAAAGAACCCGGTCTGCCCTACTATTTAACCCATAGCTGGAGGGAGAATATATGGATTCATACCTTTCCCAAGGGTATTAGCGCTATGTGAAATGCAAACACCCTTGTCTGGGATTTGAACTCGGGTCGACAAGTCCATTTCCCACGACTCTAACAATTATGCCACGTGCTTCCAAATAACTAATATATATATATATATATATATATATATTATATTATATATATATATATATATATATATATATAGTGTTCCAGAGTTTTCCCAGTTTATTAAATAAAAATAAAAAAGCAATTATTTTTTAAAACTTTCATTTATTTTTTTTTCATAATAATTTGAACAAAATATTAATTGTTTTCTTCTATCTAGCAGGGGTCTTTTTAGCTCAGTCAGTAGAGCAGTAATTAGGAATCACAATGTCCCCACCAACTCAGCGTATGAGTAGCACAGGCCATTTCTTTATTGAATTGGAATTGGTCTGTATATAATTCCAGAATTATGGCATATTGAGCTTTCAATATGGACCAAACCAAATTTAACATTCCATTGTTAAAAAGGCCCAGCTTAGAATTATTCCTTACACCAACTAACCTGGTGATTTGCCTTTATATATATATATATATATATATATATATTGTGTGTGTGTGATAATGAGGTATTAATGAGAGTTTAAGACTAATATGATGCATTTCTCATTAGATTATTTACAGGTTTAAAAAAATATATATTTTTTAATATTTTTTGTTCCTCCAAGAGTTTTTCCATTTTATTAAATAAAAAAGGCAATTATCTTCTTTTTTTTTTAATTTTAATTTTTTTTCTTTTCATAATAACTTTCTTGAAAAAAAAATTGTTTTTTTATTCTATCTAGATAGCAGGGTCTAGTTTAGATCAATTGGTAGAGCACCTGCCTAGGAATTTGCAAGGTTCTGGGTTCGATACCGATCCTCACCAACTCAGCACAGGAGTAGCAGAGATTGGGTAATCTGTTCTGAGCAGTAAAGTGGAGAGCTGATGGTAGGCCTGGCACTCCACCTCAAAAAAAAAAATCTCCCTAGTCTAGCCCTAGGGAAAAAGGGATAGACTCCCTCACTGTTTGCCTGATACCGACAATATGACAATCTTCTGTCATCCATTAGGGAATTTCATAATTAAAAAAAAAAGAATTTAGTTTAAAAGAAAATTTTGAATACCCATCAAGCATGATTTGAATAAAACATCTTCGGGATAAAATATCCCAACAAGGGTTGACATGCCGTAAAATCCAACAAACCAAAGCAAATTTTGACCAATGGGATCCAAGCACTACAACACCAATGGAAGAAATTCACCACATTAACCATGTGAGAGAGAGAGTCCTACCACCTTTTTATTGACAATTGGTGCTTCTGTTTTCCTTACACAATGGTAGAATTGGTACTGTTGGATTATTTTGGGATATATATATTTACCAACCCCTCCGCACGGGCAGGATGTCACACAAGGTCAATTTCTTAAGCGGAGTTAAACAGGTTTGAATTCAGAGTTTTCCTTCTCCCAGACTGGTTACCTAGCCCAGGTTAAAGAGCCCAGTCTGTCCTGCTATTTGCCCATAGCTGGAGGGAGAATTGGATTCATACCTTTCCCAAGGGTATTAGCACCATGTGAAATGCAAACAGTTTCATCCAGGAATTGAACTCAGTTTGTTGAGTCCATTTCCTATGACTCTAACCATTAGACCACACGCCTCCATTATTATATTATTTTGGGATATAAGGTGTGCTACAATACACCACTTAAATTTATAGATTAAACAAGGTCATGTGGTTTAAACCTCAGCCAATCAACAGCCTGAATGCGTGGCTGGTTGACTATTTAATCACTGATACTGAGAGACGTCCATTTGCAATCATTGACGAAGGTCTTGCAATACTGAGGAGCACCAAGGAACAGCCAAAGGATTCTTTACCAAGGATTTCCACTGGACAAGCGATCTTACTTGAAGCCTAAAGGATGGCCCATGAAATAGTAACAGGTACCACCAGTTTTTTAAAACCTAAGAAACAAATGACATTTACAAATTTATAATTTACCATTAGAACTGAGTAAAAATAGGAGATAGTCATTATTGAATGGGATCCAAACACTACAACACTAATGGAAAAAGTGCAGAACATTAGCCTCGTTAGAGAGTCCTAGCGGCTTTTTATTGACAACACACATATTTATGATTCTCATTATTTCTTATAACGAACCATATATTTTCTGAAACCTTAAGAATAATAAAGCAAAATTTCTATAAATAGTTCAAATAAGGAGTAGATTCAGTAATAGGAAAATATTAAAGTGCAGGTTACATGGGATGATGATGAATTGTATTTGAATTGTATCCATCATGACTGCCATTGTTAAACTAGCAAAAATATGCACCCTCTACCGGATGCAAGTATTTAAGTTTTAATGTAATCAAATATATCAAATTAGAACGACTAATGAAAGTAAATAAGAATGCATATAAAAAGATTACATTTATTGATTTTATTTCAATTGATTTACCATTAGAACTGAGTAAAAATAGGAGATAGTATGGTGATTCAGACCACGAGTGGTGACAGACAAGTCAAAAGAATAAAACGAACTTAGAATGGGAATAGACATGTATTACTGGCATACATAACAATGGTTACATACTTTGGTTTGTCTGCACAATGTTATACAATACATATAATAATAAACCACTTAACTGAAATCCTGGATGCACAACCAATACATATACTTTGGCAGACATATCTCCTCTACTGAAAGTAATGTCAACATATGCAGAGATTTGTTTCCCAATGCATCCAGGATACACAATCAGTACATATACCTTGGTAGCAATATCTCATCTACTGAAAGCAATGTAGACATAAGCATAAGTTTGTGTAATACAAGAGAGTTCAGTGCAGTAAAATCGAGTCTGAATGGTTGCCCAATGCATCAAGGCTGCAAAACCAGTACCTTGGTAGAAATATCTCATCTACTGAAAGCAATGTAGACATAAGCATAAGTTTGTGTAATACAAGAGAGTTGGTTGCAGTAAAATTGAGTCTAAATGGTTGCCCAATGCATCAAGGATGCACAACCAATACATATACCTTGGTAGAAATATCTCATCTACTGAAAGCAATGTAGACATAAGCATAAGTTTGTGTAATACAAGAGAGTTCAGTGCAGTAAAGTCGGGTCTGAATTGTTGCCAAATGCATCAAGGATGCACAACCAATACATATACTTTGGTAGACATATCTCCTCTACTGAAAGTAATGTCAACATATGCAGAGGTTTGTGCAATACAATAGAGTTAGGTGCAGTAAAGTCAGGTCTGAACGGTTGTCAAATTGTTGAGATACTGTGGTGTTTTAGACCACGAGCGGTGACAGACAAGTCAGAGTTAAAGAATAAAACAAACTCAAACTTAGAATTGGAATAGACATGTATTACTGACATACATAACAAATTGTTGCAAACATTGGTTTGTCTGCGGAATGTTATACATAGAATAATAAACCACTTAGCTGAAATCCTGAGGTAGGGGAATTATCTAAGTCCCTTGCTACAGCTACTCTGGTCATACTGTGGAATATAAGAGACGTCCTTTTTTTGTGGTTCGTTACCAGTGCTGGTCAATCAGAAAAGAGGGAGAAAGAATTTGCCTCTTTGGCTTTGCCGCCAAAGTATGCTGGCCGTGATTGGTTGGTTCGATAGAGAGGCTCGTAGACGAGGACGATAACCCATACCTCAGATTTCTTTATATTAGTCATTATTCAATGGGATCCAAATACTACAACACTAATGGAAAAAGTGCAGCACATTAGCCTCGTTAGAAAGTCCTAGTGGCTTTTTATTGACAAATAATACATATATTATGATTCTCATTATTTTTTGTGGAATCTTATAAAAACGAATATTATTAGGTATTATTTATTGCCAAACTCTACAGACATCAAATAAGGAATTTTTATTTCTTTTTTTTTTCAAAATTTTCAGAATATAATAAATTGAATTTTCACGTGCTTCTGCTTTCTTAACTTAAAAACCAAATTTCAATTTCAACTGATACAACTGAGTAAAAATCAAGAAAGATAGTTGATATTCTGATATAATGGAATGACCCATCCTCCTCATACCTCAGCAGTGGTGGTAGTGCTAGCCACTATTTAAGTACACACAGAGTGATCTGTGTGTGACTCATATGATGGACTTATGTGAAGAACTCTCCTCATAATTCTTCTGTGATCGACCATTCGGTATAACTGGTCATTTACAATATAACATTCAATAAGGGTGGACTTGCAAGTGACTGTACGTGGGGTGGGCTGAAAAGTTTATAGGATGATGACAAATCTGCTGTTGGTGACTCTTGATCAAGCACTACAACACTGATGGAAGAAGTGTGTGGACTTCAAGGTAGGTGGAAGTTTTTACAGGACAGACTAGATTTTGTAGTCTTGTGTGTTTGTTTGTCTATTGATATAAGTTTTGGCAAAAAGACTCGCACGACTTTAGTTGTAATAAATCTGTGGGGATTAAAATAAAATAAAAATAGAATGAAAATAAGATAAAAAAAAAAAAAAACTCCCATGGAGCTTTCACGGGAAAAAAATCCTCTGTGCATGTCCGACAAAAAGAACTGACTCTCTACCCCCAAAAGAATATTTTGGCCATTTTGAATTTAGGCTGCAACTGAGTGTAGTCGCTCCCACTAGCCAGGGGGATATCCCCTTGTCATGTTTGACTATGACCGGATCAATAAAGCCTAAGTCAAAAAGCCACCTTTTGCCTTTGTCTCTTTCCTTTCTCGTTCTTTGAATGCCTTCTTTTCAGCACGACCACCAAAAAGAAATGGGGTTCAAAGAAAGCCTGAGGAACACGCAGCCGATAATATCCAAGCTATATTAAAACACCCAAAACCACTTATACCCCATAATTACTTATGCTTCATAAATGGTAACCCCAACATGATATGAACATGCAACCTTATAGTTGAAGTTGACATCAAAAATGATTTATGAGTTTTAGGTTCTGATATGAAGGACTCTATACATGGCAATCAAACGATCTTCAAGATCATGGGATCCACCAAAAACTGGATTTGTTTTTAGAGTCATCTCGGTTTTTTACTTTACGTGAAATGAGTTGAGAAGAGGAAAATAAAAGCCAACATTTTGAAATGAATTTTTATATCTTTTAATCCAAATTGGCTCCATTTAATTTTGTGGCACTTTCCCAATTAGTTTGACATCAAAATATATTTTATATATATATATAATATATATATTATACTGTCAGATTTATTTCCAATTATTATATATATATATATATATATATGAGTATGAAAAGGTGGAATGAAAACATCACACAATGCTGTTAAAGAGAAAACAATTTATAATATAATCTCTAACAGCATTGTGTGATGTTTTCATTCCACCTTTTCATGCTCATACTGTCGGATTCATTTCCTTTCTTTTAACATATATATATATATATATATATATATATATATATATATATATATATATACACTGTCAGATTTATTTCCAATTATGATATCTTAAAAAAGATCTTTGAAAATCAGCACAATAGCTTTCTGGTTTTTAAAATTCTCTTTATCTCAATTTTAAATGAATTTAATAAAAACTATTAAAAAAGTTAATATGCACACAACCTAATATGAAGTTGACATCAGAAATCTATTGAGGTCAGCAAAGGTCAAACAAAAACCAAAATTAACACGTTTGAAACATTGCAAACAAATAATTTTCATAACAGACTTCAAAATGCCACAATGATTTAGTACAAGAAAAATGTAATTCCATTTTTGGGTGTTTGTACTTTTTGTGTCAAGCAGTATTAACACGCATACATTTCAACTCTTGTTACGTTTCACTCTTTCTTCTACCCTTGCGTTTACACTTACAAAGTTACCTATATGTCTTTATTATAAAGGATAATAGTTTTCCCATTACAACTTTTGAAAAAAAACATTTTTCATACATTTATAGTCACGTTGATTTAAGTAAATTTTCTACGCAATCTTCTGTATTGTTTAATCAAAAATGATTGTGTTTTGTCTGAGAAGAGAAGTCTGAAAATTGTTGACCCATACACAGAAAAAGTGTGTGTGTGTGTGTATACATCTACACAGTGATATGTGTGTGTGTGTATATATATATATATAATATATACACACACCCACATTCACATATCACACATATGTAGATGACTATACATACACATATTACATATACATAAATGCATATATATATATGTATGTACATATATATATGTATATATAAAACACATAGATTTATATATATATATATATATATATTTTTGAAAAAAATAATTCAAAGGAAAACAAAACTGAGTTAGTCACTATACAATGAATATTAAAAAAAGTGTTCAATGGGTGCATAGACCTGGTTTAGATAAATGAATAAGTAACAGAAGCTTTCTACTTTACATATGATATGATATATATATATATATATATATATATATATATATATATATATATATATATAATGAGAAGTAGATACACAAGCAATGTATTTAACCTACTTCTAAGCAAAATAAAAAAATCTAAGAGGGTCCATTTGGTGTAGGGGTAAGATGCTCGCCTGTCAGCTTCACAGTCAGGTTTCGAATCACGCACAAGGTGGTCTTTCTATCTATAGCTCTGCTGATGAGGCCTAATAGGCCGAAATGTACATACACAGATTGATTTTTCTCGATTTGTTTAGCCTTACATTTAATAGGTATGCTCGCCTAATTGATTAATTAATTAATTATTAATTAATTAACTTTCAAAATTAGGTACGACTTCAATTAAGCACATATTCTCCCAAATATATATATATATATATATATATATATAATATATTTATATATATTTATAACATGCACAGACACACACAGAGTTAAAAACAATAAAAAAATAAATAACATAAAAGAAATATTCCTAATTGTCTTATCACTTTTTGTACCTTAATTTAAATAACTTTTATATAAAATCTGTGGTTAAATCGAACTCAACGGACCTAAATTCCACCATTGTATGTCACCCTGCCAAAAGAAAAAAATACTAAAAATCAAGGAATTAACCAAATTTAATGACATTTTCAGTGTTGATATATTAATGAATAAAAGATATAATTCACCAGTTATTATAATTAAAAACTTTTACATTTTTTAATCTTTGAGGCATAACACAGATTCTCAAAAATACCTGGTTCAAAGTTAACTGACCTGGAAAAATGTAAAAGTTTTTAATTAAAATAACTGGTGCATTATATCTTTTATTCAGGTGGTTCTGGTTTGAAATTATAGTACTGGGGGCTTTCTGTATAGTATGCTACACATACTCTCTCTCTCTCTCTCTCTCTCTCTCTCTCTCTCTCTCTCCCTTCTATATATATATATATATATATATATATATATAAATTTTTGGTTTACCTGTTTTCAATTTTAATTTTAATTTTGTGTTCATGTGTGATAGTTCTTGCGACAGATAAGTTCAGGTAAAAAAATCCGGGTCTTAGGTTTATAGTTTCAGTGTGGGCTATGATTGCTGATTTGCATAGGCGTCTAAGTCACACTGAAACTATAAACCTAAGACCCGATTTTTTAACATGGACTTATCTGTCACAAAAACTATCACACATGAACACAAAATTAAAATTAAAATTAAAAATGGGTAAACCAAAATTTAAAATATATATATATATATATATATATATATTCTTGAGGAAAAGTTAAGGAAAAAGTGAATAAAAAATCAAACAATTACATTCAATTAATATTTCGCTACTGTTGGTTTTAGAAGCTTCATCAGAATTTTTATTATTTTAAAACAGAATGGTGTGTGTATATATATATATATATATATATATATGGCAGGCATACCTGTTCAAATGTAAGGCTAAACAAATTGAGAAAAAGTCAATCTCTGTATGTACATTTCAGCCTATTATGCCTCATCAGCAGAGGTATAGACAGGAAGACTGCTCTGTGTGTGATTCGAACCTTGACTGTCAAGCTGACAGGCGGGAATTTTAACCATTACACTAGCTGGTTTTCCCAGATTTTTCGTTTGTTTTGAACTCATCTCCCAAAAATTGTCAGCTAAGGCCATATCAAACACATTGTTTGTTTGTTTACTTCTCATACTGTCGTGTAGCAAGTCACCAAAGGTGGAATATAACTGAGTTCAAAACAAACGAAAAATTTGGGAAAACCAGCTAGTGTAATGGTTAGATTCCCCGCCTGTCAGCTTGACAGTCAGGGTTCGAATCACACACAGAGCAGTCTTCCTGTCTATAACACTGCTGATGAGGCATAATAGGCTGAAATGTACATACAGAGATTGAATATATATATATATATATATATATATAATATATATATAGGGTCATCCACAGACACGTGTTTCGACTTATCAAGTCTCCTCAGTGTGGCTAGACATTTTGTAAGCTACCTACGGCACCGTAACCATTAGGCTGTCTTCACTTACAGAATGGGAAGGGGATTTTAACTGTTTTAATACACACATCGCTTTGCGTGTAAATATATATATATATATATATGAAAGTACGTAAATAAACATTGTGTTTATTTGATATGGCTTTTAGCCAACAATTTTTGGAGGATATGTGCTTAATTGAAGTCAAACCTAATTTTTGAAAATTAATTAGTTAATAATTAATGAATTTCGGCGGGCATATATGTTCAAATGTATGGCTAAACAGATCGAGAAAATGTCAATCCCTGAATGTACATTTCGACCTATTAGGTCTCATCTATAACCTTGCTGATGAGACCTAATAGGTCGAAATGTACATTCAGGGATTGACATTTTCTCGATCTGTTTAGCCTTATATTTGAACATATATGCCTGCCGAAATTCATTAATTATTAACTAATTAATTTTCAAAAATTAGGTATGACTTCAATTAAGCGCATATCCTCCAAACATATATATATATATATATATATAGAAAAAGTTAAAGGATGAGGCAGAGGAAGGAAATAGAGAGGGAGGAGGAGTTGTTGCCACGGATGTATGGTAGATCAACCTCATATTATTACCTTTTGCAACACCTCCCTCCTTATTTTCTTCCCCCGCCTCATACTTTTACTTTTTGCTACATTTTGTCAGATTTTCCTAATCTACTATTTCCTCATATATATATATATATATATATATATATATATATATATGATGCTAATGGCTGACTGGTGCCAAAGAGTGTTGACTTACTGTCTGGTTTGTCTATTCTAAATTGAAACCATTGGTTCCACCATCAATGTGTAATGTAAATGGAAGCAAACAGAGATTCAACAATAATGCCCAACATGAATTGTGTTTGTGTGAAAGCTTACACAGCAGGCAAGGCAATATCAAGTAGATATAAAGCACTTTGACAGGTAATTAAAGGAAGGGGATAGACTCCCTCACATCGACAATAGGCCACTCTGCTACTTATACTAATGACTTCCTGGATTTGTCACAAGACAGCACACAGCATCATTGTATATTTCCCAATCTAATGTTTCATTAGAGCCCAAGTGGTGCAGCCATACAGTAGTATTGATACAGCTACAGCTACAGCTTAGAATCCTCTCTTTATCTTATCAGGTCAGATTTCTATGTTTGATATTCAATAGCAGTTCATGTTTTTGCTATTCAAGTGACATCACTTTCAGTAGTTGAGATTTTGCTACCTAGGTATGTGAACTGAGATTCGACAATATTGCTCAACATGATTAGTGTTTGTGTGAAAGCTCACACAGCAGGCAAGACAATATCAAGTAGATAAAAGCACTTTGCCAGATAGTTAAAGGAAAGGGGATAGACTCCCTCACATATAGACAATTGGCCACTCCGTTGACTTTACTTACTTACACTAATGATTTCCTGGATTTGTACAAGATAACACACAGCAACATTGTGTAGTTCCCACTCTGGTCTTTCATTAAAGTTCAAATGGTGCAGCCATACATTTGTATCTATAAAAGAGAAAGTGACTTCATCACCAAACTCACCCCCTCTCACTCACTTTCACTTCTATAAATACAAATGTATGTTGCACTGATGCTTTAATAAAATCGATTGATGAAGTCTTGCTCAATGCAGAACGAAATATATCTCCTACATCTACTTGTTTGAATTTTGCTCTCTTTTTGTCCACTTTTTCCTTTATTCTTTACTACATTCTGTCGGATTTACTCTAACCCTCCTATCCTCATATATGTATTTAATTCTTGAATTTTCGAGATAATATCTCTTTTTCAAAAGATCACTGGAACTGAAGCAGTTATAACTAAACTGCTTCAGTTCCAGTGATCTTTTGAAAAAGAGATATTATCTCAAAAATTCAAGAATTAAATACAGGTTAACACACAATATCATTGTTACCGTATTATCATTTTTTCTTTACGCCTGCATTGTGATAGCCTTCTAAATCAACCTCCTAACCAATACATATATATATATATATATATATATATATATATATATATATATATATATATATATATATATATATGGTGTTCCTAAATCTTCCGTCTGTTATTATTCTGCAACACCCTCTGGTTAAGAATGAGACCATCAAAATTATTCCTGATGCAATGCAAAAATGTAAATTTATATTTTAGGGAACCAGCATCAGGTGACTTTTCTGTCCAAACTAAATATTTTCCGAGTCGTGTTTTTGTCACTTTTTTGTCGGCAAATTAATGTAGATATTTTAAACATCTCACTCCAGATTTTTTATCGGCAAATCGATGTAAATATTTTACAGCTACCCTTTTAAGAGAGAGAGAGAGAGAGAGAGGGAGAGAGAGAGAGAGAGAGAGAGAGAGACTCATCGGAATCCGTGCTGTCAGCTTGACTTGATGATGATGATGTAGAATACTCTCAATTTCCTTGATTTATTGATTTATTTAAAAAAAATTTAATTTCCATTTTTTAATTAAAAAAAAACAACATTTTGTACTTTGCTAAAATGAAAACATTCCATTCTTTCGTTTTTTTTTTAAATTCTAATTTCATTTTTTTTTTTTTTCTTTTTCTTGTCTTATTTGAAGTATTCTGATGCAGCACGTTCTGCAACGCGTACAATTCAAAAACAACTTTTTGGACAGTAACAAACAAGAGGCCATTGACATATTCCTCCTTGGATCAACACTGACTGGAGAGCTGAGAGAACGTACCAAGGCCTTACTAACATCCCATTGCCTTCATGGTAAGAATAAAGTAATTGAGAAGCTTACATTATTATATTTTGCACAAAGATTTTAAAGATTCAGTTTAAATTCATCATACTCAAACATTGTGCAAAATAAAAACATTTTTTTATTCTAGTAATATTAGATGAAGGATTGGCAACCATTATTTTTTGCTTAGCATTTCTTTCTACTAGGGTGAGTCAAACGATTTGCAATATTTGCATACATGCCATAAAAGCAGTATCAGTTTATGTTAAGTGTTGTTTCCTTATCAGGTTCGAGATGACAATGTCACACCCAGAAGTTCATGGAATTTGTGGGAGGAAAGATGGATTTATGCCTTTCTCAAGGGCATTAGTATGAAGTGAAATACAAAGAACCTCAACCAGGATTTGAACTCAGGTCATTGATTCCATTTCCTACTACGATAACCATTACTCTTATTGCACCTCTATAGATATATCATATCTTTCCTTAAAGAATATATGAAACTGGGCTCTTTAACCTTGGTTCAGCAACCAGTCTAGGAGAAGGAAAAATCTGAATTCAAACCTGTTAAACTCTGGTTAAAAATAGATATTGTCACATCATGCTTGCATGGAGGGGTGGTGGTCCAGCGGCTTCGGCCCTGGATCTTTACAAGTTAATAGCGTCGATCCCAGGGGGCTATCCCCCCAGGCAATACCTGCCTGATTTAAAGGGGCAGGGCTGGGTTTATTGCCCAGTGCCTGAGGTGCCCCCCTTGAGGGGGAATGCCGACGGGATCGACGCAATTTTTCACCTGCCACCCATGAGCTTCGGTTTGTGGGTGTTCCCACGTTAATAGGGCCTTGTGCCTAACCCGTACAAGTGGGGTACGAGGTAAATACAATGCTTGCATGGAGGGGTTGGTAAATACTTACTATGATACCCACTACCCTAATCGCCCCTGCATAGATATTATATCTCTCCTTAAAGAATTACCATTACTCCCAGGTCCACTCTAACCCATCTATGCAATGTCTGAATTTCATTTAAATCTTCAAGCAGTTAAAGTTTGAAAAGAAACTTTGGCTTGGACTGTGTAATGATTCGAAAAAAGCAAAAAAAAAAGAAAAACCAAAAAACAGAAAAGCCCCCCCCCAAAAAAAAAAGCAAAAAAAAAGATGTCTCACAAAAGAAAGAAGAGAAGAAAAACTCGAAATGAATAAAGCATTTTTTGAAGCGCTACTCGCTTGGATCTCATTTCCTTTGCCTCGTGAAGCGAGATAAGAATAAACTCAAACAAGTGCCCACGCAACAGGATAATTGAGTTGATAGGAGTCGAAGGGGGGGGGTGTCAAGGAATAGGAGGGGGTGAGGCTTTGAGGGTGGAAACCAGCCAAGTGTCTGAAAACATCGGATATGAAACGTAATTTTTTAAAAAAACCCAAAAATTTGCAACTGTTTTTCGCGCAAAATGCAAAATGGCTTAATGAACTAGAAAGCGGAAAATAGAATTGGCGAAACCATTTTAATTGGAGATCCCGTTTGGATTAGGAAAAAGAAAAAAAAAGAAAAGAAAATACAATGATCCAACAACGCAGTTTCTATTCAGATCCAGCGTGATCCATTTCTTTTAATATATTTTTTTTTATTATTAATTTTTAAACAGATTTTAATTTATGAAAAATATGACATTTTTCACCGATTTCATGCAGTTTAAATTTAAAAAAAAAAAATGACAAAAAACAATAACGTGCTGAAATTTGAAAAAAAAAAACCCAACAAAAACAACAAAAATAAAACAAAACAAAAAAACCCCCATATAAACACATCTTTAGATCCAGCATAACCTGTTGTTTTTTTTCTTTTTATATATTTTAAAAAAATTGATTTTTAAACATTTTTTTTTAATTTATGAAAAATGTGACATTTTCACGGATTTCATGCAGTTTAGATTAAAAAAAACAACCAAAACAACAATAAAAACTAAAAATAGGCTCACTGTTTTGTAATTTGAAAAAAAAGAAAAAGAAAGAAAGTAAGAAAGAAAATGAAATTTTATT
Organism: Doryteuthis pealeii; assembly: GCA_023376005.1. Taxonomy (NCBI): domain Eukaryota; kingdom Metazoa; phylum Mollusca; class Cephalopoda; order Myopsida; family Loliginidae; genus Doryteuthis; species Doryteuthis pealeii. Next base: position 43,400,442 of record CM042172.1, read on the forward strand.
TAAATATTCATAAAGGAAAATCCAAGTTAATTGACTTGTAGTGATGTTCGACAAGAATACAATTCTCTCGTTAACAAATTACTCTAACCATCCTGTCGGCAGGGCATAAAATACACTGACTACGTCTTCTGCAGAGGGGGTAAGACTCCCCCCACACACACAACTATATATGATGGTGAGGTGCGTGGTCTAATGGTTAGAGTCATAGGAAATGGACTCGTCGACCTGAGTTCAATTCCTGGACAAAGCTGATACCCTTGGGAAAGATATGAATCCAATCCTCCACCCAGCTATGGGTAAATAGCAGGGCAGACTGGGCTCTTTAACCATGGCTAGGTAACCAGTCTAGGAGAAGGAAAACTCTGAATTGAAACCTGTTAAACTCCGCTTAAGAAATTGACCTTGTGTCGCATCCTGCTCATGCGGGGGGGGGGGGATATATATATATATGATGGTGAGGTTTCAATTCTGGAGATCTGGTTGGTTGGTTGGGTTTTAAGGCATGTCAAACCCATTGGGTCATTTTATGCTGAAGCACATTTTTAAACTCATTACTTTCTATTTAACCTATAGATGGGACACTAACAGGTACTACACTCCGGGTCAGAGTGGACTTGGGAGTAATGGTGATTCTGTCATTAAGCATCACGGGTTGCCACCCACGGCCAACAGTTGGCCCCATTTGTGTGTGGGGAGGGTATTCATTTCATCTTGTTATAAAATAACAATCTTTTCTGTTTTAAGTTTTGAAATTGCTACATTTTTTAACCAATTTCTGGGCCAAATCTTGCGAAAAAAAAAAGAAGTTTTTTTTTAGTGCATTTTAACTGATGATCTTTGATGCTATTTCCTCAAATAATGTTGCAGTAAGAGATCTAGTTTTTGGTATTAGTAATTATTATACCAACATACAATTTTCGTTGTTTGAGAGAATTTGACATTTCAAAAAAAAAAAAAAGTGAAAAATCAACCTACCCTAATATTACAGTATGATAATTTAATTATTACGTTTGATATGTTTACTTAAGAGCTCTTGCAAATAGTTCAATATGTAAAAAGTATAATAATCTTGATTTAACTCTCTCTCACTTTTTCCCTTTCTTTCCTTCTTTTCATCTTTTCCTTATGCTCAATTGAAATAGATTAGTGTTATCTATTCCATGCGCTCACCTCCTCTGTATATCTATCTCGCTTTCTTTCTTATTATATTTTCTGTGTAGCACTTCCCTTTTCTTTCCTTTTGTTGCATAGCCCTTCTTTACCGGCACTAAATATCTATATGTTATATACTTCTCTTTCTTCTTACTCTGTCGTCTATTCTTCTGGCCTGGTATATCTTCTAAGGTCTCGTCTGGTCTTCTATTGAGGATTCCGGGTCTGGTTTCTGTTGGGGATCATTCCTTATCAGAAGCCCTGTGTCATTGTTGGTTTTTAGTAATAAACACAAGACTTCGATTTACGATGATGTTACTTTATTCGTTGACCCCCAGACCAGACATCTGCGCAGTGAGACTCACATCTTGCTAGCTTCGCTTCTAAGTTCTAACTCTCACTAACTGAGTTGCTTACCCCTTAAACCGGTAGGGGGCCTTCTGGTTCTCACGTTCCATCCCCAGAACGCAAGGTGAGATCGAGGTCAAGCGCCGTCACTCACCATCAGCTGCACTAATATGATTTCTACACTATTGTCATAATCATTAGGTATCTAATGATTATGTAACACTTTCTTTCTTTATAATAAAATGCAATGGTCCATTATTTATCACCTTGAGTTTTGTCGATCGGTGGTGTTGCAAGGAGTTGAGTCTTTAAACGCAGCCGGCAAGCCACCGACCTCACTCTTAGCTGGATGAGTAGAGACGCGTGGTGTCTCTGTCTACAAACGTGGTGGGGGGCTTTGTTCCCCCACGTCCAGGCGCGTATCCATGCGGATACACAGCCTTATAAACCTCCTTCTGTGGATTATTCCTCAAGTAAGTGACTCTCACCACTTTGTAGAATTCTTTCTTACTTTCCATGGACTTTAATACTCATTGTGTATATTGTTTTATATCTATATGTTTTATGTCATGTTTTATTTGCCCAGACAAATAAAGTCTGTATGTGTTATCTTCTTATTGTTTCGTTTGGACTTCATTGGGAATCTTTTTACTTACGTTAGAAAAACGTATAAGAACCAGTTTTGGCCACTAAGTCCAAAACAACATGTCAATCTTATAGACGGATAGATAAAAACTGATGGAGATGAATAGATTGATAGGAACAGAGAGAGAGAGAGAGAGAGAGAGAGAGAGAGAGAGAGAGAGAGAGAGGGAGAGAGAGAGAGAAGAGATCGGTAGGTAGGAGATTGGGAGAAAAGGATAGAAGGGAATAGATTGAGATAGATTGGTAAGAATAGACTGACATAGATATGACTAGATAGGGATAGATAGATAGATAGATAGATAGAGGAAGATATATATATATATATAATATATATATATATATATATATATATAGAGAGAGAGAGAGAGAGAGATAGAGACAGAGAGATAGATAGAGATAGATAGAGATAGAGATTTGGAGAAAAGGATAGAAGGGAATAGATTGAGATAGATTGGTAAGAACAGACTGACAGAGATATGACTAGATAGGGATAGATAGATAGATAGATAGATATGAAGAGACTGAAATATATAGATAGCTACAAGCAAACAGATAAAATAGATAGATATGAAGAGTTGCTTCGTTCGGACTGATTGATTGGTGGGGGCCTTTCCAACTGCCTGTCTAGGCTAAGGACCAAAGTGGAGTGTTGCATGTCATGGACTACCCATCCACCAGGATTCTGTCCTTAAGCATCTCAAGTCTCCACCCACAGCCAACAGGTGGCCCCATTGGTGGTGGGGGGATAATACCCCTCTGCAGTGATGCAGTCATTGTATTCTACAGCCCCAGCTGACAGGGTTGTAGCGATTGTCTGCCCCTGCTGGATAGAGGTGGTCAAAAAGGGTTATCTTCCCTTGCTGAGTATTTAAACAGCAGCCCAGAAATTTCTCACTTTCTTTCCCTTGGTCTTGCAACCACTAAACATGGGCTAGACGCTTTGTGTCTCTATCCCTTAAGTGGGGGGCTTTATCCCCCAACTATCAGTAAGCGAATTCCTTATGAACTCTTTCTTACTTTCTATGGACTTTAATACTCATTGTGTATTTTGTTTTATATATTGTTTTATTTGCCCAGACAAATAAAGTCTGTTTGTATTATCTTATTGTTTCGTTCGGACTTTATTGGGAATCTTTTCACTTACGTTAGAAAAAACGTATTATAAGAACCAGTTTTGGCCACTAAGTCCAAAAACAACATGTCAATTTTATACAACCAACCAGCCAACCAACCGACCAACCAACCAACCAGCTTACATTTTGGTAGTAGGTAACAAGACTTTCGAACGACCCTGTATATTGAAAAATAAAAAAAACTTGTTTTGATTATTTCAGATAGATTTTTTTTTTCATATACAATTTTGTTTTCTGTATTAACAAAAGAAAAACTATTTTTTCTTTATCACGTTCCGCTTTTTCAAGAAATGTGTTTTTCAATTTTAAATTATAGATTTTTGCATAACGTTTCAATACGTTGAACATTGCTTGGGGGAAATTTGAAAGAAAAATTCTTTTTAGGTGATGAATTAAAAAAGACAAAAGAAGTCAGAACAATTTGTTTTTCTTTCTCCACCACGTAATATATATATATTATATATATATATATATATATATATATATATATATATATATATATATATATAACACGTTTTTCTTGGTTTTCAATTATACATTTTTCTTTCGGGCTATTTTGCACTCTAACTGCAGAGGATTTATTTCAATGAGGAGGTTTCAATTTGGTATTTATCCGATGTATTCGATGTTTAAAATATAAGTTATTTTTGTTGGTGTATTTTGGTATAAAGTGTGCTGAAGATTACAACTTGTATTTATAGACTGTTTCAAAATAGTTGAATCGGCCAACTGGCTGAATCGACTAATCAAAACGCCCACAAGATATATTTAATTTACTATTTAAAGTATTGATAAATTGTCCTACAATTGCTCGCTGGATGCACAGACCAACAGACGAGGAATATACAACTCTCTAAGCCCACCACACATGTATTTAATTACTATTTAAAGGTATTGATAAATTGTCCTACAATTGCTCGCTGGATGCACAGACCAACAGACGAGGATTATACAACTCTCTAAGCACACCCACACATGTATTTAATTTTCTATTTAAAGGAGTTTATAAATTGTCCTACAATTGCTCGCTGGATGCACAGACCAACAGACGAGATTGTACAACTCTCTAAGCACACCCACACATGTATTTAATTTTCTATTTAAAGAGTTTATAATTGTCCTACAATTGCTCGCTGAGATGCACAGACCAACAGACGAGGATTATACAACTCTCTAAGCCCACCCACACATGTATTTAATTTTCTATTTAAAGGCGTTGATAAATTGTCCTACAATTGGCTTGCCAGATGTACAGACAAGAATATACAATTCTCTAAATACGGACCAACTGATAAGGATTATACAATTCTTTAACACAGATCTGTTTGACAAAGATTAAAACTGATACTACATCTTTCTACTTCAAGAAAAGGATCCAACTTTATTGCCACAAAGAATCTCCACTGTAAAACTGCTTTCACCTACAGCCCTAAAATGGACACGAGAACTGTAACAATTTTGCTAATAAATTAGTTCCTTGGTTTTAATCTTAACATCATGTGAGAATCTTTTAAGTCCAGAGTCCTATAAGGATTTATCAAAAAATGGTTAAAAATGACCTTTTCATTTAAAGTTACCTGTTATTTCCCTTAAATCAAGGACTTCTCAATATTGTTTGATATTACATATTAAACAAAGGTTATCATTGGGGTAGATAGAAAAATGAATGTGACTTCCAGCCAGGTGGAATGAGGTGGTATAGGATGTTAAGAGTTCAACTGCATCTCATTCTGGTACTTTTGGAAGTGTAGATTACTCCCATGTCCACTTGGCCTCTGTATTATTATTAGTTAAACATTGCAATTTGTGTAGCAAGATGGGGATATTATCCTGGCTTTTGTGAGCTAGAACTACTATATTAGAAAAAGAGGAAGAAAAAATAAGTGAGAGAGTAATGAACACAAAACAGATTGACCCCTGGTGCGTGACCTCCCGAATGGAGAATTGAGTGTCAACCGGAAGTTTCGGGTGTTGACCGGATGTCACGTGGTGTCGTGGAACAACGAAGAAAGGGACCGGCCTCTTTTTGCTTTCGGACGCCTAGGGGAACGGACGGGCCTTTGGTGCCTAGTATGGGGTCACAGTAATCAAGTAGTGTCTCTCTCTCTCTCTCTTTCTCTCTGCCTTTTCTCCTCTCCGATACAGCACAACGAGACGAGCACGAAATAAAGGCTAGCAGTTGTAACTACATATTTCTCGCGTTTGTAATTTTTTATCAACAAGATGACCACCACGTGCCGAAGACATTTTTAGTAACCGTGATTATATCGCCACCGCCTCCGCGCGTTATACATATCAGCTTTGGGTACTGTGACCAGATATACGACAACGTTACAGACATCGTTTTTAGTTGCCCGGAAAAAAGGCAGAACGTTACATTTGTCTTCTTAAAATAAAAAATGCTATTCATTAATGAAAAGAAAAGAAAAATCCCTATCAATCATTACACTGGCCTGTATTAAAAAATGTTTACCAAGGGTCAAAGGTTTATCAAGTGAATATATGTAACAAAACGATATATATCGTATAGGACCAAGTTCGAGTTGTAGAGTAGTAGTTGTTAGTAGTAGTAATAGTCATTAGTTCAGAAACAACATTACCAAGGCTTATAGTCACAAAGAGTTGTTTATTCCTTTCAAGCTTGTGGTTTCTTTTTCAGAGAGAGAGAGAGAGAGAGAGAGAGAGAGAAGAGAGAGAGGAGAGAGAGAGAGAGAGAGAGAAGAGAGGACATGGTCAAATATTCTATCTTCTGACATATATTATGTTCTGTACTACTATCCCAAACCCATACAAGAGAACCGGGAGCCAAGTCTTTCCAGCCAGAGCCCAGCCGAAATAAAGGAAAGATTTTTCTCCTCTTCCGTTTCTCGTCCCGGCGTCACACCCGTTTCCGGTCAAAACCCGGACTTTCCGTTCTTAATTTTATATCTATTTCCGGGGTCATTCATTGGTCAAATTACTGGCACCCCATTGAATGTTTACTCTTTGTTTGTTCTTATTTCCTTATCCTCTCTTTCTCCTTTCAATACCCAAATTCCTTGTAGACCACAGTAATTACGCTACAGATATATGATCACCATTTACGGCTGAATTCAAAAATTACCATTCATTGTTTTTAGTCAGGTTTTGTTTTTAAGAAATAACAACAAGATGTACATAATAATAACACTTATTCAAAAGTCTGTGGACTCTACTTTTGTCACAGCTATAATGTTGGCTCTATACTAGGTATACCCAAAAATCGTTTTAAAAACGAATTAAAATTGATTTAAATCAATTATTTAAGGTCAAACTTTTGTCTAAAACGATAAGTAGTAACATAATGACCATCATTAAAAAAAGAAAAATATCATTACATATGCAGTTTATTTTTAATAGATTTAAAACGATTTGTTTTGGTCAATTTCGACGCGATCCGCCATTTTGTCTACTTTTCAATGGTTTTAGGCGCTTGATTTACAATTTTAATGTAACATTCGCGATTGAAAAAAAATTACCAAAAATCAGGTAATTATCCGATTTTAATGAAAATTTCAGTATTGATTTATCAATTAATGAATTTATAATGCATTAGTTATTTTATTTCAAAACTTTAATTTAGTATTTTTGCTATGAAAAATGAATATATATAAAATTCATTTTAAATATGAAAAGCCTGATGCTAAGTTTAAAATCTTAGCTTCTAAAAATAAATATCTATTTAATGCAAACCTTATTTTATTACATCAAAGTATACTTTTTGAAGAAAAACTCGATTGAAAATGTACCTCCCTTTTTAAGCAGAAAATATCGATGTATAATTTTTTCTTTTATAAGATAATAGCCAATTAAACAATTATCGAAATGAGTAAAAAAGAAATCTCCAAAAAATTAAATTATCTATTATTTTTTTACATATTTATTTTTCGATTTTCGGTACTTGTTTTTCTCAAAGAAAAGCCATTGTAATTTGTTTTGTTCCTATTCATAACTTCGGTCTTTTATCTCTTTATTTATACTGTAATTAGAAAACTATAAGACCAACTTGAAAAAAATGTTACGCCCCCAACATAGGGTAGAGGGTGTTCAAATTAAGTGACCTGAAAAAAATGAGAAAGTTTTGAAATAAAATAATAAATACATTATAAAGATCATTCATTGATAAATAAACACTGAAAATTCATTAAAATCCGATAATTCCCTGGATTTTTGGTAAATTTATTTTCTGTAGGGGGGGGGGGGCTAAATCATTTTGTCAAAACGCAGATTAGCCTCATTTTGGTATACCTACTCTATACATTTCAATGTAAAGGCTTGTATCTTTAAAGAATTTGATCAGATTAGACAAATGAGTATGATTTTGGATTCAACGTAAAATACAGCCTTAAATCAGCTATCACATAGTTGACCTTTAAAACATCACAGGTCAGTGTTATTTATGCTGAAGCGGGGAGGATCAACTATGGTGCAGAACATGTCAAATACCCTCCACTCTTACACATTTCTTGATGGAGTGTAGGGTTTTCTCTCCAATCAGAAAGAAATATTTCAACGCAAATAATATGAGAGATCTGTTTAGAATACTAACATGGATGATGTTTGATCCTTCTTGAGAGAAATAAAAAATATATCGAAAATGATGAATTACATATGAATACATCACGAAACTATCTACAAAAATACACCTGTAAAGGAAACTTGACTACCAACTTTTATCTCAAACTCTGATAGTTTTTGGCATTAGATAACCCACAGAGTTATTGCACCATTAAACCCCCCCCCCCCAAAAAAAGCAAATGTAGTTAATGAAAATTATTAATACGAATTTGAAGATATTAAAGAACTTGAAACCTAGAAACTTTTATCAAAATGACTTGTTCCAGTATTAAATGATCCGAAAAAGGTTGATATGCCGTAAAATAAACAAAACCAAACCAAATGAAGTCAATGAAAATTATTAATACGAATTTGAAGATATTAAGAATTTGAAACATAGGAACTTTTATCTAAATGACTTGTTTCGGTATTAAATGACCCACAAAGGGTTGATATGCCGTAAAACAACAAACCAAAACAAATAAAACTAACGGAAATTATTAATACGAATTTGAAGATATTAAGAAACTTGAAACATAGGAACTTTTATCTAAATGACTTGTTTCGTATTAAATGGACCCACAAAGGGTTGATATGCCGTAAAACAAACAAGCCAAACCCAAATGAAGTCAATGAAAATTATTTATACAATTTGAAGATATTAAGAATTTGAACATAGAAAACTTTTATCAAAATGACTTGTTTCGGCATTAAATGACCCGGAAAGGGTTGATATGCCATAAAATAAAACAAACCAAAACAAATAAAATAACGAAAATTATTTATACCAATTTGAAGATATTAATAACTTGAAACATAGTATTGATAATTCTGGGGTATGGGGGTTATCGTCTACGAGCCTCTGTTTCGAACCAACCGATCACGAGCCAGCATACTTTGGCGGCAAAATCGAATAAGCAAAACTCGCCCTCTTCTGATTCAGCTATCACCGGAGACGGACCTAAAACAGGGTCTCTCCACCTCTTCCTCAACAACCAGAATCAGAGTCGGACATCAAACAGAACGTCTATCATATCTGAACTATCAGAAGCCGTAGCAAGGGCTCCGATAATACCCTATCTCAGGACTTAGATAAGTTTTTACAAGTTATAAGCATTGTGCAGACGAACTAAAGTTTGCAATCCTATTGTTTTATGTAATACACGTCTTTTTATTCCTATTTCTAGTTGTTTGGTTATTTCTTTAACTCTCAACCTGTCTGCCACACTCGTGGTTAACTCCATACTTCAAACCTTGGAGTAATGTTCGTTTCGTGTCTAGTTTCTTTATAATAGAAACTTTTATCTAAATGATTTATTTCGGCATTAAATGACCCGAAAAGGGTTGATATGCCCTAAACATTATTTCCTCCTTTTAAACTGTATAGTGTATCATTTAATTAACCTATAAGTTCCCTTTGTTCACAAAACATAGACTTTCAATTGAACCGCGTGCTGGTGTCACATCCTACTCGAGTGGAGGTATTGGTAAATACATCTAGGAGAAGGAAAATTCTGAATTCAAACCTGTTAACCTTGCTTAAGAAATCGACCTGGTGTCACATCCTACACATACAGAGGGGTTCGTAAATATAAGTAAGTAAAGTCGTCTGGGTGACCAAAAGTCAGTATCACCCAGACAGCGATGGAGTCTATCCCCTTTTCACTAAGCTCTAGCCCAGGAGATTGTTTTGGCGTCTGAGGCGGAGCGCACACCTACAATCAATTGAACTAATTACTAAAAAGTATAAAATTAAATACACGATATGTATAACTTCCTAACCATTAGGCATGACATAACCCAGACGGGTTGATATGCCGTTAAAATCAATAAACAAACAAACAGTTCAATATGTAAAAGTATAAATAACCTTGATTTAACTCTCTCTCTCACTCTCTTTTTTTCTTTCTTTCCTTCTTTTTATCTTTTCATTATGAATGATTGAAATAGTAGCCTTATGGCTTCCACATGCTCACCCCCTTTTTTAATTATATATTATATATCATATTTTTTCTGTGTAGCATTACTTTTCTTCCCTTTCTTTCATTATGATAAAAATTGTCTGGTGTCACATCCTACTCGTGTGGAGGCGTTGTAAATACATCTACGAGAAGGAAAACTCTGAATTCAAACCTGTTAACCTTTGATTAAGAAATCGACCTGGTGTCACATCCTACACATGCAGAGGGGCTTCGTAAATATAAGTAAGTAAAGTCGTCTGGGTGGCCAAAAGTCAGTATCACCAGACAGCGATGGAGTCTATTCTCTTTTCACTAGCGCTAGACCAAGGAGATGGTTTTTAGCATCTGAGGCGAGCGCCACACCTATCATCAGCTCCTCCCTTTACCGCACAGATCCCTGTGCTATTCATACGCTGAGTTAGTGAGGGTCGGTATTGAACCCGGAACCTTGTGGTTCCCAGACAGACGCTCTACCGACTGAGATTGCACTAATTTAAATTTCCAATTTTCTTCTAATAAATTACTTATTTTATTCAAAACAATTCAGATTATGCATCAGACACAAAGCTACTCCATCTTTGTTAACCCCCTAGGCGATTTTCCACTACAAGTTCACAGTTAATGTGAAAAACACTCATCATTTTCATCTATAATCAGGATTGAAGAAGTAAATACAATTTCAACTTGGCAACTTTGGAGAAACCTCTAGAGCCTTTAACAAAATTTCTGTATATATATATATATATATATATATATATGTGTGTGTGTGTGTGTGTGTTGTGTGTGTGTAAATAAAATTGGAACTTAATCGACAGTGTAAAATATGATATTGAAAAAACAAAGGATGTTTACAAATCCATGGGCCTCATCAGGAGAGAATGTGCAAACCGTTTCGGGGCCTTATATATAATATATATATATATATATTATATATATATATGCCTTATAATATATATATATATATATATATATATATATATATATTATATATATATATATATATATATATATGTGTGTGTGTGCAAACTGACTAAGCTACTCACTGAACAATATAAAACCCTACAAAACGACCCCACAACAAAGTCCATCTTCAAAACCCCGCCCATCAACGCAAAAAAAACAACACCCAACCTCGTAACATCCTCAGTGCATCCAGAAAAAAATAAATAACACCGTACGGAAAAGGTAATAAAAGATGCAACAAGGCTAGATGCCAAATTTGCAGCCACATACATACGGAAACCGAAATAAAAATACCCTACACAAACATAACAATCCATCCGCCATACCTAACATGCGATAACGCTAAACATTATATACTATATATTACTGCCACACAAGCAGAAATATGGATATGTGGGAGAAACATCAACACCCTTTAGACTAAGACTAAATAACCACAAATCCACTATAAATCTCAAATCCCCGCATGTACAATAGCACTTCATTTTAAACACCTTATCACACAAACCTTACACACCTCAAATGCATCTTATTAGAACACGCATTCTCAACAACACAATCTAGAAAAACAATCAGAAACTAAATGGATTCGAAAATTACAAACACACGATCAAGTGACTGAACGCAGACATCGGAATTCTCCGTTATTATAAATATTGCACAGACGCTGCCGCTGTCGATAACAACAGAGACAAAAAGCCGTTTAAACAGGAATAACATTCATTTGATAAAGGGTATCTAACGAACCCGAAAATTATGACAAAAAATAATAATAATAAAAATATATAAGTGAATCCATACTCCATAATATCGAGTTCATTCATTTATATATTTTAATGCTTCGTTAATAACGCCCAACTTTTAAAAAAACATTAATATATTATATATATATTATATATATATATATATTATATATATATGGTTATAATATATTAATAAATTGAAGGCAATTACAATGCGTATAAAATAAAAACAAAAAAGATGTTAATTTATGTTGATATGCCTGAAGAAATAGGTATAGATAATTTTCATTAACTTCATTTGTTTGATTGATCTCTCTTCCNGAAGAAGAGATTCAATCATATAGGTGTAGGCTTGAGGACCGAGCCGATTGATCGAAGGGGCCCTCTCGTACGCGGCCCCGTCTACCCAAGATAGGCCAACAGTGGGAAGTATTGCAATTCATGAACTGCTCATCCCTCGCTGGACTCTATCCTTGCAACATCACGGTCGCCACCCACGGCCAACAGGTGGGCCCATTGGGGGAGTCTTACCCCTCTGCAGAGGTGCAGTCGGTGAATTCTAACGCCCCAGCCGACAGGGCGGTCTATGTATTTATGGTTTTGACTATAATTTGAATACTCATTGATAAACTTACGCAATTCCTGAGGGTATTGCGACGTAAGCAGTAACATAGTTTTGGTTACAGGCAGACAGATACCGAATGTCCATTATGATAAGATGTTAAATGTTATATTTTTCAAAATAACTGTTTTCATCAGCATATCTTATATCGTGTATTTGGAACGATTTGTGATTTCATCGGGAACAGATACTACACTTTGATCTTAGGGTATTTGCCTGCTCATCCCACTTATGAGGGCTGGACACAAGGTCTCGTTTTTACGTGGGCACATAAAAATTGCAAGGATCTGGGGGGCATAGCCCCCTTGGATCGATGCTATTAATTGTACTTTACCGGTCCAGAGGCCGAAGCAACACTTGGACCCCCAGCCGAGCCGGGTATAGAAGGTAAGGGTATTTGCCTGCTCATCCCACTTATGAGGGCTGGACACAAGGTGCTCGTTTTTACGTGGGCACAATAAAATGCAAGGATCTGGGGAATGGCCCCTGGATCGATGTTAACTGTACTTCACCGGTCCCAGAGGCCGAAGCACACTGGACCCCCAGCCGAGGCCGGGTATAGAAGGTCAAGTATCAAAGCATAGAATCTGGAACAGATACTACACTTTGATCTTAGGTAGAAGTGCCAGGAAACTCCATTTTGATCATGTGCAAATATGTTACTCGTAAAATCTACACTGAAGTACTGGTCGTTCTTTGAAGTTCCTGGTAGCGATACTTTGATCTAAAGGCAGACAGCACAGGTGCTACACCGCAAGGTAGAAGTGACCGACCACCACACATGGAAATAAAACCGTTATTTTTGTCAGGAACTATGATGATTTATCTATTTATCTATCTATCTATCTCTGTCTTTATCTATCTATCTATCTATCTCATTCTATTCATATCTATAAATCTCAGCCAGTTCATCTGTCTCAGTCTATTCCTATCTATTTTTTTTATCTTACTCTGTTTATATCTGTCAATCTCTGTCTGTTCATATCTATCTATCTATCTATCTATCTATCTATCTATGTCGATGTTCATATCTATCTTTCAATCTATGGATTTATCTATGTCATATCTATCTATCTATCTATCTATCTCAGCCTGTTCATATCTTCTATCTATCTATCAATAATATATAATATATATATAATATATATATATATATAATATATATATTAATCGATTTACTATGTTCATATCTATCTATCCTATCTATCTATCTATCGATTAATGCCTATGTTCCATATCTATCTATCTATCCCAGCCTGTTCATATCTATCTATCTATCTATCTATCTATCTATCTATGCTATCGTATCTTAGCCTGTTCATATCTATCTATCTATCTATGGATTTATCTATGTTCATATCTACCTATCTATCATCTATCTATCTATTCAGTATCTATCTACTATCTACCTATCTATCTATCTATCTCAGCCTGTTCATATCTATCTATCTATCTATCTATCTATCTATATATATATATATATATATTTGGGAGAATATGTGCTTAATTGAAGTCGAACCTAATTTTTTGAAAGTTAATTCATTAATAATTAATTAGGCGAGATTTAATGAAATTAACTTTAAAAAATTAGGTTTCGACTTCATTAAGCACATATTCTCCCAAATATTGTCGGCTGAAAATAGCCATATGTTTATATATATATATATATATATATATATATATATATATATATGATATATATTATCTCAGTCTATTCATATCTACCTATCTATTCCAGTTTTTTCATATCTATCTCAATCTATTTATATCTATCAATCAGCCTATTCATATCTATCTATCTATCTATCTCTCTATCAATCTATCTATCTATCTAACTCTTATTTACTTCTTATCTATCTATATAATTTTTTCTTACTAAACTTAGCTTGGTTTGGTATAATTATAGAAGTATGGCATACCCAGTGAGAATGAAACTCACTAACAACAGCCTACCAATCTAGCATGCAGACCATTACGCTGTGCCCTATCTATCTATTCACAACTATCAATCTATCTATCACTCTATCTATTTCTATATCTATATGTTCATATCTATAAATATCTGTGTTGCTCTCTCTCTCTCCTCCTCTCTCTCTCTCTCTCTCTCTCTCTCTCTCTCTCTCTATTTTTACTATTTTTAGCAAAGTCTTTTAAAATCTCACCCCCCCTCTCTCTCTCTCTCTATCTATATATCTATCTATCTATCTTCTATTTTTATTATTTTGAGCAAAGTCTTTTAAAATCTCTCTCTCTCCTCCTCTCTCTCTCTCTCTCTCTCTCTCTATCTATCTATCTATCTATTTTTACTATTTTGAGCAAAGTCTTTTAAAAATCTCTCTCTCCTCTCTATCTCTCTCTCTCTCTCTCTCTCTCTCTCTTCTCTCTCTCTCTCTCTCATCTATCTATCTATTTTTACTTATTTGAGCAAAGTCTTTTAAAAATCTCCTCTCTCTTTCTCTCTCTCTCTCTCTCTCTCTTCTCTCTATCTATCTATCTTATCTATTTTTTACTAATTTTGAGCAAAGTCTTTAAAAATCTCTCTCCCTCTCTCTCTCTCTCTCTCTTCTCTCTAATCTATCTATCTATCTATCTATCTATTTTTTTACTATTTTGAGCAAAGTCTTTTAAAATCTCTCTCCCCTCTCTCTCCTCTCTCTCTCCTCTCTCTCTCTCTATCTATCTATCTATTTTTTACTATTTTGAGCAAAGTCGTTTAAAATCCTCTCTCTCTCTCCTTTTCTCTCTCTCTCTCTCCCTCTATCCTATCTATCATCTAATCTATCTAATCTATCTATCTATCTGTGATTTAAACTGGATGAAGAGAGGTAGTACCAAATCAAGCGAGTAATATTCAACGCACATTTCGCAAACTTTTGCCATCCGCCTTTTGAACTTTCCGGTCGGCAGTTGTAAGGAATCTGCAATTTCCTGTAACTTGGACGGTTTTGGCCAACAGGGAACGAAAGTCAAGGTGTCGGTTGAATGCGCTTTTTGGGGGTGAATGGAGAGGTTTAAGTTGTTCCCGGTTGCAACAGGCAGAGAATAGCAGGGAAGTTATTTAGGAACGAAAATTAGTTAAAGGAAAAGAAGAAGAAGAAGAAGAAAGAAGAGAGAGAGAGGGAGAGAGAGAGAGAGAGAGAGAGAGAGAGAGAGAGAGAAGAGGAGAGACGAGAGAGAGAGAGAGATTTCCTTTAAAAAGCATGTTTCCATTAGTCCAAATAATGAAAGAAATCCACGAAATAGAGAAAGCCTGATCAAATAATTAGACAGAGTACGGATATATATATAATATCTATAACTATATATATATATATAAGTAGAGAGAGAGAGAGAGAGAAGAGAGAAGAGAGGAGAGAGAGAGAAGAGAGAGAGAGAGAGAGAGAGACGAGAGAGCCGGGAGGGGAGATCCTTTAAAAGCATGTTTTCTATAGTCCAAATATGGAAGAAAATCCATACGAAATAGGAAAGTGGATTAAATAATTTAGAACACGGATATATATAATATATAAGTTATAAAAGAGAGAGAGAGAGAGAGAGAGAGAGAGAGAGAGAGAGGAGAGAGAGAGAGAGAGGGGAGGGGAGATCCTTTAAAAGCCTGTTTCCATAGTCCCATAATGGAAGAATCCATACGAAATAGAGAAAGTGATTAAATAATTGACAGACGGATATATATATATATTAGTATATAAAGAGAGAGAAGAGAGAGAGAGTAGAGAGAGAGAGAGAGAGAGAGAGAGAGAGAGAGAGAGAGAGGGGGGAAGATTCCTTTAAAAGCCTGTTTCCATAGTCCAAATATGGAAGAATCCTATATGGAATAGAGAAAGGAATCAAATAATAGGTAGAGACAGACGGATATATATATAATATATATTATATATATATATGTATATTATATTATATATATATATAATGTGTGTGTGTGTGTGTGTAACAAAGTGTAGATGCGTGTAATTGTTAGGGTAATAGGAAATGGACTCTTCGACCTCGAGTTCAAATCCTGGATGAAGCTATGTACATAGCGCTAATAGAAAGGTATGCATCCAAATATTCACTCACCAGCTGTGGATAAATAGTAGGGCAGACAGGTACTTTAACCTTGAGTCGGTTACCAGTCTAGGAAAAAGAAAAATCTGAATTCAAACCTGTTAAACTCCTCTTACGAAATTGATTTCTGTCGCATCATACTCGTGCAGAGGGGTTGGTATATATATATATATATATATATATATATATATATATATATAAAACAAAAAAAATATGAATAAAACCGTTAACTGCTAAAATGTAAATATATAAGTACACAGTATATTATTCCCTAACCTCTTGGCATGAAATAACCCCAGACGGGTTGATATACCGTTAAATTCCACCAACCGACAATGCTAACATATCGTTAAAACCGTTAACTTCAAAAGTGTAAATATAGACGTAAAACGTATACCATTACCTACCCTCTTGGCATAAAATAGCCCCGGATGAGTTAATATGCCTTAAAACCAACCAACCAGCCAACGATGCTAGTATATCGTTAAATCCGTAAACTACTAGAGTGTAAATATCAACATACAGCATATATTATTTCCAAACCTCTAGGCATAAACTAACGCCTGACAGGTTGATATGCCGTTAAATTCCATCAACCAACGAACCAACCGACTAACCAATCGACGACGCTAAACGTATCGTTAAAACCGAGTGGCAATCCCCACCCCAAAGACGTGTCCTGAGTATGACACTAAACTGGTTACATCCAAGATGAAATCTATATATTAATACTCGTGTTCCTTAGTTGCACGACCGTTTTCATCTTGCAACACCCTCTGCTTAAAAATGAGAACATCCAAATGATCTAAGATGAAATCTATATATCGAATATCCGCGTTCTTAATTGTACAACAGTTATCATCCTGCAACACCCTCTGGTTAAAATGAGACCATCCAAATCGCCAAGATGAAATCTATATATCAATACTCGTGTTCCTTAATTGCACGACCGTTATCATCTTGTAACACCTCTGCCTTAAAAATGAGACCGTCCAAATCAAGCCAGATGAAATCTATATATTAATACCCGTGTTCCTTAATTGTACAACAGTTTATCATCTTGCAACACCCTCTGGTTAAATGGAGACTGGTCAAATCATCCAAGATGAAATCTATACATCAATACCCGTGTCTTAATTGTACACAGTTATCATCTTGCAACACTCTTTGGTTAAAAATGAGACCACCAAATCGTCCAAGATGAAATCTATATATCAATACTCGTGTTCCTTATTGTACAACAGTTATCATCCTGCAACACCCTCTGGTTAAAAATGAGACCATCCAAATCATCCAAGATGAAATCTATATATCAATACTCGTGTTCCTTAATTGCACGACCGTTATCATCTTGTAACACCCTCTGCTTAAAAATGAGACCGTCCAAATCAGCCAAGATGAAATCTATATATTAATACCCGTGTTCCTTAATTGTACAAAAGTTATCATCTTGCAACACCCCCTGGTTAAAAATGAGACTGTCCACATCGTCCAATGTATATCATTCCCTAACCTTTAGGCATAGAATAGTCTCGGATGGGTTGATATGCCATAAAACCAGCCAAACCAACCAACCAACCAGCGATGCTAGCATGTGGTTAAAACCATTAACTACTATAGTGTAAATATAAACGTATATTATTCCGTAACCTATTGGCATAAAATAGCCCAAGAAGGGTTGATATGCCGTTAAAGTCTACCGACCAACTTCAAAAGAATTAGTAATCTTAAAAAGATGGTTGGATAATTTAGAATTAAAATGGAAAGGTCTGTGTTTGAAATTTTCATTTGGAATTGTGAAATTTCTTATGAAATATATCGAACAACTTTCTATATTTGGCAAATAATGACTGGTCGATATGGCCCGCGCGGGAAAATAACGCGGGAAAAAATAAAGCGGGAAAAGTAAAGCGGGAAAAAGAGGAGTGGGCTCATCGCTAAACAAACCGAAATATTTAATTACATCTTCCAATATTATGAGAAACGGCGAATGGTATTTGATCAGCGAAACTAGACAGAATATGAAAATACAGAAATAGCCTCCCCCCTAATTACCCCCTCCCCCCCCAAAAAAAAGAAAAAGGAAAAAGCAAACGAACGAAAAATTGTCGATAGTGACTGATAATGACGGCAACCGTGAAGTTGATAGTTTTGCGTTGAAACCTTACGGTGGTTAAACATGGCCGCCGTTAACGTAATGGGAAATTTGATTGATGGTGAGCTGACGAGAGAAAACGTGAACTGACGAGAGTAAAGGTTATCTGCTAGTTAAATAGCAACCAAGTCCCATCTGCCATTAAACAGAAAAACCGCTCCCTTCTTGTAAAGAAAAACAAAAGAAATGAAATACTTCAACTTATATATATATAAGTTGTCGGAGTGGTCTAAAGTCAGTATCAGCCAGACAGCGAGAGAGTCTATCCCCCTTTTACTAGCGTTAGACCAAGGAGATTCGTTTACGTCTGAGATGGAGCGCCACACCAACCATCAGTTATGCACTTTAGCGCACAGATCCCTGTGTGACTCATACACTGTTAGCGAGGGTCGGTATTGAAACCGGAACCTTGTGGTTCCCAGGCGGACGCTCTACGTATATAAATATATATATATATGTCTGTACGGTAACCTGCCACATATCACCCAAACCATCAGAGTAAGACGGACAAGACACACGGGACACTGCTGGAGAAGCAAGGACGAACTCATAAGCGACGTCCTCCTGTGGAAGCTAGCACATGGACACGCCAGTGTGGGACGACCAGCAAAGACGTACATTGATCAGCTCTGTGCGGATACAGGATGCTACATAGAGGACCTCCCGAGAATGATGAGCGATAGCGACGGATGGATATCCGTCATGGATATCCGCGCTGACAGCGTGACATGATGATGATGATGATGATATATATATATATATATATATATATATATATATGTGTGTGTGTGTGTGTGTGTGTGTGTGTATTTATGCAGCATTTTTTCTTGTAGGCAGATATTGTTAAATAATGCAGCCATTTTCTGTCTGCAAGTTTTGTCCTTTGTTTTTTCGTATTGCCGGATTATTTTTGTAATATCTGGCGAAAATTGGCTGATGTATTTGCCATATGTCATAGACCAAGTACTTTCTGCCCTATCGTGGGCCATCTTCAAGGTATTTTGAAACCGTACAACAATGGGCTATTCTATTTTCCATTTATATAGGTTGTGTTTATTATTGTTGTTGTTATTATTATTAATGTTATTATTATTGCCATTATTATTATTACTTTTGCTATTATAATTTTATAGTAATTATAGGCATTTTAGAACGTTGGTGCTATTATCAAAGTTTATTTTGTTTAGTTTTGGATTTTTGTGTCTAATATACAGTGCTTCTAAGATTTTTAGTCGTTGTTTACATGATTGTGTTTCTATAATAGTAGTGTTATCATTAAGTATTTTCCGGAATTTATTGTTGGGACAA
>CM042172.1:43430090-43475090 GCA_023376005.1 Doryteuthis pealeii
TCCAAGATAGTTGGTAAAAATATAGAAATCAAGAATGACCCATTCATGAATTTGGGTGATTTGGGTCATTCCATTCCGTGAGTTCTGATTGGCTGTTTGACTGCTTGATTTGAATGACATTGGGGAGTCTTATATATATATCCTGTCATTCTTGCAGCAGACTTTGTGACATTCGGGTTTGTATTTCAGTTACAATCTTTTGTTGCCTTGTCTTCCCAGTTCGACGGTAATTGGAACTTTAATTATTCTTCACTAGGGTGAGTCAAAAGTTTTGCAATATTTTTGTAACGTAAGGCTCAATTCGGCAGCATCGGGTGCCTTTGCTGAGATAATGAATGTGACTAACCACTCTGGGCTGTGAGGTGCCGAACTCACCTCTTTGAAGTAAGGGCCAAAGTGGAGTGTTCTATGTGAAAGGACTGCTTAATACTCGGGTCACAGACCGCTCAGCCACCACGATCCTGTCCTCAACAGGTAGAAACGAGGAATGGAATTTATTATTATTTCTAATTTCCTGATGTTTCTCATTGTAGAAAGTATTTACTTGGGCGTGTCAAAAGTTTTGCAATATTTTAGTAATATGAGGCACAATTCTGCAGCTCCGGATAATTTTGCAGAGATCGTGAAGGTGACGAACCGCACTGAACTGTGATATGGCGAACTCATCTAATATTCTCTTCCTTTTTTTTTTCTTTTTTTCTTTTACGGTTAACTTTATATTCTTAAAACCAACTTCAAATGATAATTTTAAGATCTTATTGTAAATTTTAAATACTATATTACATTTTTAAAGGATATGACCGTATCTATATTTACAGAGTTATTTGAACAGATGAAGGGAGAGTAATTACTAGAGTGAGTCAAAAGTTTTGCAATATTTTGGTAATGTGAGGCACAAATCGGCATCTTCGGATGCTTTTGTAGAGGCTGGAAATAAAAAAGATTTGCTGGTGTCTATAATTTTCTCATAAACATATATGTCGTATTCCGAGGAAGCGCGTGGTGTAATGGTTAAAGTCATAGGAAATGTATTCGTCACCCCGAGTTCAAATCTTGGACGTGGTACTTGCATTTCACTTAGCGCTAATCCCCTGGAAAAGGTATGAATCTTACTCTCCCTCCAGCTATGGGTAAATAGTAGGGCAGACTGGGCTCTTTAACCTTGGTTAGGCAACCGGTCTAGGAGAAGAAAAACTCTGAATTCAAAACCTGTTAAACTCCGCTTAAGAAATTGACCTTGTGTCACATCTTGCTCGTGCGGAGGGGTTGGTAAATATATATATGTCGTATTCTACACTCTTCCCAGCCTCTCACATATTGAACTTTGAACTTGACCCTATGTGGTTACCCCTTCCCCTTTGTTACCATTCCCTTGTATATAAGTTATATAGACTTTAATGTATTTTGGTAACGTGAGGCACAATTCGACAGGTCCTGATGCTTTTACTATTTAGATATTGGCTTATGGTGTATAGTACTAAGTGAAAAGTTTTGTAATATTTGGTAACGTGAGGCACAATTTGGCAGGTCTTTATGCTTTTACTATTTAGATATTGGCCTATGATGTATAGTAAAAGTTTTGCAATATTTTAGTAACGTGAGGCACAATTTGGAGGTCTTTATGCTTTTACTATTTAGATATTGGGCCTATGATGTATAGTAAAAGTTTTGCAATATTTTAGTAACGTGAGGCACAATTTGGCAGGTCTTTATGCTTTTACTATTTAGATATTGGGCCTATGATGTATAGTAAAAGTTTTGCAATATTTTAGTAACGTGAGGCACAATTTGGCAGGTCTTTATGCTTTTACTATTTAGATATTGGGCCTATGATGTATAGTAAAAGTTTTGCAATATTTTAGTAACGTGAGGCACAATTTGGCAGGTCTTTATGCTTTTACTATTTAGATATTGGGCCTATGATGTATAGTAAAAGTTTTGCAATATTTTAGTAACGTGAGGCACAATTTGGCAGGTCTTTATGCTTTTACTATTTAGATATTGGGCCTATGATGTATAGTAAAAGTTTTGCAATATTTTAGTAACGTGAGGCACAATTTGGCAGGTCCTGATGTTTTACCACGGGTGTAAAAGTGACGAACGACACTAGACTCTGAGTTGCCGAATACTACTCACTGGAAATGCTTCTTTGGTTTGAAGCACGGCCTTTGATTCCTACTGAGAAAGAATAATGTTAGGGCAAGACAAAAGTTTTGTAATATTTTAGTAATGTGAGGGACAATTTGGCAGTCCCCGATTCTTTTGCCGAAGTCACAAAGGTGACCAACGGTATTGGACTGTTGAAGCTCCAAATGCCACCTTAGCCATTCCCTTTTACTCGAATTATATACATACGGACTTTTAATTGATATACCTGTTGTTACCTTTTGAAAAAGCACCGGTCGAAAGGGCCCTTAAGTTTCGTCCAATGTGTTTCTCTCTTTCTGCTCGGTATTTGATTAGAGAGAGAGAGAGAGGGGGGGTGGAGGGAGGGAGAGAGGGATGTAAACGGACAGACAGACAGACAGATAGACAGACTCTGTGTGTGTGTGCGTGAGAGAGAGAGAGAGAGAGAGAGAGAAAGAGAGAGAGAGAGGGAGGGAGGAGGGAAGGAGGGAGAGAGGATGTAAACGGACAGACAGACAGACAGATAGACAGACTCTGTGTGTGTGTGCGTGAGAGAGAGAGAGAGAGAGACAGACAGACAGACAGACAGACAGACAGCTCATATATTTCCACACTCGGCACGACAATAAAATTAAAATTTGCAATCAAAGGAAAAAGATGAAGAGTATTGTCTACTTCTGTTTACCCTCATGAGCCACGTCTTATCAGGAGATTTTATAAAGTGTGGGCTGAAGCAGAACTCTTACGAATAAAAGTTAAAAAAGTAACACCGACTGGTTTCTTCACTTCCGAAACATATATTTTGTATCTGAACCTGCTTAATCACCGTCTCGACTGCCAAGTTCCACTGTAATTAATTTGAGAAATATATATATAGATATAATATATATATATATATATATATAAGAAAGTAATTTGAACTTGAACACTAAAGCCTTCCTTAAAGCTACAAGTGAATCGATAGATACGACTTTATGACAGAACTAATAACGGTAATGAGCAACGAATTGTGCGAGGACAATGTATAGATAACGCATTAGTTGTTCGTGTGAATTCCAATCAACTTTAAAAATTACATTCGGCTATAATTACAAATCCAACTGGCAACAAAATGTACATTGAATTTATATTATTAGATGAAGCATTGTGCAATTCTAAATAATCTGCATAATACCCGTCATAAATGACAAACTTGTCTGGATAAGTACTTATGCTTGTCTATAGGTCTTATTAGTAAATCTTTTGATCTCGGAAAGGTAAAATTTTGAATATATATATATATATATATATATATATATATATATATATATATATATCTCGGCCAAATCTCACTTTGTTTACAAAGTTTGAGAACTCTAGGTGAAGGTCATTTCCCCTTAGAAATATAGCAATTAAATAGCCTGCTATACTTGGCGACTGACTGTGGATGTGTGGGTAAGAAGCTTGGCGAGCGTAAGTTCGTTCGGGTTTTCAAACCCAGCCAGAGGCAGCTGCTAAAACCGTATAACTATACTGATGAGAGGTGATACCTCGAAACACGTGTCTATAGTTTACCCCTATTATACGCTTCCCGTTCTCGTTGAGCACTCTATTTAGAAGGTATATAATTGCAGATTCACCGTATTCGGCTCGGCCAAATCTCACTTTGTTTACAAAGTTTGAGAACTCTAGGTGAAGGTCATTTCCCCTTAGAAATATAGCAATTAAATAGCCTGCTATACTTGGCGACTGACTGTGGATGTGTGGGTAAGAAGCTTGGCGAGCGTAAGTTCGTTCGGGTTTCAAACCCAGCCAGAGGCAGCTGCTAAAACCGTATAACTATACTGATGAGAGGTGATACTCGAAACACGTGTCTATAGTTTACCCCTATATATATATATATATTATATATATATATATATATATATAAGTTAAAAGAAAGGAAATGAATCCGACAATATGAGTATGAAAAGGTGGAATGAAAAACATCACACAATGCTGTTGAAGAAAAAACAATTTATAATATAATTATAAGGTTTTTTGTTTGTGAACTGATTTGACATTCTTCTCCGACCCAAACAACTACGGAGTGAATGAGCTCTGATGATGATTTAAAATCGAAATATTGATCAGTATCAGCTATGATTATATTATAAATTGTTTTCTCTTTAACAGCATTGTGTGATGTTTCATTCCACCTTTTCATACTCATATATATATATATATATATATATATATATTATATATATATATATTATATATATATATATATATA
Source organism: Doryteuthis pealeii (assembly GCA_023376005.1). Classification (NCBI taxonomy): domain Eukaryota; kingdom Metazoa; phylum Mollusca; class Cephalopoda; order Myopsida; family Loliginidae; genus Doryteuthis; species Doryteuthis pealeii. The sequence continues at coordinate 43,434,472 of CM042172.1, forward strand.
TATAAAAAAATTAATGGTAAAATGAATGAATGGATGAAATAAAAATGAATGAAATGAGGGGAATAAATGAAAAATCCTTTCCAAGGGACCCCCCCTCTCAAAAGTATTCAAACACTTTTTGAGAGTGGGGTCCCTGATAGAAAGTTTTTCTCATCTATTATTAGACTCCTTTGAAGCCTCAAGTTAATATAATTATTCTATGATTTATTAGAGAAGATAAAATCCGTCTCTTACCTTTGTAATATCTGTTGAGAATGGGTTTGAATTTTTATATGTATATATATATATTAATCTTGTCTGGTTAACTTCCGGTGAATATTGCTACATTGTAACTATCTTGAATTCAAAATAAAAACGGTCAAATAGAAGAATTTATTTACTTAGCTTTTTTTTTAAATATTTTTTTTTCAGTTGTAAAATAAAATAAAATATATTAGACTAATTACATAGATCAGTAGATAAATAAAAATATTATATATATAAGGTGTATCATAAAAGTATCGAGATTGAAGCTGCATTTACCAAGATCGAAATGAACAATGAATTGAACGTTAGTTTTTTTTCAGAATACAAGGTGTGTCAAAAAGTACAAAAAATCTCAATACTCTTTTGACACACCTTGAATATATATATATATATATATATATATATATATATATATATATATATATGTGTGTGTGTGTGTGTGTGTGTGTGTGGTAAGGATAAAGGAAAAATGGACAAAAAGGAATAACTCAAAACAACTAGATGTGGAGATTTATTTTGTTCCGCGTTAAGCTGTACTTCTTCAGTCAATTTATTAAAACATTGTACATACATTTGTATTTATAGAAGAGAAAGTGAGTGGGTGGGGAGAGTTTGGGGAGTAATTCTGGATGGAAGGGAATGGTTTGTGAGGATTTGGTTGGTCAGAGGACATCTATCATGGAAAGTAGAGGGGGAAAGATCGAAAGATTGGGAATTTTCGGGGTGATAAGATGAGGAGGTGGCTGGATGCTTGTTGGGAGTGGGGTGTGGTAGGAAGAAGTTGGGTTAAAATTCTTTGTTGGTTAGAAGAAAATTTTGATTTATTGTATGAAGAGTGGGGAATAGTTTTGGTTTTGGTTTGTTTTGTTTTACGGCATATCAACCTCAGTGGGTCATTTAATGCCGATAAAGTTTTGAAATAAATCAATTCTTAAATGGATAATACAATTTTTATAAAAATACATTTTTCTATTTAACCCATAGATGGGACCCTAACAGGTACTACCACTCCGGGTCAGAGTGGACCAGGGAGCAATGGTGATGAAGGGGTGCTCCACATTCCCCAAACCTCCAAAACTGGAACCTCACCATCAGATAGAGTTTAACGTCATTCCCAGGACATGTAGACCCGCAGCCACCGCCTTCTAGCACCCATATGATAAAAAGGGGTTGGGGCTTGCCATAAGGGCAATAGGGTTGGGGAAATCATATAGGTGCTAGCGCTTGACGTGACCAGCCGATTGATCGGAGGGAGCCTATCCGACCGCCCCGTCTAGCCCAAGATAGGGCCAAAGTTGAGTATTGCATGTCATGAACTGCTCATCCACCTGGGCTCTATCCTTAAGCATCACGGTCGCCATCCACGGCCAACAGGTGGCCCATTGGGGGAGTCTTACCCCTCTGCAGAGGTGCAGTCGGTGCATTCTAACGCCCCAGCCGACAGGGCGGGTGGGAAATAGTATGAGAAAGTTGTAGAGCATGGCGGGGCAAAATTAGGCCATCATTTTATGGTAGGTGTGGATAGAATTTTGGGATTCTTTGACTGGGAAGAGAAAGAAGATGAGAAGGTATGGGGTAGAGTGGTCATTATTTATATAGTTGGCTAGGGAACTTCTTTTTTTTTTTTTCATGGGGCTGCATTTTTTTAACCATTTTCGTGATAGACTTTAATTTTATTTTCGCGAATTATAGCTTCTGCGATTGATATATCGAGGTTAAAGAATCCAGGTCTTACGTTTATCGTCTCGGTGTGCGCTATTATTGCTGATTCGCATAGTCGTCTTAGGTTTTTCTTATGTATAGGCTTGATGAGTTTGGCGTTGGTGAAATTTACTGAAGAAGTACCACTTAACGCAGAACGAAATATATCTCTCCACATCTGCTTGTTTTATTTCTTTTCGTTCATTTTTTCCTTTATCCTTATCACATTCTGTCGGATTTACTCCAACCCTCCTATCTTCATATATATATATATATATATATATATATATATATATATATATATATATATATATGTGTGTGTGTGTGTGTGTGTGTGTGTGGTGTAAAATGAAAATGGAAGTGAATCCGACAGTATGTTGAAAAGAGAAATAAAGTAAATAAAGTATTGAATGGATAAAATAGGATATTTTAATTAATCTAACTTACACGTGTTTCGGTCAGGAGTTTATCCATATGTACATTATTCTATCTATTATTATTTTTAAATAACAAAATGAAATGAAATGAAATAATAATAATAGAAAAAATGTAGAAATGTTCTAATGTTTTAAATAATTTATTTAAAAATAATAATAGATAGAATAATGTACACATGGATTAACTCCTGGCCGAATAACTGGTTTGTAAAGTTTCTATATTATTCGGCGAAACAGACGTTTTCGATTGTTTCAGTGTAATTATTCTATTATTTTAAAATTCTGTATTTTATTGAATAATCTTTAAACAATTATTTTGAAGATCAAACTTTAATTTGAATAATGATAGTAAGCGGCCAACAGCTGTGATGGACATCCTCATCATCATCATCATCATTCATCATCATCAAGGCGTCACCATCCGTCCCTATTGCCCATCTTGATACTCTTTTAACACACCGTGAATATATATATATATATATATATATATATATATATATATATATATATATATGTTGAAAAGAGAAATAAAGTATATAAAGTATTGAATGGATAAAATAGATATTCTAATTAATTTAACTTACACCAGTTTCGGCCAGGAGTTTATCCATGTGTACATTATTCTATCTATTATTATTTTTAAATAAATTATTTAAAACATTAGAACATTTCTACATTTTTTCTATTATTATTATTTCATTTCATTTCATTTTGTTATTTAAAAATAATAATAGATAGAATAATGTACATATGGATAAACTCCTGACCGAAACACGTGTAAGTTAGATTAATTAAAATATCCTATTTTATCCATTCAATACTTTATTTACTTTATTTCTCTTTTCAACATACTGTCGGATTCACTTCCATTTTCATTTTACACACACACACACACACACCACACACACACATATATATATATATATATATATATATATATATATATATATATATATATATATATATATGAAGATAGGAGGGGTTGGAGTAAATCCGACAGAATGTGATAAGGATAAAGGAAAAAATGAACGAAAAGAAATAAACAAGCAGATGTGGAGAGATATATTTCGTTCTGCGTTAAGTGGTACTTCTTCAGTAAATTTCACCAACGCCAAACTCATCAAGCCTATACATAAGAAAAACCTAAGACGACTATGCGAATCAGCAATAATAGCGCACACCGAGACGATAAACGTAAGACCTGGATTCTTTAACCTCGATATATCAATCGCAGAAGCTATAATTTCGCGAAAATAAAATTAAAGTCTATCACGAAAATGGTTTAAAAAAATGCAGCCCCATGAAAAAAAAAAAAAAAGAAGTCCCTAGCCAACTATATAAATAATGACCACTCTACCCCATACCTTCTCATCTTCTTTCTCTTCCCAGTCAAAGAATCCAAAATTCTATCCACACCTACCATAAAATGATGGCCTAATTTTGCCCCGCCATGCTCTACAACTTTTCTCATACTATTTCCCACCCGCCCTGTCGGCTGGGGCGTTAGAATGCACCGACTGCACCTCTGCAGAGGGGTAAGACTCCCCCAATGGGGCCACCTGTTGGCCGTGGATGGCGACCCGTGATGCTTAAGGATAGAGCCCAGGTGGATGAGCAGTTCATGACATGCAATACTCAACTTTGGCCCTATCTTGGGCTAGACGGGCGGTCGGAAGGCTCCCTCCGATCAATCGGCTGGTCACGTCAAGCGCTAGCACCTATATGATTTCCCCAACCCTATTGCCCTTATGGCAAGCCCCAACCCCTTTTTATCATATGGGTGCTAGAAGGCGGTGGCTGCGGGTCTACATGTCCTGGGAATGACGTTAAACTCTATCTGATGGTGAGGTTCCAGTTTTGGAGGTTTGGGGAATGTGGAGCACCCCTTCATCACCATTGCTCCCTGGTCCACTCTGACCCGGAGTGGTAGTACCTGTTAGGGTCCCATCTATGGGTTAAATAGAAAAATGTATTTATAAAAAAATTGTATTATCCATTTAAGAATTGATTTATTTCAAACTTTATCGCATTAAATGACCCACTGAGGTTGATATGCCGTAAAACAAAACAACCAAAACCAAAACATCCCACTCTTCATACAATAAATCAAAATTTTCTTCTAACCAACAAAAGAATTTAACCCAACTCTCCTACCACACCCCACTCCCACAAGCATCCACCACCTCCTCATCTTATCACCCCGAAATTCCCCAATCTTCATCTTTCCCCCCCACTTTCCATGATAGATGTCCTCTGACCAACCAAATCTCACAAACCATTCCCTTCCATCCAGAATTACTCCCCCAAAACTCTCCCCCACCCACTCACTTTCTCTTCTATAAAATACAAATGTATGTACAAGGTTTTAATAAATTGACTGAAGAAGTACAGCTTAACCCGGAACAAAATAAATCTCCACATCTAGTTTTTTGAGTTATTCCTTTTTGCCATTTTCCTTTATCCTTACCACACACACACACACCCACACACCACACATATATTATATATATTATATATATATATATATATATATATATATATTCAAGGTGTCAAAAGAGTATTGAGATTTTGTACTTTTGACACACCTTGTATTCTGAAAAAAACTAACGTTCAATTCATTGTTCATTTCGATCTTGTAAATGCAGCTTCAATCTCGATACTTTTATGATACACCTTATATATATAATATTTTAATTTACTACTGATCTATGTAATTAGTCTAATATATTTTATTTTATTTTACAACTGAAAAAAAAATATTTAAAAAAAAGCTAAGTAAATAAATTCTTCTATTTGACCGTTTTTATTTTGAATTCAAGATAGTTACAATGTAGCAATATTCACCGGAAGTTAACCAGACAAGATTATTATATATATACATATAAAAATTCAAAACCCATTCTCAACAGATATTACAAAGTAAGAGACGGATTTATCTTCTCTAATAAATCATTAGAATAATTATATTAACTTGAGGCTTCAAAGGAGTCTAATAATAGATGAGAAAAACTTTCTATCAGGGACCCCACTCTCAAAAAGTGTTTGAATACTTGAGAGGGGGTCCTTGGAAAGGATTTTTCATTATTCCCCTCATTTCATTCATTTTTATTTCATCCATTCATTCATTTTACCATTAATTTTTAACTAAATATATATATATAATATATATATTATATATATATAGTTAATATATATATATATATATATATATATATATATATGAGTATGAAAAGGTGGAATGAAAACATCACACAATGCCTGTTAAAGAGAAAACAATTTATAATATAATCATAGTCTGATACTGATCAATATCGATTTTACCAAAAATCATCATCAGAGCTCATTCACTCCGTATTGTTTGGGTCGAGAAGAATGTCAAATCAGTTCACAAACAAAAAACTTATAATTATATTATAATTGTTTTTTCTTCAACAGCATTGTGTATGTTTTCATTCCACCTTTCATACTCATATTGTCGATTCATTTCCTGTCTTTAACTTAATATATTATATATATAATATATATATATATATAGGGTAAACTATAGACACGTGTTTCGAGGGTATCACCTCTCATCAGTTTATATTATACGGTTTTAGCAGCGCCTCTGGCTGGAGTTGAAACCCGAACGAACTTACGCTCGCCAAGCTTCTTACCCACCACATCCACAGTCAGTCGCAAGATAGCAGGCTATCTATATATGGAAATGACCTACCTAGAGTTCCTCAAACTTTTGTAAACAAAGTGAGATTTGGCCGACCGAATACGGTGAATCTGCAATTATATACCTTCTAAATAGAGTGCTCAACCGAGAACGGAAGCGTATAATAGGGGTTAAACATAGACACGTGTTTCGAGGTATCACCTCTCATCAGTATAGTTATACGGTTTTAGCAGCTGCCTCTGGCTGGTTTGAAACCCGAACGAACTTACGCTCGCCAAGCTTCTTACCCCACACATCCACAGTCAGTCGCCAAGTATAGCAGGCTATTTAATGCTAATATTCTAAGGAAATGACCTTCACCTAGAGTTCTCAAACTTTGTAAACAAAGTGAGATTGGCCGAGATATATATATTATATATATATATATATATATAGATATATATATATATATTCAAAATTTTACCTTCGAGATCAAAAGATTTACTAATAAGACCTATAGACAAGCATAAGTACTTATCCAGACAAGTTTGTCATTATGACGGTATTATGCAGATATTAGAATTGCACAATGCTTCATCTAATAATATAAATTCAATGTACATTTTTGTTGCCAGTGGGATTTGTAATTATAGCCGAATGTAATTTTAAAGTTGATTGGAATTCACTACGAACAACTAATGCGTTATCTATACATTGTCCTCGCAACAATTCGTTGCTCATTACCTTATTAGTTCTGTCATAAAGTCGTATCTATCGATTCACTTGTAGCTTCAAGGAACGCTTTTAGTGTCAAGTCCAAATACTTTCTTTTATAATAAATATATGATATATATATATATATATATATATATGAGAGAGATAGAGAGAGGGGGAAGTGAGAAGAGGAGAGAGAAGAGGGACGAGAGGAGGGAGTAGAGAGAGGAGAGAAGAGAGAAGAGAGGAGAGAGGGAGAGTGAGGAGAAGGAAGAGAGAGAAAGAGAAGAGAGAAGAGAGGGAGGAGGAGGAGGGAGAGAGAAGGGGGAGTAGAGAGAGAAAGAAAGGAGAGAGAGAGGGGAGGGAGTGAGAGAGAAGGGAGAGAGAGAGGAGAAAGAAGAGAAGAGAGAGTAGGAGAGGGGGGGAGTGAGGAGAGAAAGAAAGAGAGAGAGGAGGGATAGGAGAAGGAGAGAGAGAGAAAGAAGAAGAGAGAGGAGATGGGGGAGTGAGAAGAGAAAGAGGAGGAGAAGAGAAGAAGAAGAAGCGAGAAAGAAAAGAGAGATGAGAGAGAGAGGGTAGAGGGAGTGAGAGAGAAGGGAAGGAGTAGAGGAAAGGAAGAGAGAGATAGAGAGATAATAATAGATAAGAAGACAGAGTATAGATATATGATATATTATATACTGGACCAGATTGAAAATTTAATCGAAGCCTGAGAAGATACTGGATAATCTGAAACGACGTGGTTATTAGTGTAACTTTTTTTTAAAATTTATAAAACATAATCCATTTTGCGTACCTTCTTTATTATCAAATAATTAATAGTTCTCTCGTTGGAATCCCATATAGCAACACTTTGTAAACTTTTTTTTCTTTCGGCGGGGGTGTATAACGATGGTGGAATTTAGGTTTCTGTTTAAGTTCGATTTAACCCAACCTAATGCATTCTTAAGTAAACGAATATTATGCTACAGTTTACAATCTCGCTAATTCTATAGTATAGTAATGTGGTAATTAGTTTCGCTGACACTTTATGCATTGGCTTCACTTCCTTGTGGATTTAAAAGCTGCACAAATGATGGGCTAAGTAATCTAATTCGGAACCTACGCGTAAGTTTCAAATGGTCTATAATGTCGACCCTGAGAGGCAATAGAAACGATTGCATGTGCAAAAGGTGAAGGGCAAATTGACTCAAGATAGCTACGTAGCAAAAGCGGTTATCAAGTTATTTCGACTGATAAGAATTATAATATATATATATACGTTTATAAGTATTAATGAATAAGACTTAATAAAAAAAGCAAAATACATAAAAAAACGCTTCGAGAATCAATCTGAATAATAAAAAGAAATGTCAAGAACACCACAGAAACGACGGCACACAATACGTACTTTTCACAAGAGGCACCACATTCTCTGATTTAACACAAACCAACAGCAAGCCACCCCCCATATAACAACACACCGATATTTGAAGCAGCTTAGCCGCCTTAGACAATTAGTTCCCATTTGGGTGAATTTTTCAAATATTAGAATAATGAGTAAAACTATGTACCTCTTTACTGCCAAGCCTTCAAACACCAAACCTATATACATCCTCAAGAAATTAACTTTATATATATATATTATATAATAAATATTAAAAACATAACAAATAATTATACAAACTTACGTTACATACATATAATAACTATAAATAACATAGCAAATAATAATACAATAATAAACTTACTCTAGTGTTGTACGCGGCCGTTCTACAGGTGGAGAATATACACCGGTTCTACCTATAATATAGTGAGAGCACGAGTGAAAGGTCGTTACTGGTTACCCACGGTACTGTTCTGTAAGCGGCAAGCTTAAGCCTTCATTGTACCTATTGTAATACTACAATTGTCTCTTTTTAACCTTACCGTCGACTTTGACTTTTTTTTAACTGTTGAATAACAATACAACACTAGTTCTCTTAATAACATATTTAAGTAATATCAACACAATACGATTACCTACAATCAAATAATGCCCACCCGCTCTGACAAAAAAAAAAAAACCCTCACCCCTTACTCACTTCATCCTACTCACTCCTCTAACCTAACGCTTCCCACCGCCGCCAACATGAACACATAAAATCCCCCCACCTCCGCTGAGCCTAAACAACGACCTCACATCACTCACAAATCTCCTCCTCCCTCTACCTATAACAACATACTCACCACCCGCTGACCTACTATGACTCCCCTCAACATGCTACTGCTAATATCCTCCAAACTACCTCACACTCACAGAGACCACTCTACCACAAATCATATGTACTCACTAATCTTTGCTTTTAATAATATACATATAATAATATATATATATAATAGTATTATATATATATTATCGTATATATATATATATATATATAGTGAGTTTTATAATTTGGCTTGATATTCATGTGTGTATAATTGGTTAGGAGGTTGATTTAGAAGGCTATCAAGCAGGTGTAAGAAAAAAAATAATAATAGGTAAAATGGTGTTGTGTGTTAAACCTTGTATTTATTCTTGAAGTTTTCGAGATAAAATCCTTTTCAAAGATACTGGAACTGAAGCAGTCTATGTTATGGCATTTCTTTATTTAAATGAATTTTTTTTTTGAAAAAGAGATTTATCTCGAAATTCAAGAATAAAAACAGGTTAACACACAACACCATTGTTACCGTATTATATTTTTTTCTTCTACATCTGCATTTGTGATAGCCTTCTAAATCACCTCCTAACCTATAACTATATATATATATATATATATATAATAATATATAATTAATATAGATAATGGTTACACGTATAATAACTCAAGTTTCACCTAAGGATCTTCAGGGTTAAATTCCACTGGATTAATCAGATATTGATTAATTGCAGTTGATTGCACGTGTGTATATTTGCTGCCTTATCATTGTGAATTCTTGCATCACTAACCATTGTGACCTGTTTCACCGGTAAGTCACCTTTTCAAAATACCACACACACACACACATCACACACAAACTATATATATATATATATATATATATAGTTTTAAATGTTGTATATTTTTACAGCAAGTTATTGTGTAGGCAGGTGTTATTAAACAACACAAACATTTTTATATAATCTGGATTGTATTTTTTCCAGTCTTCTGGTATCGTTCTAATGATTGGATCCAGTTGAAATAGGATTCTCCCATACTATCGTCAGAAGACTGGAAATGATACAAATCCAGAACATGAAAAGAAATGTTCTGTGTTCTTTAATAAACAAACACACACACACACACACACATACACAATATATATATATATATATATATATATAACTTGTCCTTTCTGCAGAAGAAATCTAACGAGAGCTGTTTCATTCCATAGCGCTAATACCTGCAAAAGGTATGAATCCTAGCTAGTCTCCCTGCCAGCTGTGGGTAATACTAAGGAAGACTGGTATTTTTAACCCTTTGCATGGCAACCCAGCCTAGGAAAGAAAAACTGAAATTCAAGCCACCGTTTAAGAAATTGACCTTGTGTCACACCTGCTTAATGTGGAGGGGTTGGTAAATACATACGGATGATGATGATGATGATGATGATGCAGCAAACTGAAGAATAAAACTTTTAGATTTTAACAGATGAGGTTAAAAAATTCAACACTAGTAAGGATTTTAGTTTTAATATGAAATATTCCTTCAATGTCGTTCTTCTGTAGAAGCGACACATGGGCATGTCAGCAAAGATCGTACCATTGAGCCAACTCTGCGCGGATACTGGATGTTGAGCAGAGGACCTCCCGGAGGCAATGAATAAGGGACGGTTGCGAGAGATTGTTATGGATTCTGTGCTGCTAACGCTGACATGATGAATGATGAATGATGATGAGATCAATGCACCAATGAAACACTTTTAGATTTTAACACAGCGAGGTTAACAAATTCACCTAGTAGGATTTTTAGTTTTTATGATTGAAAGATTCCTCCATTGATTTTATTATGTTTGTTTAATGTGTGTCAGAATGTCCAGTGAACGATGCGTTTATATTAATCGTGCTATGATAATGTTGGATTATCGGCTTAGAGCATNAGAGGGGCAGCTTTACTAACTTTAAACGCGGTGAATACAAGACAGCCGCCATTTTGCAAAATGGACGACAGTTGGAAACTAGTTCAGAACGAACTGTCCCAGGTCATATATGCCAATATAGAATTAACTGACGATTTAACAGGTTGGACGGCCTTTATTTTGACTGTTTGAAATAGAATTTAATATAAAATGTAATATAAAAGATAAAATAAATAATGCTAGATAAATAAAATGTAAAATAAATAACTACATAAAATGTAAAATGAATAATAAAAGTAATAAGGATAATGATTTCAGCGTATGAGTAGCACAGGGATCTGTGCAGTAAGGTAAGGAGCTTGTAGAAGGAATACTACAGACTTTATGCCACAAGGTTTGTTTATTTGTTTGGTTTTACGGCATACCAACCTCGTTGGGTCATTTAATTCCAACAAAATTTTGAAATAAATTCATTCTTGATGGCAACTCAATTTTTTTATAACACATCTTTTTTTAAACTCATAGATGGGACCAAAACAGGTACTACCACTCCGGATCAGAGTGGACCTGGGAGTAATGGTGATGAAAGGGTACTCCATATTCCACGAGCTCTAAAACTGGAACTTCACCATCAGATAGAGTTTAACTTCATACCCAGGACAATAAGACCCTCAGCCACCGCCTCCTAGCACATATATGATAAAAAGGGTTGGAGCTTGCCATATAGGCAATTGGGTTGGGACATTAATAGGTGCTAGGGCTTGACATGACCAGCCGATTGATCGGAGTGGTGGGGGCTCTCCGACCGCCCGTGTTGTAAGGGCCAAAGTGGAGTGTCGCATGTTATTGCTCAGCCACCAGGATTCCATCCTCAAGCATCACCTTACCCATCTGCAGAGGTACAGACGATGTATTTTAAAGCCCCTGCTAACAGGGCTGGATTCGTCTCATACATTAATCTTGAATATCTTAATATTTTCCGCCCTGTCAGCTGCGGCGTTAGAATGCACCGACTGCACCTCTGCAGAGGGGTAAGACTCCCCCTAATGGGGCCACCTGTTGGCCGTGGGTGGCAACCCGTGATGCTTAAGGATAGAAGCCCAGGTGGATGAGCAGTTCATGACTTACAATACTCCACTTTGGCCCTATCTTGGGCTAGACAGGCGGTCAGAGAGACCCCCTCCGATCAATCGGCTGGCCACGTCAAGCCCTAGCACCTATATGATTGCCCAACCCTATTGCCCTTATGGCAAACCCCCAACCCCTTTTTATCATATGGTTGCTAGAAGGCGGTGACTGAAGGTCTACATGTCCTGGGAATGACGTTAAACTCTATCTGATGGTGAGGTTCCAGTTTTGGAGGTTTGGGGAATGTGTAGCACCCCTTAATCACCATTGCTCCCTGGTCCACTCTGACCCTGAGTGGTAGTACCTGTTACGGTCCCATCTATGGGTTAAATAGAAAAACATGAGTTTATAAACAAAATTGTATTTATGCATTAAAAATTAATTTATTTCACAACTTTGTCGGCATTAAATAACCCACCGAGGTTGATATGACGTAAAACAGAACAAAACAAGACAAACAAACAAAACAAACTTGATATTTTTCTTTATCCCAGTCGATACTTTTCTCAAAATGAATTATCAATTCAACAACATGAACCTTTCTTTTAATTAACTGGCGGGAAGCCAAGAGGATGGAGACGTTAAACGCCATCTTAGCCAGACAGTTCTAAATCCACTGGGAATTTACAATTTGCACAAGCATCCGACACTGATGATCCGTCCCCCACGCCAGAAGGTTTTCTTTTTTTAAGGAAATTTATTTTTTGAGCCGTGTGGAATTCGAAATTTTCTTGACAAGTTTCATAACCATTTTTTTTTGTAAGCTGAGTCGATTACCTCGAAAGAAAATCAATAATAGGATTTTGGTTTTTGGTATGACTTACTTTTTATAAAATATTGATCACTTTGAATGTAACATAGTCGTCTAGTCATTCCGTATGAAGAACAGCGATAAAAACTTATTGGCCCATAATTCATATTGTTTATTCTTATTGTTTAATTACCCGCTACACAACACACACACACCACACAACACACACACACACACACATATATATATATATATATATATATATATATATATATATATATATATATATATATATATATATATATATTCTTATCAGTGAAATAACTTTAACCTTTTGCTTACTGTACTCTGATCAATTGCGCCTTCACCTTTTGTACATCAAATCTTTTTCATTGCTTCCTCAGTGACATAAATTTAATATACCAAGCGTGTTGGTAAATCCTCGCGGTGTGAAAAAACCCAGCAAATAGTTTAATTGTAAAAATATACTACCAAGCATCAACCAGTGAAGAAAAAAAAAGACCAGGATAGTCGTACCAACAAAAAATAATCTATTGGTACAGTATTCGGCCAAAAGAAAAAACAATTTCTATGTAATATATATATATTTATATAAGTTATATATATATTCATATAACCGCTAGGAGAATAGCTAATAAGTAAAAAGTGCTAATACCTAAGTAGAGCAAATAATAAAGATAAATCTAATGAGTCAGACGAACCTACTATTAGTTACGCTTAATGCTCTTCAGGGCTAAAATCTAACTAAGTCAGATCTTAGCCCTGAAGAGCATTATGCGAAACTAATAGTAGGTTCGTCTGACTCATTAGATTTATCTTTATATATATATATATATATATATATATATATATATATATATAGTTTGAATGTTGTATATTTTGACAGCAAGTTATTTTGTAGGCAGGTGTTATTAAACAACACGGACCATTTTTTTTAATAATCTGGATTTGTATTTTTTCCAGTCTTATGGGTATCTTTCTAATGATTGGATCCAGTTGAAATAGGATTCTTCCCATACTATCTGTCAGAAGACTGGAAATGATCCAAATCCAGAACATGAAAAAGAAAATGTTCTGGGTTGTTTATTAACACCTACCCCTCTCTCTCTCTCTCTCTCTGTCTCTCTCTCATATAATATATATATATATATATATATATATATATATATATATATATATACCTATCCTTTCCTGCTGAAGAAATCCTAAACGAGAGTGTTGTTATGGTTCCAATGAGTGAAAATTAAATATTTTATAAAAAAGAAGGTCCGCAAAATGGATTATGTTTTTAAATTTAAATCTTTTTTTACACTAATAACACGTGTTTCAGATCTTCCGGTATCTTCTTCAGGCTTCGATTAAATTTCATTCTGTGTCCGTATATAAATATATCTATATCTATATCTGTTCATCTATCTATCTATCTCTCTCTCCCCATTTTCTCTTATTTCTCTCTCCCCCCTCTCTCTCTCTCTCTTATATATATATATATATATATATATATATATATATCCTAAATCTCCAGGGAAATGAAGACATCACCGATGATGCGTCCAACCGCATCCTGTTGATGTATTTTGCGACACACCACAGATATATATATCTTCTTATTATAATGGAGATTGTGTGTTTTTCTGTCTGTAACCGAAACTATATTACTACTCAATTCCCTTAATTATTTACGTCAAATTATCCATGATTTCATTCTTTTAAACCTTCAGTTATTAATAAAAATTGTTTTACATTATTAATACTGTTGATCATATCTACGTACTAATAACATGCAATTGTATTTATATATACAACAAAATAGCGGTTTACAGTTTGAACGAGAAGGCTAATTTGCATATTGATATTTAAATTTTATTTTAATAAATATGTGCTTGGTATTATTGATTTCTAATTGTTTGGTTTTATCTTAAAGAATATAAACAAAAATCTCGTGGATAAATCTTAAAAGAAATTTAAATACAAGAAGAAATAACTGTAATATTATTTTACTTCCTATTTAACTAAATAGTTAAATTAGGAAAATTTACCAATGAAAGAGGGAGTAATGGAAAATGATGGAATAGTTAGTTTCAAAGTTGTTCTATTTTTCGATTATACCCTCTGCAGATCTTTTTATCTGCATTCTTAGTCAGTTTCATTAGTTTCTAATTTAATATGATATTTTATTATATCAAAACTTAAATACTTGCACCCGGAGGGGGCATATATTTGCTAGTATATACTATATATATATATATATATATATAATGAGTCAGACGAACCTACTATTAGTTTCGCTTAATGCTCTTCAGGACTAAGATCTGACTACAGAGACAGGGAGCAAGACGGATAAATAGTACTAACCACAGTAGTCATTTAAATTAGCTGAACCAGTTAAGCTTATAACTTATTAGCAATTCTCCTAGCGGTTATATGAATATATATAAATATATATCTTATATACATATATATGCATATAAATTGTTTTTTCTTTTGGCCAAAATATTGTACCAATAGATTATTTTTGGTTGATACGATTATCTTGGTCTTTTCTTTTTTTCCAAAATTTTTTTCTCCCCGGTTGATGTTTGGTAGTATATTTTTACAATCAAACTATTTGCTGGGTTTTTTTTCACCGCGAGGATTTACCAACACGCTTGGTATATAAAATATATATATATATATATATATATATATATATATATGGAATTGATATATTTGGCCAGCGTTCTTTCATTCAAACAAATTTGTTTAAAATAATTATTGCTTTAGAGTTTTTTTTCTTTTTACTAACAATTTTCTAAATGTTATCAGAAGAGAACTGAATGTACTTGGTCTACAAATGTAGAAGAATTAATTAAATTAAATTGTTTGTGTTCGTTATTCACAGTTACAATTATTCACAGTGTACTCACCTGTTATCCCCCCCACAAATATATATATATATATATATATACATACATACATATATATCATCAATGAGTATGGTTGGCACTATTATACTTGAAGAAGCGGTAGTAATCCAATGTACAGTGTTATTAGAAGAGTGCTCAATATCTGTGATATAGCGTTAATAGATAAATAAATGAATAAATGTTTTAGTTTATATTTATCTATATTTTATCTATCTATCTATCTATCTATCTATCTATATATATATATATATATATATATATATATATATATATACTATAGTGTGAGATGGTCACTGTTTCAGCTTTTGCTGGAACGGAATGCCAAAGGCAGTATTATAGGAAGAGTGCTCAATATAGAATAGAGCTGTTATATAATATAATAAAATATATATATAATGGTTTTACTTATCTATTTATTAGGTAACAAAGCAACATTTGTTCCTTTGTCACCTAATAAATAGATATGTAAAACCTTTATATATTTATTTTAATATATTATATTATATTATATTATATATATATATATATATATATATATATATATATATATATATCACATCTCTTCAATGTGGCTTAGCCAGCTACCCCCGTCCAGGATCGAAACTCGACCTAATTTTCACCAGTTAGGCTTCTTAGCCATTGGGCCATCAGCCACCTGCAGGTAAGGGGTACAATTTAACTGATAAATGCATACATAGGTATATACGTTACAACAGCCGTTTTATCGGAGAGCACACACACACATGACCCTACTTCTAAACAAAACGAAAGATCTAAGAAGGTCCGGTTGGTGTAGGGCAAGACGCTTGCCTGTCAGCTTGACAGTCGGGTTTCGAATCACGCACAAGGCGGCCTTTCTATCTATAGCTCTGCTGTATATACAGATATTGATTTTTCTCGATTTGCTTAGCTTTACATTTGAATAGGTATGCCCGCCTAATTAATTAATTAATTAATTAATTAACTTTCAAAATTAGGTACGACTTCAATTAAACACATATTCTCCCAAAAATATATATGTATGATATATATATATATAAAGTTAAACCTAATGAGTCAGATATACCTACTGAAAGTTTCGCTTAGTGCCCTTCAGGGCAAAGAACATCTCTATACCGGATAAACATCAATATAGATTGGCTTTACTAAGATAAATAGAAACTTTCATCTCACATATGAGATGGAAAGTTTATTTTTACCTTAGTTCTATAAAATAAATTCCCCAAATAACCAAGAGAATCAAGAATTCTATGGTTTTAGAACCAATAAACTCTCTCCCCAAATTAAAGAGTTGTATAAATTCGAAACCGAATTGATAGACCTGGTAAGAACTATTAAATTTTTAAAAAATCAATAACAAAATACAGCAGGAAATAGTTAATGATATTAAAGAAATTAAGGAAAGCAGTGATATCTTCGTTAAAAAAAATCTATTTGCCGGGTTTCTTACCGCAAGGGTTTACCAACAAGTTTGTTATATATATATATATATATAGAAAGTGTTGTTCTGGTTCCAACGGGAGAAAATTAACTATTTATAAAAAAAGAAGGTCCGCAAAATGGATTATGTAAGTTAGGGTAGCGTGGATGAGCCAACGTATTTCTTGTATTTCCCTATGTTTATATAAATAGTGTTCAGTGTCGGTGATAAAACATATACCTCTAAGTTAGGATAGTGTATAATTCAACAGCACTGGATGACTGTCAGTTTCTCACCGATGCAATCACTAGCCTCTCAGTGCCCTTGGTCTGATGATCAATCACGTGGTGTCTCTTTACTGATGCACACAACCTTGAAGGTGGCGTGTTCTCTTGTTTTCGGAAATCCTGTGAACTGACGTTGCAAATTTTAGATGTGGCCATAAAGAACGAGGTGATTTGCTTAGTTGGGATTCATGCACCCAATTTCAAGAGTGAACTGTCCGCCTATTTTCGGTGTATCGACCCAATTTGTCACGTTGTTGAGAGGGATTATTTTTTGTGAGTGATTGGAACGACATCCTTCATTCCTGGAAAGATCGATCTTGACATGCCTGTGAGCACACATACACACACACACACACACACACACACACACAGACATATATATATATATATTAATAATCTGCCAGTAATGTATATATATATATATATATATATATAATATATATATATATATATATATATATATATATGTATATATATATATATATAAACATATATATATGGGAGTAAATATGGAAAATAAATCCGACAATATAAAGAAAATTTGAAAAAACAAGTGTTCCGAAAATGGGATGAATTTAATTATCGATGTTTAAAACATTTCGGTTACATTGAACCTTCATCAGGATGTCTCTTGGGGTGAAGAAATTGATGGATGTTTTTATATATGACAGGAGATGAAAATCTTTTTAGTTTTTTTTTAATAACTAAAAAGATTTTCATCTCCTATCACATATAAAAACATCCATCATTTCCTTCACCCCAAGAGACATCCTGATGAAGGTTCAATGAAACCGAAATGTTTTAGACATCGATAATTAAATTCATCCCATTTCGGAACAATTGTTTTTTTCAAATTTTCTTTATATATATATATATATATATATATATATATATATATATATATATATATATATATATCTGATGTATATAATCAACTGTAGTAAATACATCAACTAACCAAGGCATCTTATCGTTGTGTAACACACACACACACACACACACACACACACACACACACATATATATATATATATATTAATACACAGAAGCCATAAGTGTTTTTAAAAATTCACTAAACAAAATAGTAATCAACATGATGTAATTGAGATAAGTTTTTATCCAACCCGTTGGCCAGGGGTAGGATGGGATACAAGTTCGCGAATATGGGTCATTTCACTGACAATGGATCTGCGAGACAAACTTGGCAACCCTGTCACCATGATGAGACGCATTGGGTTAATTGATGTATTTACTACAGTTGATATTCTTCACCAGGTCCAACATTTCCCTCGTCATTGACGCGTAACAATCTAAAAAAAGTTACAGTTATTCTCTCTCTCTCTTATAATTACAGTAAGAAAACATAAAAAGTATAACTGGACATTTTTAAAGAAGAAAAAAAAACGCCTTTGCTTTATAAACAAAAGGCAACCTGTTTCAAATTTGTGATTTCATTTGGATCTTAAATTTTTCTAACTCTTCAATATTTACTAATTTGACATACGAGTAAATTGAGTTACGAGTGGAACGAATTAAACTCGTAAGTCAAGGTACTACTGTACTGTGTATAAGTAGGTTCTCAGAATTCGATCAATTTTTCTTTGATTTTGTGGGCTGGGTGGGGAGTTCCAACGGATTGAGGGCATTTCAGTTGATTTCAATAGGAAAATTGTTTTGATATACGAGTAAATTGAGTTACAAGCGGTACGAATTAAACTTGTAATTCAAGGTACTATTGTACCATGTATAAATAGGTTCTCAGAATTCGATCAATTTTTCTTTGATTTTGGGGGCTGGGTGGGGAGTTGAGGGCATTTCAGTTGATTTCAATAGGGAAAATTGTTTTTGATATACGAGTAAATTGAGTTACGAATGGAATGAATTAAACTCGTAAGTCAAGGTAACACTCTACTGTGTATAAATAGGTTCTCAGAATTTGATCAATTTTTCTGGAACGGATTAAGGGCATTTCAGTTGATTTCAATAGGGAAAATTGTTTTTGATATACGAGTAAATTGAGTTACTAGCGGAACGAATTAAACTCCTAAGTCAAAGTACTACTGTATTTGTAGCAGTGATAAATTCATGATTGTTTCTTAAATTCTTATAATACTTCAAAATTTACTAATTTGATATACGAGTAAATTGAGTTACGAGTGGAATGAATTAAACACGTATGTCACTTCAATATTTGCTGCATATATATATATATATATATATATATATATATATATATATATATATATATGTGTTATTTCATGTTATTATTTTATACTTATTATTATTTGTGTCTTTTATTTCTTATTTCTAGTCTTTTACTTTTGCTCATTTTGTATGTATACTTTGACAACTTTTTCCCAAGAAATCATTTCCCCATCTAAGCCACACCCCACCCAATGTATAAACCTCACCTCCTCATTCAAATAAACTAATCCTGCCCATCTCAAACTAAGACACCAAATAAATTGATAGATTTAAAAGCGATGTTACTTTGGGAAATTTATTGAACTTTAACAGGAATTATCCTAATATCATTAGAATGAAACTTTCAGCAGTAGAAAAAAAAGGGGCATAAGGGAGTCGTGTTACATAATTATTAGATACCTAATATTTGTGTGCAATAGTGTAGAAATCAAAATGACGGTTATAAGTTCAGCCGGCGGCCTTGAGGCATGAGTGACAAAGCTTGACCTCAGTCATGATCCTTCCTTCCGGTGGATACCGTGAGAATCGGTGGAGAAGACCCTCTTCCGGTTTAGATTAGAAATAGATTTTAGTCAGTCGGCGAGAAAACACGACGGTGGTGAGTCGTGTTATACACGCTCCGACTCACTCTGCGCAAGTAGTCTGGTGGGGGATTTCGAGAATAAAATATGATCAAAGTAAATCGAAGTCTTGTGTTATTATCTAAAAACTACCAATGACACAGGGCTTCTGATGAAGAGAATTCCCCAATGGAAGACCAGACACGAAGTCCCCAAGACGAAGTCCAGACGTTAGAAGAGACATAGAAGAACTTAAGATGTCAGAAGAACAGAAGAAGAATAGAAGTAAGAAGTAAGTAATGAGAAGGGTATGCAACAGTCGGAGAAGGAAACCATTGCTATGATGTCTTCCAAAAATGGGGAGTGGGGCGAGGATGGAAACAATTCCTATGAGAGCATTCAAGACTTTATCTCTTTTAAAGATTTACATTTTTGAAGAATTCTTACCAGAAAAGTCGAAGAAGAAATTCAGATTTGTGCTGTACAGGTGCGACGGTTCTTATCAATTCTCAAATGACAAAAGGTTGTCACCTCCGGATTCAAAATTAGGAAATAAGAAAAAAAAGAAAAAAAGAAAAAAAGAAAAGAAAAAGAAAGGAACAAAAAACAAACCAAAAACCAAAACCTAAAAATAAACAATAGATAAAAATGAAAATAAAAAAGAATATTCAACTCGACTCGGTGAGGCATTCGTTAAAACGTATATAGTATATATATAAGGTATAATTATAGACTTATTAGTATATATATATATATATATATATATATATATATATAGAAAAATGTTTTTCTCTCTACCACGGTTTCGGTGTTCAGAAGAACTAAAAAATTATAGGTAGATACATTTTATATATACGTGTCAGCATGAGAATTAGTCTGGTTAGGAATTATTTTTATTATTCTTTCTTTCTTTTAATTAGTTTGTATAAACTTAATTTCTAAGTCTAAAGATTCTTTTCTTTGAAGTCAAAAATTTGTTTTCTGTAAATTTACATATCTCCTTCATTCAGGCAAAAGTCATTTGTAATTTTATCTGTAATATTCTATCTACAACTACCTCTCTTTTATTTCTTCGTACTACAATGAAAACGCTGTAGCAACATTTGTATATATATATATATATATATAAAATAATACAATAATATATATATATATATCATCAGATAATTTAATTAAATGATGATATAATTTAAATTAAAATGATAATCAATCAACATTATATTACTTTTATTATTATATATATATATATATATATATATATATATATATATATATATATATATATATATATATATATATTTAAAAATCGCTAACAATATTACTTAGTATATATAACTTTTTTCCAATATGTCAAGTAATATAATCGATTATGTTACTGGGGACGCCTATCACTGAGTGGTCATTGATTTAAAGTTCCGAAACCACGCTTGAAGCTGAGGTATCGATCTGATGAAACGGATTGGAAATCAGCACTTAACGTATCATATTCATAAAATTCCAAATTAAGAAAAATCCTAGGAGCATACAATTTGGAAAAATAATATAAGAATGTT
Source organism: Doryteuthis pealeii (assembly GCA_023376005.1). NCBI lineage: Eukaryota > Metazoa > Mollusca > Cephalopoda > Myopsida > Loliginidae > Doryteuthis > Doryteuthis pealeii. Next base: position 43,456,106 of record CM042172.1, read on the forward strand.
TACGTTTCTTGTAGAATTTTCCCTATCACAAATTAAACCTATTAACAATTAACTATTTGCATATTTTTACTTTGTTCCCTCAAGAAATAAATTTAAGGTGGACGCTTGAGATAACGGATTTAAATTATGTAGTACATCTATAATAAATATCTATTAGTATATACAATTGATTCTTAAAATTTCATGCACACACAGACACACACACAGACACAGACACAGACACAGACACACACTCTCTCTCTCTTTCTCTCTCTCCTTTCTCTCTCTCTCTCTCTCTCTCTCTCTCTCTCTCTCTCTCTCTCTCTATATATATATATATATAATATATATATATATATATATGCTGTAGATAGAAGGAAAGTGGTCAAGAAATGATCAACTCAAAACAAGTCACAGGGTGGCAGGCGAGCATTCTACCACTGAACCTGCCACCCTGTGACTTGTTTTGAGTTGATCATTTCTTGACCACTTTCCTTCTATCTACAGCATATCGTCGGATCCTAAACCCATCCACCCTTCCTTCATATATATATATATATATATATATATATATATATATATATATTTTGAGAGAAAGGAAAAACTCGATAAACCTTCATTCTGTAATAAATATTGCTCTGTATTTAATCTAAATTATAGATTATTATACATTGAGTTCTCTCTAGGGATTTATACAAATCCTTGTATTTGCACCTACTAAAACATGCAATAATTATACAGTGAGATTTTGAAGATCCCATGTAGAATCATCCCTTATTACCAGTTTTGGATACCTTACATTTATATATATATATATATATATATATATATATATATATATATATTTATAAAGATAAAAGGTGGCTTACCGGTGAATATGGGCATGACCGTTGGAGGTGCAAAAAATCCAGGGGTTAAGTCAGCGATATAACAAATACAAAGGGCTCAATACAAAGTAGAGCAAATTTGTTAAAGAAATGGATACAATAGAACCTACTCGTGTTTCACCATAAGGATCTTCAGGGTTAAATCCACTGAATTAATCGAGGTACCGATTAATTGCAGCCGATCACACATGTGTGCATCTTATTCAATGAACACACGTGTGATCGGCTGCAATTAATCGGTATCTCGATTAATTCAGTAGATTTTACCCTGAAGATCCTTATGGTGAAACTCGAGTAGGTTTCTATTGTATCCATTTCTTTAATATATATATATATATATATATATATATATATAGAATGGATAATATAGGACATTTTAATCAATATTACTTACACGTGTTTCGGTCAGGAGTTTATCCGTGTGTACATTATTCAAACTATTATTATTTTTAAATAATCAAAAGAAAATAAATTTTCTATTATTATTATTTCATTTCTTTTGATTATTTAAAAATATATATTAACAGACCGATAAACAAGGACTATTATGCGCCAAATACGGTAAATTTTGCAATTAAATCCCTTCTATTTAAAGTGCTCGACCAAATTGGGAGATGTTGAAAGAATGAATAAAGGAAAGAAAGTATGGAGTCGGTTGACAAGCTCACGAAAGCTTTCATCTCTTGTTCTTTCAACACTTCGTAGTGCCATCCTCAGGGCTAGATGTAATCGAGTTGAACAGCAACAACAACAACAACAAATTTGTTTACTATGAATGAAATACACAATTCAAGCATTTTACCGGAAGTGACATCTTACTTTAAAAGGTGCACTTCCGCCCGACCCAGAAAGAACAATTGCAAAAAAGAAATACGAAACTATCAAATCAATAAACCTCCATTCGTTGTATAACGTTACAGAGTAATAGTTTTAACATTTAAGGCTAACCTATTTACGCTGATCGTCCTCAGGGGGCTATTGGTTGTCGTGTTGAAATGGTTGAAAGTGCTACGGTAAAAAAAGGACATTTTCTTTATGATCTGGATCCCGATTTACGAAAAACGACTAGAAGACTTGAACGTCTACAACTGAAGATCACAAAGAAGAAATATTCCACGATCTTTAACAATACATGCCTAAATAATAACTTTCTGCCAAAGTACATAATATACATACTGTAGTGAGAGAGGAGACCTACCTCGTGCAACACGGTGTGACAGAGAGAGTGGCGGGCGTGAAGACTTGCCGTATTCTCGAAGGAAGCGGGCTAGGCTTTGCCTGGCGTGTAGGACTGACCTAGAGTCGAACCCGCTTCCTTCAGAATGTGAGAGCTGTGGACGATCAGTGAAATAAGAAATAGCATAGTGGCCCAGATGTAGGTGGTTGCGCCGTGCTGACGAGTGTCGCACGTGCTGCACTGACAATTATGAGTGAGGAGCCCGGATGTGGTGAAATTGAGGTGTATTTAAAGGATTTATTCTCACAGACCAGGGAGAACAACTGCAGTAGTATTTTGTTGTCGAGACGAACGGGACAAAGAAATAATTTTGGATATTGGATTTTGGAGCGTGATACAGTTGGGAGTGTTTAGACTGTCGATTGGAACCTTGCGTCAGATCTGTCTGTGACCCCCACCCACACACACATTGATTAGACATACACACACATATATTTAATATACCAAACTTGTGGGTAAATCCTCGCGGTGAGAAAAACCCCGGCAAATAGGTTGATTGTAAAAATATGCTACCAAACATCACCCGGGGAGAAACAAATTTTTTGGAAAAAAAAGACCAAGATAATCGCACCAACCAAAAATAATCTGGCCAAAAGAAAAAACAATTTATATATATATATATATATATATATATATATATATATATATATATAAAACCGCCAGGAAACTAAAGCTAATAAGTAAAAAGTGCTCAATACCTAAGTAGAGCAAATAATAGAGATAAACCTAATGAGTCAGATAAACCTACTAAAAGTTTCGCTTAGTGCTCTTCAGGACTAAGATCAGACTAAAGAAATATGGAGCAGACTCACATTTATACAAACGTACCACCTTGGCACAAAAGAATTAGCATAGACTAAACTAACCAATAAAAGAAAAAGACAAAAGACGGAACACCGTATAAATCTATTATTTTATTCATTTATTTATTTATTTAATTTTTATTTTTATCTATTTATTTATTTTTAGTTTAAAAAAAAATATATTTAAATTGAATTCTACTTTCAGTTCTAGTATGCACCTTAAACCACATAAATGTCTTACTATTCACGAAGAAGCCATGTTTTTTTTAATGTATACAACTATTGAGCACCTCAGATATTTGGTTTAGTAGTTCGCTATTATCTAAAAAAGTGACACGTTAATTTTTCAGAATACAAGGTGTGTCAAAAAGTACAAAAAATCTCGATACTTCTTTGACACACCTTATATATATTATATATATATATATTATATATATATATATATATATATCAGATACCCCCACCCGCTGAGAAAAAAGACATACCTTCCCTGCTTCCCACTTGACCCAATTAGAGCGAAACAGCATCTAGACCATGAATTGAAATCCTGTTGGTCAGTCAAACTAAACTTAGGAATTTACCAAACAGACTAGGCAGACACATAAAAACACCGCCAACCAGGCAAAGGATGAAGGAAAAAAAAATTTCCACTAATAAAAAAGACACTTGAAAAGAAAAAAATGCAATATGACCACCCCTGAATGATGGAGGTGAAATGTATGAATATAAAATGAGTTTGGCCATGTGCCTGTCTAAATAAAATATCAGTAGTCTGAAGAAGCTCGTGGGCATACTCTCGAGTGGAAATGGTCCATAACCACGATACCCATGGTATTTAAGGCCTTTTTATTCACAAATAACTTTGCTCTGTTTACAATAATTAAACATTGAGCTCTCATACGGAACCTGAACTCTACAACAAACTACTGGTAGAGAATTAGGACCCACCTAGAATCACATTGTACCGAGAAACTAGGTACCGCACCAAAGTATACATATATATATATATATATATATATATATATATATATATACACACAATTATATATATATATATATATATATATATATATATATACAATGTATATATATATATATATATATATATATATATATATATATATATATATATATATACAATGTATATATATATATATATATACATATATATTATATATATATATATATACAATGTATATATATATATATATATACAATGTATTATATATTATATATATACAATGTATATATATATATATATATATATATATACAATGTATATATATATATATATATATATATATATATATATATATATATATATATATATATATACAATGTATATATATATATGCAATGTATATATATATATATATACAATGTATATATATATATATATGCAATGTATATATATATATATACAATGTATATATACAATATATATATATATATATATATATATTATATATATACAATGTATATATATATATATGTATATATATATTTATATATACAATGTATATATATATATATATAATGTATATATATATATATATATACAATGTATATATGTATATATATATACAATATATATATATATATATATATATATATATATAACAATGTATATATATATATACAATGTATATATATATATGCAATGTATGTATATATATATATATACATATATATATATAATGTATATATATACAATATATATATATATACAATGTGTATATATATATATATATATATATATATATATATATATAAGAAAGAAATTAAGGAAATTACTCAGATTTTTTCTTATCTGAATGGTGAATATAACAATTGAATTTATCTATCTATCTATCTATCTATCTATCTATCTATCTATCTATCTATCTATCTATATATATATATATATATATATATATATAGATAGATAGATAGATAGATAGACATATAGATAGATAAATTCAATTGTTATATTCACCATTCAGATAAGAAAAAATCTGAGTAATTTCCTTAATTTCTTTCTTTTTTTTGTACTTAGTTCCAAAAATGATCTATTGGTAATCGACTGTAGGGCGTTATCTTCTTCGTATATACGAGAAAATGATATTAAAGAAATGCATTAAAAAAGTTGGTGACTCGTAGAGAGTTGGATATATGGTTTTTTTAAATTGAATACTAAAAAAAAATGATAATTACTGAGACTTTGTCCTATCTGAATGATGAATAAAATTTTAAATTTCTTTATTGGTTTTTCGTACATTACCTCAAGCAATTTTTCAGCAGGATATTCTGGATAATAACTTCAAATGAAATTTTATGAAAATGAAAATTTTAACGGCATGTCAACCCGTTTAGGGCTGTTTTATGCATAGATGTTAGGAAACTTCGTTCACTGTATATTATATCTAAACATTTTTTAAGTTTTTTTTTGTGTACACAATTATGATATCAATTATTTCTAGTTAATACAAATAATTTGCACACATTATTCTGCCCTATTGTTATTCCATAGCTGGAGGGAGAATAGTTGGGCGCATACTTTCCCAAGGGTATTAGCGCTATGTCCAATGCAAACAGCCTCGTCCAGGATTTGAACCCGGGTCAACGAGTCCATTTCCTACGACGATATTAAACTGCATCCGATGGTGAGGCTACAGTTCTGGAGTTCTGGGGTGTGTGGAATAACCCTTTATTAACATTACTCCCAGGTCCACTCTGATCCAGTGGGAGTACCTATTAGGGTCCCATCTATGGGCTAAATAGAAAAAAAATGAGTTTGAAAATGTGTTAAAAAAAGAATTTTCAATTCCCAAAACAATGAAGTAAACAAAATGTCTTTGGCTTAAAATAACCCAACAAGGGTTGACATGCCGTAAAATCCAACCAACCAGTCAACCAACCAACCAACCAACCAGTTAACCAACCAACTTCCGACGATAACCATTAAACAATGTGAATAGGTTTCACTCACATTAATCAGTCTTTCCTCACAGAGTGACATATACTAAATCCTGGGAACGAATGTAGGTGGGTAGTTACAGTGGTATTGATACACGCTGTGGTTCGCACGAGGTTAACAATTGCCGTCTGAAATATTTCATATTGGATACTTCGAGTCAAAACCGTCCAGTTGGCCGAACGGTCCGTTGTCCGGAGGAAATTCCGCAACGTTTGGAAATTAAATTTACGACGAAGCGGATTTTGGGTTAATCGAAGTATCGACCCTTACGCCTGAGCCTATGAATATTTCTTTCAGCACTGTAAAGCCGGCACCCACCTCCTCGACCGCCCCTGACACCAAGATGTCGACAAGAAGGCGAAGGATAACCTTTCTTTCGATTGGAAGATTAAGGGGGCTTTCTTTTCATTTGCATCTGTGGACCTATTTTGCTTCGTAAAAAGAACAGACTGTAGACGGTGTTAGCTTCTGAGTTCAAACAGCTGTGCAAGGCGCGTAGGAATACATGTGTCAATAAAAAGAAGGGATTACTTTTTCATCTGTTTGGGGCCAAGTTGAGCAGTTAAATGGATTTCTGAATTGTATGCAAAACTCTCTACATTTTCGATTAAATGAATTTAACGTTCGCCATGAAAGCAGAATATATTATGGTGTAAACTGGTTAGCGTTAACTATGATGGAATAGCACATTAACTTGATGCTCAAACAGGTATACCCAATTTGTCGAAAAATCCGTGTTTTTACCAAAACAATCCTCACCCCTGCCGTTTGAAAAAAATTACCAAAAAAATCAGGGAATTATCCGATTTTAATTAAATTTTCAGTGTTGATTTATCAATGAATGAATTTTATAATGCATCAGTTATTTAATTTAAAAATTTTTTAAATCGGATAATTCCCTGATTTTTGTTAATTTTTTTTTCAATCGGGAGGGTTAAATTTATTTTGTAAACACGAATTTTAAATCATCTTTAGACATCGTTTACGGCCATATTGGAGCAAAATTGACCGAAAAAAATATTCTAAATGTATAAAAAATAAATTACATGTGTAATATTATTTTGCTTCTTTTTTTTTTTTTTTTTTTTTTACTAATGCCCATCATGTTACTACTTTTCGACTTAGACAAAAATTATCCCTTAAATAATCGATTTAATTAATTTCAATTCGTTTTTAAAATGAAAAGCAGACGAAAATTTGGGTATACTTAACAAACTTGACGCACAAACACCCAATTACGTCATAAAGAATATACGTTACTTAATAATGTTGATGACACTCCAGCTTCCTGCGTTTGCTTTTAGCTACAACTATCTTATTATAAGGGAGATTCGGTAGCTATATGCCTGTAACCGAAAGTACGTAACTTCTTCCGTCACAATACCCCCAGGAATAGCATAAGTTTATCAATAAGTATTTAATTTATAATAAAAATAATTAATCTATTAATAATAGAGATTCGCTTCCGGTTTTTGTCTGTAACAAAAATTACGTCACTGCTTACGTCACCTTATCCAAAATCGTCATAACAGAATAAATACACTCAAAATTTGAACATGCAACATTAGACAGTCCTCATTGTTTTTTAAAACAAGTTTTAATAAATACATGACTGGTATTATATATCTATATATAGTTTGTTTTATTTTAATACATATTTAAAGTTTACATTTCAAATTGTTTTATTTTTTAATCCTTTAATGAATTTGATGATTTTACTTACTTAGGGTACAAACTCGCTGACATTGAATTCTTTACTCCCACCCCTCAGGCAATATGTTTTAAAAATCTATTTTTACATTACCCAGAGGGTGTTTTTTTTAATTTTGTACTAGTACGTAGAATAAATCTTATTTATCGACGAGGTCTCTATGAAAATATGAATTGGATTACTCTCAAAACAGGTCCGTGTTATTAGCGCATTTAACATCCTGCAATGTGTCTTATATATCACTAAGAAATAAAGGTTTACATAATACATGGTGTGATTAATTTGCATACTGGTTTTAATACAACCAGGTTCAATAAATAATTACTTGGTGTTATTATCTGTAATATCATTGCTTTATTCCCCAACGTATTAAATGCAATCCTATTAATGATTATATATATATGTGAAAATAGAAAAAAACAAATATCCAAATCATAACGGTCTATCTTAACTATTCTCAGCGTTCCAAATTTTAAAAAAATCCGATTTTCGAATATTTCCAAAAATCTCTGTTGTTTTTCCCAACGAATTTTTTCATTCAAAATAAATGTTAACTCTGATGAAGGTCGATTCTTGTATGTGTGCGAAATATTTTCACACACATAAACTGACCGAAACACATGTGTAAGTGATATCGATTAATGTGATATCGATTAAATTCATTTTTATCCATTTACATTTCTTTTCTTTACTCATTTTTCCTTATATATATATATATATATATATATATATATATTATATATATATATATATATATATTTTGGGGGGGGGTACAGAATTTTATTAATGCTTTAAAAAGACCTAAAAGAATCATTGTATGGAAAAAGATTATCATTTTTTTTGCAATAGATGGGAGGGGGGTAAAGGGAAAATAAAAACGAGTTGCATGCTGACTAGTTTCGATCCTCGCTCAACAGAGCTAAATATCGAGGATAATAAAATAACCGGTAAATGGGACGAGAAAGAAAAGAAAATAGAAGAAAAGAACAATTTCTTTTCTTTACCTCAAAAGGGGGAGGGGGAGAGAAGATCTTATAGATTGATAATATTCAAACCAAGTAAGCCCTCTCTTTGTTTACAAAGAGCAGGCTTATTGGTCAGAATATATAATGTTTCTAAAATCTTCAGATGGTAAAAAGAGTGCGACTTGCTCTCAACAGAAAACCAGTCAACACTAAATGAGTTGGCGCTATTACGGTTATTTATGAGGTGCTCGCCTATATAGGAACCAAAAGTATTCCTCAGTACATCGTTCGGACCGACGATTCCATTTCTAATCTTAGTAGGGACATGTTGCTTAATTCGGGCATCCAATCGCTGGTTTACTCTTCCTATGTATTGCAAACTGCAAATACATTTGTATGCATAAATTAAAGAGTTATTATGGTGGTGGTGGTGGGGAGGAGAACATCCTTGCCATTGGGTACCAACATTGGTTTTGTTTAATATATATATATATATATATATATATATATATATATATATATATATATATAATTTGAAAATTTGCTTTTTGGATCATTGTTAAGTAAAGTATATTATTGTTTATATTTTTCGAAGGCAATTACAATGCGTATATCGCATGAAATTCGTTAATTATTGAAAATAATCATGACAAGTAAACTTGGCAAATAACGCACGCGACGTGGAACACCGTACAGCTGTTTCAATTTTATTAAGTCTCATCAGCGGTGTATACCGCTGATGAGAATTATCGTGAGATACTGCTGGGACGCTCTGGGTTAGTGGTAATGATGCTGAACCCAGAGTCATCATCTGATGAAGGCTTTGTTGGTTGCAATGCTACTGTGTAGATAGCAGTCATTATATGAAGATTATTGTATATGTATATATCTGTGGCGAGCCTTCTGTGGCGAAGCCGGAAGTTACCGCTTCGACAGTCGGAAGTCGAATGGCAAAAATAAGAGATTTGCGCATATGGATCGCGCAACCTTAGTAAAAATAAAATCTAAAATAAAATTCGTAAAATTCAACCAATCAGAGGCGTTCCCGCTTAAAAAGAAAAATTATCGAATGGAGCCTCGCTGATCCTATCCAGGACTATAAATAAGCCAGCCTTTCGGACTCTAACCAGAAAGATCTCACCTGCCTAAGGGAATTCACGTCACCCTTAATAAGAACATTTCGCTTGCTTACTGAAGGTATCTATCTATATATCTATCTATCTTTCTCACTTTAAATAATCATCGCTTTAACAGACAATCTTAATATCAGTACAAATACAGCCTGACTGATGATTATTTGGACATACAAACTTTTAATGTTCCTTCTTATTGTGTGTATTGTAAAATATTTTATTACATTTTACATTTGAACTTTTAAAAAAGAACTTTGGGACGGAACCTCGCCCAGTATTCAATGCTACCTTTTTGTAACTTCTGTTAATACAATTTTGTTTGTTTGTTTAATCCAGAGTTTTGTCTTCTCTACCATCTTTGCTTGATTTATTTATGGTCTTTAAATGTTTGAACACTTTTATTGAATATTGACATCAAACACCACACTTCATCTTCCATATAACGATTATCAGAGATGGTCCAAGTCTTTATAAGAACTTAAATGGAATTTGATAGCCATCCCTTTTATCACCGTGCAAAGCTAATTGGGTATTGTCAATGTTTGATTATTTATAATCAGACCAGATATAAAAAGAAAAAAGAAGAAAGCAATTCAGTAGAGAAGATAAAAAAAAACAATCTGTTATAAGTGTTGCTTAAGGAAAATAAAATTTATAAAGGGAAGAACAAGATTGACCGTTAGAATGCTTTATAGGTGTATATTTCAGTAGTTTGTGGTAAAAATTTCAAACAGAATATATTTCAGTGCAGATAAGAAAGTTTAAATACTTTACCTCCTTTGAAGCATCTCCCCATGAAATCAAATTCATCAGAAATACATTCATCTGACGATATTTGATAAAAGTATACATACACAAGTACATAAAAGTTAAAATTTAAAAAGTATTGTTGTTGATTAATTTATAGATATTTATGCTAAATAAATTTCAATATTTTAATTTTGTAATTCATACCCAAAATATTAAGGAAACATAAAACTTTTCATTAATTCAAAATTCTTTAAAGTTATTAGAAGTTAAACAGAAAAAGAAAACAAGTTAGAAGTACCTATAACTATAGCAAAAATTACACGAATGACTGACAAATCTACAATAACTGAAAATATCCACATTAAGCTAATTTCAAAGCAAATATGAAACTAGAAATTACAAATTCCTATTTCCGCAAGATAACATTTTTACATCATATATTATGTGTGAATATCAAACAAACAAAAAACATTTAACTAGACCTAGCATCAAAAAAGTCACAATTTACCTTCCTAGATTATTTGTTAAATTTTTTAATATATTAATTATTATATATGTATATATCGATTATCAGAGATGGTCCAAGTCTTTATACGAACTTAAATGGAATTTGATAGCCATCCCTTTTATCACCGTGCAAAGCTAATTGGGTATTGTCAATGTTTGATTATTTTCACACTTAATCTAAATCTAACGCGGCCATTATCAGTTTCATTAGTTGTCGCTGGATCATTTACACGACGCCAATGTCAACGTGACATGTTCAAAACAATAAAGAAATAATCCTATCCTCTTCTTCCGGTGACCGTGGGATCCTGAACATCTGCTTGTATTACTTATACCTCAAGCGCGTGTTGTGTAATGGTTATCGTCGTACGAAACCGGCACGATGAGACGAGTTCAAATTCTGGATGAGGCTGTTTGCATTTCACATAGCGCTAATACTCTTGGGAAAGGTAAGAACTTGTTTTGCCGTGTCCATCTCCTTCGACAAACATTACACCACGGTCACCTTCGTTATAAAACAATATAAGATAAGGATAATAATCATTGATTTTTTGGTGGTAATTTTTGTAACTATTTATGAAAAAGAGAGAAACAAAAAGGAAGAAAAACAAAGAGATAGAGAAAGAAAGAAAGGGAAAGAAAGAAAGAAAGGCTGACATGTAGTTCATAAGTGTGGCATGTGGGCTGCATATTTGAAATCCCTGGATTAAAAAGTCAATAAGTTAATTATTAATAATTAATAATAAATTAATAATGATGAATACTTGATAAAATGATTATTAATTAATTAATAATAATTAATTGACAATAATTTATTAATAAATTATTAACAATAATTAAATATCAGTAAGTTTTCATCTTAGTTACCTCCCTTGACCTGATATAAGCTTTTTTTCTCTCTTTTTTTTCCATTCGGTAGCCCATAATAAATAGAGTATGGGAGTAAAATATAGAATTAAATCCGACAGTAAAAAAGAAAATAGAAAAACACGAAGTATTCCCAAAAGATGAGTTTATTCTTGATGGTAAAGTCAACACTATAACGTTTCGTTTTTTCACAAACCTTCATCAGGACTTGATGTGGACAGAATTATGTCTGGTGAGGGTGGTTGATTTCTGATAAATGGCAGAATGGTTGGTTGAAAACCATAAAAATAAGAATTTTTTTTAATTACGACAAATTATATAATTACCACCGAGTCTTGCTAAAAGCACCGGTTCTCGTGAGAACGCAGAAGTTAAGCAGCAATGAATCTGTTAAATACTTAATTTGGTGACCACTTAAGCAACAGCCGGTACTGTAAGCAACCTTTGTTTGTCAAAATGACTTTATACGTTCAGGATTAAATGACCCCAAAAAGGTTGATATGCCATCATCTTCATCATGTCGTGCATGCAGCACGGATATCCATGACAATCTCTCGCCAACCTTCCCCATCATTCATTGCACCTGGGAGGTCCTCTGCGGAGCAGCCATCATCTTCGCATAGTTGGTCAATGTAGGTCCTTGCTGGGCGTCCCACATTTGCATGTCCATGTGTTGGCTTCCACAGGAGAACGTCGCTTATGAGCTCGTCCTTGCTTCTCCAACAGTGTCATGCATGCCTTGTCCGTCTCACTCGGATAGTTTGTGAGATGGGGGGCAAGTGACCGTACAGCTGCTTCCTTGTGGGGTGCTGTTTCCACGACTTGTTCAAGACTGCATGCAGCATTCTTGTGCAGCTCCCATCTATCTTATTCTCAAGACGCTTCGTTAGGGTCCAACTGGTGCAGCCGTATAGCAGCACCGATACAAAAACAGCCTGGAAGAACTGTCGCTTCAGCTTGTCAGGGAGATCGGACCTCCATATGACTGATAATCTATTTGTGGCCGACCATGCCTTTGCTATCCGTGTATTAACATTGCTCTCTGTGGAGGAGATATTACCACCTAGGTACGTGAATTGTTCAACTGGTTTAAGAGGCTTGCCGTTGAGTGTGGAGATGTTTCCTTAATTTTTGAAACTCATATACCATAAAACAAAACAACCAACCTATTTCCCCCCAAAAAGTTAAGCAACAATGAACCTGTTCAATATCAAATTTGGTAACCACTTCAACAACAGCCAGTACTTAATCACTGTTCAATACTTAGATGAATGACCACTTAAGCAACAGCCGGTACTGTAAGCAACTCGAGTCCCTTGTTAATCATATTGGCCTTATTCAGCATTAAATGACCCGAAAAGGGTTGATATGCCGTAAACAAAACAACCAACCTATTTTCAACAAATCATCGAAGTTAAGCAGCGATGAGCCTATTCAATACTTATATGGGTGACCACTTAAGCAACGGAAGGTACTTTAAGTAACCCGGTGTCCTTTGTTTATCGAAAATGACTTGATTCGGCATTAAATGACCCAAAAGCGTTGATATGCCATAAAACAATAAAATCAACTGTAGCTTTCTATTTTACATTCATTCTGTTAATAATGGAGATTCACTTCCGGTTTTTCATTTTTATTTTTGAAAACGCAAAAAAAGAAAAATCCTTAAAAGAAAAAGAAAAAGATCAAAAAAAAAAAAAAAAAAAAAAAAAAAAAAAAAGAAAAGAAAAATTCCGAACCGAATTGGCGGGAAAAGACACATTTAAACTTATGTAAGCAACCCAACTAGATTCAGCATTAAATGACCCGAAAAGGGTTGATATGCCGTAAAACAAAACAACCAACCTATTTTCAAAAAATCATCTAAGTAAAGCCTATTCAATACTTAATTGGGTGACAACTTCAGCAACAGCCGGTACTTAATCACCGATGGGCCTATTCAATACTTAGATGGGTGACCACTTATGCAACCGCAACTATTGTAAGCAAGCTGACTCCTTTGCTTATCAAAATGACTTTATTCAGAATTAAATGTCCCGAAAAGGGTTGACATGCCGTAAAACAAAACAACCTACAATCTGTGTGCTCTTTACCTTCAACAAGTCACACAATATGTACCATTCAAAGAACTTAACGTTTTTATTTTTGTAGAATCGAATTCTGATAATGTTCTTTTATTCCATCGTCAATTTTGTAAAATCGAAGCCGCAACAAGAATTTTTACTTTAATCCGTAAAATCGAAACCAATTTATTTTATTCATTTTTAATGTTAATCATTTTTTTTCATCAGAATATCTTCGTTCAGTTTTTCTGTTTTTTTCTTTTTAGCGACACTGATATCGATTCCTTAATTCAACTCCAAGACTCTGCTGTTTCCATTCTTTGCAAACTTCGCAAAGTTCGGAATCAAGATGGCGGACGAAAAGATACTTGAATATGCGCATGCGCATTTTCTGTGTGAAAGAAGAAATCTAAATTGAATTTATAGCCAATGCATGACTCGAGTTGGCAAGTAGACAAATTAAAACGTCCCGGAAACAACATTAACCGAAAGAATCGAATAAAACAAACATTTCCTTATATCAATGGAGATGAATTGTTTCATGGCGGACGCAATTCTATATCAAATTCCATGTTAGTTAACTTTATCAGTTGCAATACAGTTATTTAATTATTAGTATAATTCCTATCAGAAATGACGGCTTTACAAATCTCTGGCAAGGTCTAGGTATTTGTGTATCTTTTCGTTTTCTTTCATCTTCACCCTGTGATCTGCGGGGATTGTAAAATATACCAATTGACAAGTTATCTTTTTTTCTTGTTAATCAATATTAAGTCTGGTCATCTTTATTAACTGCAATAGAGTTGTTTGATTATTAGTACTAGCAACAGAAAACACCCTCTGGGCGTTAATTTTCGAAGGACATTGCCCGAGAGGGTGGGAGTTAAAAATTCAATGTCAGAGGGTTTGTATCATAAGTAAGACAAATCCTCATATTTATTAAAGGGGTAAAAAACAAAAAAACAATTTGAAATGAAAGCTGAGTCCCTCCAATCAATCTTTATGGCTGAGATACTCAATTTTTCCCCTTACTTAGTCTAGACGGGCGATCGGAAAGGCACCCTCCAGTCAAATCCTGGATGTGATAATTGCATTTCACTTTGCGCTAATACTCTTGGGAAAGGTATGAATCCTACTCTCCCTCCAGCTATGGATAAATAGTAGGGCAGACTGGGCTCTTTAACCTTGGTTAGGCAACCAGTCTAGGAGAAGGAAAACTCTGAATTCAAACCTGTTGAAAGAAATTGACCTTGTGTCACATCCTGCTCGTGCGGAGGTGTTGGTAAATATATATATATATTACTTTATTTAAAAAAAACCCTTTTTATCATATATGTGCTAGAAGGTGGTACCTAAGGGTCTTGGTGTCTTGTGTAAAACATTAAACCCTATCTCATGGTGAAGTTCCAATTCTGGATTTCTCGGGAATGTGGAGTACCCCTTCATCACCATTACTCCCATATCCAATTTGAGGTTCTTAATGTCCTGGGTATGATGTTAAACTCTATCTGATGGTGAAACTCCAATTCTGGAGCTTTGGGGAATGTGGAGTACCCCTTCATCACCATTACTCCCAGATCCACTTTAAGGGTCTTAATGTCCTGTGTATGATGTTAAACTCTATCTGATGGTGAAGCTCCAATTCTGGAGCTCTGGGAAATGTGGAGTACCCCTTCATCAACATTACTCCCAGTTCCACTATGACCCGGATGTTCTTAATGTCCTTAGTATTACGTTAAACTGTATCTAGTCTCACCCCTCTGCTGCAGGGAACACACAGTCAGTATGTTCTTAGCTTCACCGACAGGTCATACGTTATTTTTTAGTTTCTTGCTTTTGTCCTCTGTTGTTTTCTCGTTATAACGAATAGCCATTTTATTTTTGTAATTACGTCAATGTAATTTGATTCGATTATATCGATTATTTTATTCGATTCAGTTAACAAATATCATTGCGTAGATTAACCCTTTCATTTATAGAAAAAATATTGTTTTCCAATTTGAGATAAACTAGATTAAGTGAAGCATAACCTGTTATTCAGGCCTGCTTGGTGGTTGAGATAGTTGTGCATTACTCACTAATATAAAAAAATATTGTGAAACTATAGCTAAAAAATTCCCTGTTTCTTTGTTAAATTTGTTTTTTGCATTTTACGGCATGTCAACCCTTGTTGGCTTATTTTATACCGAAGATGTTTAGCTTTGCTGGTTGGTTGGTTGGTTGGTTGGTTGGATTTTACGACATGTCAACCCTTGTTGGGTATTTTATGCCAAAGACGTTTTTGTTTTATTCATTCTTTGCTAGGTATGGTAGGTTAGTTGGTTGGTTGGATTTTACGGCATGTCAACCCTTGTTGGGTTATTTTATGCCAAAGACGTTTTTGTTTTATTCATTCTTTGCTAGGTATGGTAGGTTAGTTGGTTGGTTGGATTTTACTGCATGTCAACCCTTGTTGGGTTATTTTATGCCAAAGACGTTTTTGTTTATTCATTCTTTGCTAGGTATGGTAGGTTAGTTGGTTGGTTGATTTTACGGCATGTCAACCCTTGTTGGGTTATTTTATGCCAAAGACGTTTTTGTTTTATTCATTCTTGCTAGTATGGTAGGTTAGTTGGTTGGTTGGATTTTACTGCATGTCAACCCTTGTTGGGTTATTTTATGCCAAAGACGTTTTTGTTTTATTCATTCTTGCTAGGTATGGTAGGTTAGTTGGTTGGTTGGATTTTACGGCATGTCAACCCTTGTTGGGTTATTTTATGCCAAAGACGTTTTTGTTTTATTCATTCTTTGCTAGGTATGGTAGGTTAGTTGGTTGGTTGGATTTTACGGCATGTCAACCCTTGTTGGGTTATTTTATGCCGAAGACGTTTAGCTTTGTTGGTTGGTTGGTTGATTGGTTTTACGGCATGTCAACTCTTGTTGGGTTATTTTATGCCGAAGACGTTTTGTCTTATTCTTGTTGGGTATTCAATTTTTTTTCAAACTCAATTTTGAAACACATTTTAATACTCCTTTTTGGATCTATCTAACCTATAGATGAGACCCTAACAGATACTACCGCTCCGGGTCTGGGTGGATCGGTGAGTAATGGTAATGAGGGTGTATTCTACATTTCCCAGAGTTTCAAAACTGGAACCTTCATCAGATAGAGTTTAATATCAAAGCTAGGAAACTTAGACTCTCATTCACTGCCTTCTAGTGTTGCATAGCGCGTCGTCACTGTACTAAATTGCAATAGTTTTATCTTCGTTGTAAGGGATGACAATAACACCAAAGGTATCCTCCAGAAGTTTATTGAAATAAATTCAAGCTTCTTAACTTCGAGAGAGAGGGTCAGTTTAATTAATATATTCAGTCTTTACACTTTAGGTCCTTCAATTAAATTTCTGGGCGACAAGCTTTTTCAGTTGGTAAATATTAAGTCTAGCTTTTCTGACACCAACTACACGAGGTCCCGCTCGGCCAACTAACTCGCATCGACTCTCCCGACTACTGACCCCGATCACCTCACTCTCTCTCCGGCTGACTGCCTCCGGGGCTGACTGACGACTGACCTGTCTCGGGCCCTCGGTTCTTTTTTTATTCATAGCTACACCCACGTATTTTTATCTCTTGATCTGATAACGGGCAGTTGTAAAAACTTCTTTGTTTAATAAAACCGGAAGTTCATATTTCCGTTTGTACAATATATAACACTAGCACATATATGATAAAAAGGATTGGGATCTTGTCACAGGGGCTGTAGAAGTTATCCTCCAGATATAGAAACAATATGATACATCATGCTCTCTGTGGGGTGTCTAATTGCTGCATGCGCATCATTTCTGGGAGATGTTGGCAGATTGGGATGCATGGATGAAGTATTCCTTGCTCAGGCATTGCACTTGGCATTGGGGGGTGGGTATTGCTTTGACTCCACACTTCCTCAAGAAGCGGCGATTCCTGAGAGTGACTCTTCCTGATCCATCGACCCTGATTTGGTATTGATGTTCTGGAAGGACAGTGACGATCCTGCCAGTAGTGTTCCACCGGCGATTAAGTGGATTCTAAATGGTTACTGTATCGCCAGCTTGGGTTCGGACAACCATATAGCTGCGAGCGTTTGATATGACCAGCTGATTGATCGGAGGGGGGGGGCTCTCCAACCATCTGTCTAGCCTAAGTAAGGGCCAAATTGAAGTGTTGCATGTCATGGACTGCTCAGCTATCAAAATTCCATTCTTAAACATCACGGGTCGCCACCCATGACCAACTGGTGGCCCCACTAGGGCTGTCTTATCCCTCTGTAGAGGTGCAGTTGGTGTATTCTTAAGCCCCATCTGACAGAGCTGTCCTTTGTTAAAGGTTAGGTTTCTTTGTTTAATGGCATGTCAAACTTCGTGGGTTATTTAATGGCAAAGTCATCTTTGTAGAAGTGTAGTGGCACTATATAATTCATAGCTGGGGTTATGAGTCGGTTCATACCTTTCCCAAGGGTATTAGTCCGAAAGTGAATGTAATAGCGTGACTAGAGTTCGAACTTGCCTACAACGATGTCAAAGTACACCACCCAAGCACTCTTTTTGTCTGTGGTAGTATTCACCCGGGGTGGGTTGAGCCGGTTTCAAGTCCCCCATGAAGGTCGATCATGCCTGGCAATCCGATGCGAGTGAATAGGGGATCCGTCGGTTGCACCGTACGCTCTTCCACCACACTGATCCTACCGTAAATCGCTGGTTAGTAATTTCATTACAATTGAGCAAAAGGATTCAGATTACAATAATAATAAGACTTTATTTGAATAGAATGAGTTCAGAGGTAAATAGATAATGAACTTTGAAATATCTTATTAACATAAATTAGTTCGGTAAATTATTTATCCTTAAAAAACTTTTGAAAAAGCATTTTATTGCCTCTTATAAACAACAGATTTGCATTTAGATTCTCACATGGCTAATTTGTCTCATGATATATATCTATGTTTGTGTTGTCTGGTGTGTCTTGTATCGTTTCCTGTGAGCGTCTAAGGGTGGTCATGTCCATGGGCTTAGCTTCACGCTATTAGGCATGGCCTCCCTTCAATAGTAGTTTAACAAAAATAAAGTTTTTCTTTTACTTATTCTTTATAACTTGTACCTACTATGGATA
>CM042172.1:43482590-43532590 GCA_023376005.1 Doryteuthis pealeii
CTAAGATCATTTCCAATGTATTCTTATACTAAAATCATTTCCAATGTATTCTTATACTAAAATCGTTTCCAATGTATTCTTATAGTAAGATTCTTTCGAATGTATTCTTATACTAAAAATCATTTCCAATGTATTCTTATAGTAAGATTCTTTCCAATGTATTCTTATACTAAGATAATTTCCAATGTATTTCTATACTAAAATCGTTTCCAATGTATTCTTATAGTAAGATTCTTTCCAATGTATTCTTATACTAAAATCATTTCCAATATATTCATATACTAAAATCATTTCCAATGTATTCTCATACTAAAATCATTTTCAATGTATTCTTTATACTAAAATCATTTCCAATGTATTCATATACTAAAATCATTTCAATGTATTCTTATACTAAAATCATTTCCAATGTATTCATATACTAAGATCATTTCCAATATATTCTTATACTAAAATCATTTCCAATGTATTCTTATACTAAAATCATTTTCAATGTATTCTTATTACTAAATCATTTCCAATGTATTCATATACTAAGATCATTTCCAATATATTCTTATACTAAAATCATTTCCAATGTATTCTTATACTAAAATCATTTCCAATGTATTCTTATACTAAAATAATTTCCAATGTATTCATATACTAAATCATTTCCAATATATTCTTATACTAAAATCATTTCCAATGTATTCATATACTAAAATCATTTCCAATATATTCTTATACTAAAATCATTTCCAATGTATTCTTATACTAAGATCATTTCCATATATTTCTTATACTAAAATCATTTCCAATGTATTCTTATACTAGATCATTCCAATATATTCTTATACTAAAATCATTTCCAATATATTTATATACTAAAATCATTTCCAAGTATTCTCATACTAAAATCATTTCCAATGTATTCTTACTAAAATCATTTCCAATGTATTCTTTAACTAAAATAATTTAAAAATCATTCTTATACTAAGATTACATTCAATGTATTCTTATAGCAACATAATTTCAATGCATTGTTTTAGTAAAACCATTTCCAGTTCATTTTGATAGTAGAATCATTTCTAATGTATTCTTATACTAAGATAATTTCCATTGATTTCTTATAGTAAAATCATTTCCAATTACACCCACTGAATTTCTCATAAAATTCTACCTCAGAAAAGTTTTGTTTGGACTTGAACGACAAAGACACCGCAAATGGTATAAGATTGCCAAATGTGTGTGCGTACACACACACACATTGATACACACATTCTACACACATAAACACACACAAATATATACATATATTTAATTACACGCACACATTTTTACACACACACACACACACAATATATATATATATATTTGCACAGATATATATTCAAATGCACAGATATATATATATATATATATATATATATATATATATATATATATGTGTGTGTGTGTGTATGTATGTGTATGTGTGTGTTTATACACACACACACTTATATATATATATATATTTGCACACACGTATATATATATATATATATTTAAAGGTACACATACATATATATTACACTCATATATGTATTTGCACACACACATATATATATTTACACGCACACGTACATTATATATATATATATATATATATATATATATATATACATATACCCACACGAATACTTATATACATGTTTACACAAACACATATATTTATCCACACGCATATATATTTAAACACGTACTCACGCACGCACATATATTTGCACACACATGCATACTGATATATACATATATATACCCCCAATATATATATATATATATATATATATATATATATATATATATATATATATATATAGTTCTGTATGTTTAGAGAGCCGCTAATGCATGTTTGATTAAACGCCAAAAGCAATTTAAAAACAAAACCTTTTTTGCTGTTCATCGTTTTTTCTTCCATCTAAGTGGACAGACATTTTCTGATATTAGATACAAGAACTGTCTATAAGATTCTAACAGAGCGCTTTCGGTCAGTTCCGAAGTAGATCTTAGTTGTTTTTTTTTTTTTGTCATTACTTTTTTTCTGTTGTACTTTCAGCATCACGAATCACAGGAATAAAGATGAATTTTCCGACAACCCAATTTACAAACAACATGTTTTCTCTGGGATAAATGTATCAATCAGTTATTTAATCTATATAATATAATTACACATCACTAAATAAATCCCAGATCTCACTAATGAAAAATATGATTTTTCTAAAGTACTAACCTTCAAATGGCACGTGTCAAAAGTTGAGACCAATCGGATTATTATTTTACAAATTACAGTTATTTAAGTGAAGCTACTGTTGCAAATTTTTAAAACAATGGAAAAATCTGAATTTGACACTACGTAGGATTCCATAAGTCTTAACAATAATAAAAAAATATTAACAAAATAGGATTTATAAAATTAGGATTAGAAGTAATAAAAAAAATACTATTACTATAAATTTTTCTGAATTAAATGATTGTAAATTTTAATATTCCTGAATGAAATGATTTAATATTTCTAAATGGAATCATATATGTATTTATATCAAAAGGTGGTGGGTGGGGTGTTGAGATTTTTTGGATATAAGGCGTGTGGTAAAAACCCACTCTTATTAATAGACTCGGCGATAATCATGTGACCATACTCTTGGCCAATCACTGGCAGTACTCTGCTGCTGATATTGTTATTTATACCGGCTGTTCGGGTCACGCCTACGCACAATGCTTTGAACCTTCGTGGACCACGGAACATAGGATTATATCACTGGACCTTTGACACTACGTAGGATTCCATAACCCAGGACTTATTCACTTACCAAAGGATTCTATAGCTCAGGACTTACTTACTTTAAGTCCTTTACAACTGGCCAAGAATGGCGGTCAGAAACTTAACACGTGTGTTGATAAAGCATTGCTTTCTGATGAGAAAAAATACTGTTCAAACAAAGCAATGGCTTGAAGAGTGTTATTTGGACTCTGCTCCGTCGGAAACAATGGTTAAGAGGTGGTATGTTGACACCCAGCGACTACTGGTTGCAGACCTCAAAAGAATGCTCCAGGGAAAGAGATTTGGCTCCAATGGATCGGAGACTCAGGTGTATTTTGAGGCCAAAGACAAATCGTTCTACAAAAAAGGCATCGCATTGTTAGAGAAGCGTTAAAATCAGCGTATCACTCTCGAAGGAGACTATGTTGATAAATAAAGTCGAATTTTGCCTAAAAGTTGTTGTCTTATTAGTTAGGCCCGGGACTTATTGAATGATGTGTTATAAGTAAATAAGGAAGTAAAGTCATTTTTGCATATTGAACTATTTGCAGTAGCTCTTAAGTAAACATATTAAACAATGTAATAATCAAATTATCATACTGTGGTATGGTCCCGCTAGTCTATATAATAGTACTGGTGTTCCTACAAAATATGACCGTTATCATCTTGCAACACCCTCTGGTTAAAAATGAGACCATCCAAATCGCCCAAGATGAAATCTATATGTCAATACTCGTGTTTCTTAATTGTACGACCGATCTATATATATATATATATATATATATATATATATATATATATATATGTTGAAAAGAGAAATAAAGTATAGAAAGTATAGAATGGATAAAATAGGATTATTTTAATTAATTTAACTTACACGTGTTTCGATCAGGAGTTTATCCATGTGTACATTATTCTATCTATTATTATTTTTAAATAACAAAATGAAATGAAATAATAATAATAGAAAAAATGTAGAAATGTTCCGCACACCAAGATATATCAAAATTCGTTGGAACGCTGAGAATTTTTTAAATGTTCGAAAAAAGACATTATATATATATATATATATATATATATATATATATATATATATACGATGGAATACCTACTCTGTTTCAAAGAAGAAGAAGAAGAAGAAGAAGAAGAAGAAGAAGAAGAAGAAGAAAAAAAAAAACGGAATTCAAAGCTGACGCGCAAAGAGATTGTGATTATGCCGCGAACTGTAAATGAGGCGACACTATTCTAGGCCAGTCCCACCACGTGACGTTTCTTTTGATTTTTATTGTTTCACAGAATCACTCGTTTCCTGGAATGGCCTCTTTCTTTTTCTCCGCTGTCTGCTAATATAAAAAGAACACGAAAAATGTGCGTGAAGTGTAAAGTGCGAAGTGTGAAGTTCTTTGGGGATGGGGTGGCGTAGGGTGGGATCTGTTGCTGTTGCTGCTGCTGCTGCTGCTGAAACTGTGGTAATGTGTCGACAAAACTTTTGAGAAAGATACACGCGTACGGATTTGCATTCGTGTTTGCGAACAGGGTAAAAAAAATGTCACTCAAAGACCGATCACGGTCTGGCCGGACAATAATCAGCCAACCGAAAGGACGAAGAACTTTTGAAAAGTTCGCAATGAAATCAACCAAGCCCTTCTTCGGAACCATTGATGATATATTTTCAGGTGACGAATTTGTCTTGGAGTTTATGGCAGCCAAAGTTACCAATATTTGATAATGAAACGTGTTTTTTACAATCTCGTTTATGTGGTTGAAAATAGAGGAAAAAGTGGATATAACAACACAACAACTAAATCTAATTGATATTTCGCCTCGGTTTTAGTGAAGATTCTTCAGAATTTATTGTGAAGACAAATACTTTTTACAGTCTACTTTTATGCTGAAAAGGTAATTTTGGGGGATGGAAGAAGGGAGGGCGTGGGAAGAGAAAAGGGAAGGGATGGGTTTAATTTGTGGGGTATGGTATTTTTATGGGGTCATTCAATGAAAAAAAAGTTGATAGTCTGGTTGTAGAGTAGTGTGTGATGACTGCTGTCAGTGTGTTGTATAGCCGACTACTGGGACTTCAATAAAACCACAGACACGTGTATATAAAAATATGACCCGTCTTTATTTTCTTCGGTGTGTGGGTGGTGAGGGGCGACGAGTGTTCACAATGAAAATGTCCGGGTGAGTTGGTGAAGAGCGTAATGTTCACAATTAACTGCCCGAGGGTGGTTGATGACGGGAGGCGACGAGTTTACGTTCACGGCTGCTCGCTGGCGACTGACTGTTGCCCTTTGAATCCGCTAGCCTTTATATACGATAAATATGCCCACGCATTTTTATCTTTTGATCAGATAACGGACATACTTCCTTTTTTTAATATATTTCTTTATCTTTCTCTCAGCCTCCTCACCGGAAGAGGAGTCTTTTGTTTTCCCTTTTTCTTTTACATATTTCTTCATCTTCTCCCTGGTTCTTGACCGGAAGACCTCTCTTCCGTTCTCCTCCTTATATATATATATATATATATATATATATATATATATAGTATGAACAAAAAGTATTAAGACAATCAGGAATATTTCTTGTATGTTGTTTATTCTCAACTAGTTTCGACCTTAGGTCATTGTCAAGAGAAAATTTCTTATTTGAAGAAATTGTTTATAGATTTTTTGAAAGGGAGCTTTATAGAAGAACTATAAAAGTTGAAGTGTTTTTGAGGGTTTGACATGCTATTAAAATCCGGGTAGACGAGTGTGTTAGTAGTAGCATGTCCATTTGTTCCGTGAAGAACCTCTATGGGGTAGGTTATTTTTTTGATGCTCTTATATATGTGAGAGGGGTCATGGGAGTTGTGTGTATGACTATATGTGTATACATATAGATGTATGTCTGTGTTTATATATATATATATATATATATATATATATATATATATATATATTCCTTTATCTTTCTCTTTTGTCTCTTGACCGGAAGATTCCTCTTCCGTTGCCTGATATGCTACAAGTGAAGGTTTATGAACCTGGCGAATTGGAATATTTTCGTTTTAATATATTTTAGAATTTTTAATCCATTTTTTTCGCAGAGGATGTTTTATATACCCAATCTATGAACATTAATAGATATGTTCCAATCCTCATAAATACAGAAGTATTATACAAACTGAGTAGTCTGATACAACTAGCAGTGGTTTACCTTCTTCACGCCGCTGGCGAGTATTGTATTTTGTTAATGTCATAAAGATTCCCTTTCATTTCCAACCTCCGTTTAGTTATTTCTCATTTAGTAACCTTTGTTAGGTTATAACAGTCCCAATCCTCATAAATACAGAAGTATTATGCTGACTGAGTAGTCTTATACCACTATCAGTGGTTTATCTTCTTCACACGCCACTGGCAAATATTCTAGTTTGTTAATGTTATAAAGATTCCATTTCATTTCCAACCTCCGTTTGGTTATTTTTTATTTAGTAACCTTTGTTAGGTTAGAAAATTTTGGCGACGAGGATGAGATATTGATTCTGTGCAGAGAAAATCTAAAAAGGAGGGGTGTTATATACACTATCTCTGAACATTAATAGATATGTCTCAATCCTCATAAATACAGAAGTATTATACTGACTGAGTAGTTTGATACAACTAGCAGTGGTTTACCTTTCTTCACGCCGCTGGCGAGTATTGTATTTTGGTAATGTTATAAAGATTCCATTTCATTTCCAGCCTCCGTTTGGTTATTTCTCATTCAGTAACTTTTGTTAGGTTATAACAATATTAAAAAGAAATAAAAACAAAAAAGAAAACAAAGAACAACAAAACCCCCAAAACAATCAATTGGATATATATATATATTTATTGGTTATTTTGTTTAATGGCATATAAAGCCTTGTGGGCTATCTAATGCCAAATCTAGCAAGAATATGCACCCTCAGTATCTAAGTTTTAATATAATAAAATATATTAAATTAGAAAGACTAACGAAATTAAATAAGAATGCATATTAAAAGATTACATTTATTATATTTTAAGTATTTAAGTTTCAATGTAATGAAATATATTAAATTAGAAAGACTAATGAAATTAAATAAGAATGCATATAAAAAGATTACATTTATTATATTTTAAGTATTTAAGTTTCAATGTAATGAAATATATTAAATTAGAAAGACTAATGAAATTAAATAAGAATGTATAAAAAGATTACATTTATTATATTTTAAGTATTTAAGTTTAAAATAATGAAATATATTACATTAGAAAGACTAACGAAATTAAATAAGAACGCATATAAAAAGATTACAGTTATTTTAATTATATCTTAATTGGTTTCTACATAAAATCATTCATAGGATTGATTTTAATACGTTGGAGAATAAAACAATTCTATTAGGGATCAAAGACACCAAGTAATTATTTATTAAACCCGGTTTTGTTAAAATCAGAAGGCAAATTGACAGCACCATAAATTATGTAAACCCTTATTTCTTAGTGATATATAAGGAACATTTCAAGGAAGTGCGTGCTGTAATGGTTAAGGTCATGGGAAATGGACTCGTCGCCCCGAGACGTGGTAATTGCATTTCACTTAGTGCTACTACCCTTGGGAAAGGTATGAACCCTACTCTCCCTCCAGCTATGGGTAAATCGTAGGGTAGACTGGGCTCTTTAACCTTGCTTAGGCAACCGGTCTAGGAGAAGGAAAACTCTGAATTCAAACCTGTTAAACTCCGCTTAAATAATTGACCTTGTGTCGCATCCTGCTCATGTGAAGGGGTTGGTAAATATATATAAGAAACATTTCAGGTTTTTAAACGCAGTAATAACAGGGGCTGTTTTGTGGCAAATCTAAGATTTTCATAGAGACCTCCTTTATTTATATTATGTATCATATTAATAATTTTGACTATAACTATAATTTAAATACCCATTGATAAATTTCTGAATATTGCGACGTAAACAGTGACGTAGTTTCGGTTACAGACACAAACAGCTAATCTTCAGTTTAATAAGATTTGAAAATAAAACGAGTTTTTTTTTTGTTAACAAAATACCTGCGCCGTTTTCCCGCATAAGATTAAAAAAAAGAAAAGAAAAATATAAAAAGTAACATTTTGCTTACATATATTTGTCCTTATTGGATTATTTTTTTTTAATGCTATAAAGAGATTCATTTTTTCTCGAGGTTTGTCTTTCTTAATCATGTCCAAGTAATCCCGAAGACAATCTTTTCAATTTGTCACTTGAAGTATCCATACAGTTGTTTTTCTTCCCATTTTTTGTTTTCTAGATTTACTTTTTGTCTTTATATTGACAATGCTGTTACTGGCTGTGGTAATTAGTTTTTCTTTGCTCTTTTCGAGAATGGTTGCCTCTACACGGTCTTCAATGCTGGTGACTTCGTTTTTCCCTTTCTTTTATTGGAACACATGATATGTGTAGGCGATCTGTAAGGGTGCAAGGCACTCTACATTGTCATTAATTTTCTTGCCCCTTGGTCCATTTGTCGAGTTATCTCTCCACCCCCCGTGTCCACTTTAAGAATGTTCCAGGGTATCTTCCAAGGGAGACTGTCCAGATGTTTATTCCTTTGATGAGATTTGCTGCATGGCTTGATATTGAAAAGTGTTCTTGTTCTTCTAAGAAACTCTTTTCTTACTTTTTCTTTCGTCTCTGTTTGTTAGATGGTGCCAGTGTCCAATATTCCCAAACACTTAGAATATTCTTTTTCTCCAAGACTTCTGAGACTTTTCACACTTGGTTGTTCGTTCTATCCATTGTTTCTCTTTCCCTATTTTTCCATATCAATCCCGAAACCCATTCCTATATCATGGCTATATATTCTTATACTTTTCATCATCATCATCATCATCATCATTATTATTGTAAGGTTTTATCATAAAAAGAACTCATCATAATAATGGAATTTGAAATAAAAACGGATCACCTTATCCCAGCAAGAAGACCAGACCTAGTGCTGATTAACAAAAAAGAAAGAACTTGTCAACTGGTGGATTTTGCAGTTCCAGCAGATCACAGGGTGAAGCTAAAGGAAAAAAAAAAAAAAAGGAATAAATACTTGGACCTTGGCAGAGAACTGAAAAATTTATGGAATATGAAAGTCAAAGTGATACCAATTGTAGTTGGTGCACTTGGAACGGTCCCAAAAGGATTGGAAAAAGGTTTGGAAAGTTTGGAAATCAGAGGAAGGATTGAAACCATTCAGAACACTGCACTGTTACTGTTGTACCGGCCGTTCCTACAGTGGAGAATATACACCGGTTCTCGCTATAAATAGTGAGACACCGAGTGAAAAGGTTGTACTGTTACCGTTTAGCGGCAAGCTAGGCGTTCTTGTACCTTATTGTAAATACACTTGTCTCATTTTACCCTACCTCGACTTGACTTCTTTTTTTTACTGTTGAATTAACATCACAAGAGTTACAATCAGCCAGAATACTCAGAAAAGTCCTGGAGAACTGAGGAGATTTGTTGTCACTCAGACTCCAGTGAAATACCATCAGCTAACGCTGATGTGAAAACTCAAAAGGAGTAAATAATAATAATAATAATAATAATAAAAAACTCTCAGTCGGTAGAGTGTTCGGCTGGGAACCTCAAGGTTCCTGGTTTGATACCAGCCCACGCCAACTCAGCGTATGAGTAGCACAGGGATCTGTGCGGTAAAGTGAGGAGATGATGGCAGGTCTGCCTCAGACGCAAAAAAATAACTTCTTGGTCTAGCACCAGTGAAAAGTGGATAGACTCCCTCGCTGTCTGTCTCATTCCGATTATAGGCCACTCCGACTTTATTATAATTATGAGTTTTTTCCACCTGTCGTAGCGGGTGGTTCACTGGAGGCTGAGTGACAGCAAGTCTCTTTAGGTCTCCAGGTCTCTTCTGAGTGTTCTAACCGATCCCAACAGTGTCGTAGTTTGGATGGTCTCGGTTCTTCTTCTGATTTCCGATTCACCCAAACTCTTTTTCAGAGCTTTGAGGATCGTTCCAAAGGCACCAATTACAATTGGTACGACCTTCACCTTCATTATTATTATTATTATTATTATTATTATTATTATTATTATTATTATTATTATTATTTACTCCTTTTGAGTTTTCACATCAGCATTAGCTGATAGTCTTTCACTGAAAGAGAAGAGAAAGAGAGAGAGGAGAGAGAGAGGGAGGGAGGGAGGAGAGAGAGAGGGAAGAGAGAGAGAGTGAGGGAAGAGAGGAGAGAGAGAGAGAGAGAGAGAGAGAGAGAGAGAGAGAGAGAGAGAGAGAGAGAGAGAGAGAGAGAGAGAGTATTTTGCCGCTCGAAATATCCATATAGTTGTTTTCTTCCCATTTCTATCACTACACAGTCTACATTTGCTGTTGTGTATTATTAAATTTTGCTTTTATGTGATTTGTTCTTATGGCAATGTCTTTTGTTGCAATTATGAGAGATTCAGTTTCTCTCTTGAGGTTTCCTCTTCTTATCCATGTCCTGGTCTTCTCATGTGTAATCTCAGTAGCTTGCTGCTCGAAATATCCATATAGTTGTTTTTCTTCCCATTTCTGTTTTCTTTCTTTATGTATTTCTGCTCATCCATATGTTGCAATTGATTTTATTTCACCCCATATGAGTTTTTCACACCCGCCGTAGCCGGTAGTTCACAGGAGGCTGAGTGACACCAAGTTTCCTCAGGTCTGCAGGACTCTTCTGAGTATTCTAGTATTTGTAGTCTGGATGGTCTCGATCCTTCCTCTGATTTCCAGTTCATCCAGGCTCTTTTCCAGACTCCTGGGGACCGTTCCAAGGGCACCAACTACAATTGGCACGATCTTCATTTTCATGTTCCACAGTTTTCTCAGTTCTCTAGCAAGGTCCAAGTATTTGTCTATCTTTTCGCTTTCCTTCAACTTCACTTGGCAGGTGATCGGCTGGGACGGGATTCATCTATTTTTATTTTTTTTTAGCCTTAATTTCCGTTTCTTACAATCGTTTACGGGGTCTTTAAACAAGACCAAGGGCGAGGGAAGATAGTGATTATATGCAGTGGGGTAGCCTATGTTTTGTGCGCCCTGGGCTCTTCAAACTATTGCGCTTCTAATTCTAATATCTGAAAGTTTCCTTCCTATTTTCTCAACCTGCATTGAATTTATTTATCTATTCATTTATTCATAAAATAAAATTGCTTCTTTGCAAACATCCAAATGTATATAAAAGTTATAATAGAATTTTATCTTGTTATAGATAAAATATTGTGGTAACTTTCAGGGTCAAAGATACCAACCTAACCTAAGTTATCAACGTAGCATAGTCAAAATTTAATTTCTTGCACAATTCCCTGTGAATCCCTTTTCCCACCCAGTCATGCATTATTATTATTATTATTATTATTATTATTATTATTATTATTATTATTCACTCCTTTTGAGTTTTCACATCAGCGTTAGCTGGTGGTCTTTCACTGGAGTCTGAGTGACAACAAGTCTCCTTAGGTCTCAAGGATTCTTCTGAGTATTCTGGCAGATTGCAGCAGTGCAGTAGTCTGGATGGTCTCAATTCTTCCTCTGATTTACAGATTTTCCAGTCTTTTTTTTCAAGCTTTTTGGGACCGTTCCAAGTGCACCAACTATAATTGGTATCACTTTGACTTTCATGTTCCATAACTTTTTCAGTTCTTTGAGAAGGTCCAGGTATTTGTCCATTTTTTCGTTTTCCTTCAGCTTCACCCTGTAATCTGCTGGAACTGCAAAATCCACCAGTTGGCAAGTTCTTTCTTTTTTGTTAATCAATACTAGGTCTGGTCTTCTTGCTGGATAAGGTGATCTGTTTTTATCGCAAAGTCCCAATTATTATTATTATTATTATTATTATTATTATTATTGAGTTATTTACTCCTTGTGAGTTTTTCACACCAGCGTTAGCTGATGGATTTCACTGGAGTTTGAGTGACAACAAGTCTCTTCAGGTCTCATACAATGTTGTTGTCTGGATGGTCCCAATTCTTCCTTTGATTTCTAGTTCTTCTAGTCTTTTTTTCTAAGCTTTTGGGGACCGTTCCAAGTGCTCCAAATACAATTGGTAACACTTTCACCCACATATTCCATAGCCTTTTTGAATTCTCTTGCAATGTCATGCTATTTGTCTATCTTTTCGTTTTCCTTCATCCTTACCATGATCTGCTGGAACTGCAAAATCTACCAGAAGACAAGTTTTATTTTTTTGTGAATCAATAATATGCCCGGTCTTCTGGCTTGGATAAGGCGATCCGTCTGTATCTCAAAGTCCCAGAGAATGTTATTATTATTATTATTATTATTATTGAGTATTTCCACATGCCGTAGTGACAGCAAGTCTCCTCTGATCTCCAGGACTCTTCTGAGTATTCTAGCTGATCTTAACAGTGCTGTAGTTTGGATGGTCTCGATTCTGATTTCCAGTTTACCCAAATTTTTTTCCAGAGCTTTGGGGACCATTCCAAGGGCACCGATTACAATTCACCTGCATGTTCCAAAATTTCCTCAGTTCTCTGGCAAAGTCTAAGTATTTGTCTATCTTTTCGCTTTCTTTCATTTTCACTCGATGGTCGCCCGGGACGGCAAAATCCACGATATGATAGGTTCTCTTCTTCTTGTCAATAAATACTAGGTTTGGTCTCCTGATCGGGATTAGGTGATCTGTCTGTACCTCGAAGCCCCAGAGAATCTTATGTGTTTCATTCTCTAGGGCAGGTTCATGTTTGTGAATATACCAACTAGGTGTATGGTGAAAATTGAATTTCATGCACAATTCCCAGTGGATTATATTTCCCACCCAGTCGTGCCTAGTCTTCTATTCTCTTAGTGTTAGTTTGCTGCATTCGCTTATTATATGATTGACCATTTCGTCTCTGTCTCTACACATTCTGCACTTGCTATTCTGCTGCGTCTTATCTATTTTTGCCTTTATATAGTTTGTTCTTATGTCATTGTCTTGTGCTGCGATTATTAGGGATTCGGTTTCTCTCTCGTGGGGTTTCCTCTTCTTAGCCATGTCCATGTCTTCTGATGTGATATCTCTTGAGTTGGACGTTTGAAGTATTCATGAAGTTGTTTTTCTTCCCATTTCTGTTTTTTTAGTTCTTTATGTATTTCTACTTGTCAATATGTTGCAATTGCTTTTTCTGGCAGCTGCAATTAGTCTTTCCTTACTTTTATTAGGTATTCGTCAAGTGCTATGATTGTCGTATCTATATATTTTCAATGTTGGTGAGTCCCCTTACCCCTTCTTTTCTTGGCACATATAGTCTGTCTATGTCGTCTATCGGATGTAATGTCTTGTGCATGGTCATGAGTTTCCTTGTCCTTTAGTCCATCTCTCGGAGCTCCTTTCTTGTCCATTTTAGGAATGGTACCGAGTATCTTACGAGAGGGACAGCCCAGGTGTTTACTCCCTTGATAAGGTTTCTGCTACATAGCTTGCTTTCTAGGAGCTTTTTTCTTCTTCTGAAGTATTCCTTTCTTACTTTTTCTTTAATTTCTATGTGTTTGTTCTAATATTCTCATATATTTATAATTTTCTCTAAGTGTCCTAATTTATTCTTGATTCGGTTGTTCTATTTCCTTCGCCGGTTCCTTTTTCTTTCTTCATCACGAGCATGGCACAATTGTCGATGCCGAACTCCATCCCTATATATTGGTTGTATATTCTTATGATTTGTAAAAGGCTTTCTAGTTCTTGTTCATTTTTGGCAAAAATCTTGATGTCGTCCATGTACATAAGATAATTTATTTTTTCTTGTGATTTAGGAAATTTACATCCCGCTGTACATTTCTTGAGTATGTGATTGAGTGGCATCATTGCTATGACAAATGGTCAGCCTGAAAGATGGCTCTTTGTATTTTCACCTCTGCCAAGG
Source organism: Doryteuthis pealeii (assembly GCA_023376005.1). Classification (NCBI taxonomy): domain Eukaryota; kingdom Metazoa; phylum Mollusca; class Cephalopoda; order Myopsida; family Loliginidae; genus Doryteuthis; species Doryteuthis pealeii. The sequence continues at coordinate 43,496,256 of CM042172.1, forward strand.
TCTGTCCTCCTGCTGTCAATTCTTCTTTACAATTTTCCATGGTTTTATCGATGAATTTTATTATTTTGTCTCATATTTTGTACATCTTTAAACACTCGATTATCCAAGTTTATGGTACCATATCTTAGGCCTTTCTGTAGTCAATCCATACCGTGGCTAATTCTTTCCTTGATTCACTTCTTTAAGATTGCTCTGATCTATGTATAGTAGGTAATTTGTTCCTCTTGTTTCCTTGCGACATTCTTTCGAAAAAAAAATCCGCGGCACTCAACTTCTTTTATCTGTGCGGTCAGTATTTTCCACATCATAGGTAGACATGTTATTGGCCCATAGTTGCTGGGGACGGTTCCTTTTTTGGGGTCTTTCTGGATAAGTAGATCTCTTCTATAATCTGTGCGGTCAGTATTTTCCACATCATAGGTAGATATGTTATTGGCCTATAGTTGCTGGGACGTTTCCTTTTTGGGGGTCTTTCTGGATAAGTAGATCTCTTCTATTATCTGTGCGGTCAGTATTTTCCACATCATAGGTAGATATGTTATTGGCCTATAGTTGCTGGGGATGGTTCCTTTTTGGGGGTCTTTCTGGATATTATCATTATATAAAGTCCCTTTTTCTTTTTGTGTATTTAAAGTTTAGTATCTTTTGATTGGCTGGTTTAGCTCAGTCGGTAGAGCGTTCGGATAGAAACCACGAGGTTCCTAGTTCGATACTGGCCCTCGTCAACTCAGCGTATGAGTAGCACAGGGATCTGTGCGGTAAAGTAAGGAACTGATGGTAGGTATGGCGCTTCACTCCAGATGCAAAAACAATCTCCTTGGCCTAGCGCTAGTGAAAAGGGGATAGACTCCCTCGCTGATTGGCTGATACCGACTTTCGGCCACCCCGACGACTTTATATCTTGGAGGAAACCCTGTTCCAAAGTCTTGACTAGACTCGTGTTTAATCTGATTTTTTAATGGGACCGGTAGTAGATTGTTTCATATATTTAGGAAGTTACTCTCACATATCCCAACATCCGTAACAACATATATTGAATTTTATTCTATATTGAATATCATTTACATTTACACATATTGGATTACATCTTTTTATATTAACTTAGACTACGCAGTATAGTCATATTGAAGTTAGGCAATTTTACTCAAAGGAATATATACATAAATATATATTTATAAATTAGATTAAGATTTAGTACTCACATTTACATTTTCATTTTTATAATGGTCTTTATTCTTCGGGATGGTTTGTGATTTAGTTATATATAATGGAAGACATTTTCTCAAAATACAGATCTTACCAAATAAAACGTCATATAGAATTTCCTATTATAAATAGCAAAAATATACACCATCCGGGTATAAGAATTTAAGTTTTAATATAATTAAATGTTATACTAAATTAGAAAGCCCAATGTAATTAGATAAGAACATAAAAACATATTAAAATATATATTTTTTATATTAACTTAGACTATACAGTACGGTCACATTGAATTTTGGCAATTTTACTCAAAGGAATATATATATATATATATATATATATATATATATTATATATATATATAATTGATTTGCTTTTAATGCTTACATTTACATTTTCATTTTTATAATGCTCTTTATACTTTTTCACGTTTGCTGGTCAGTTGAAAGTCACATAGTATTTCTTATTAGGATATCACTCGATCAAAGCTCCTCCTCACCAGTTTTAATTGGTGGCCATTCACTGGAAACTGAGTGACAGCAAGTCTCTTCTGGTCTCGATGATTCTTTTGACATTTTCTTTAGCCGATCTTAACAATTATGTGGTCTGGATCATTCCCCTGATTTCCAATTCCTCCAGTCTTTTTCCCAAACCTTTCTAGACCATTACCTCAACAAGTAATATGACCACCACTCTTATGTTCCAGAACTGTTTTTAGCTCTCTGGCAAGGTCTAAGTATTTGTATATTTTTTCGTTTTCTTTCGTTTTCAATCTGTGTTCCGTTGAGACAGGAACATTTAGTAAATGCCAAGTTATTTTTTCTTGTTAATATAATAGTTACTATTAGTGTCTGAAGTCACCCTGGCGCAACACCATGAAGCCAAGAGTTCCAGAAGAAAGCGGCGGCAACAAAGCACCGGCACATCAACATCTTCAGGGACAGCCTTCACATGCGACATTTGTAATCAAGGCTGCTTTTAGACTTCACAATTACAGAAGGCGCTGTAACTTCTGGGACACAAAAATTATATTGTCTTCCGAGACTGCAATGCCGATATGGTCTCCTGGCTGGGATTAGGTTGTCTGTTTATATCTCAAATTCCCAGAGATATTCATTTGGACCGATTAACGTTTGTGTATATTGCATTTAGTAGCATGCACTTTAGTAAGAATTATCAAAATTTAAAGTTCGTTTTTCTTGTTAATTAACACTAAGTGTAGTCTTCTGGACGGGATATGGTAATCCGTTTGTATCTCAAAGTCTCAGAGAATTTTTTTTGCGTCTCACTTTTTGAGACGGATTCTGGTTTGAGCATATACAATTTAGTAGTACGGTCAACTACTAATTTCTTGCACAATTCCCAGCTAATCACGTTCTCACACAGTCGCAGATGGTCTTTCATTATTTTTCTGTCGGTTTGCGGCTTTCGCTAATTATGTGATCAACTTTTTCATCTCTCTCACCACATAACATACACTTCTTCTGTGCGTTATCGATTTCTGTTTTCACATAACTGATCCCTGTGGCATTATTTTGTGCTGCTATTATAAGAGATTCATTTTCTTTCTTCGGGTTTAACATAATTGGTACATTATGTTGTGCTGCTAATAATTTTAATCTCTTGCACAATTCCCCGTGAGTAATATTTCCCACCCAATCAGGTCTACTTTTGTATGATTTTTGTGTTAGTTTGTTGCATTCTCTTATGTTATTAACCGTTTCACCTCGGTTACCACATTACTTACACTAGTTATTCGGCGTATTGTACATTTCTGTTTTCACATAATTGCATCATTTTGTGCTGCTATTACAAGAGATTCAATTTCTCTCTCCATGTTTCACATTCTTCTTTATTATTCTATAACATTGTACAACTAGTAACGAGGATGAGATACTAAGACTCCTTTGGAGTGAAATCTTAGGAGGGGGGTGTTATAGGGGATATAAACTATTTTACATAATGGAATGATCCTACTACTACTATAAGTAGCAAAGACAATTGTAGCTTGAGGAACAAGTGACGTGATTCAGTTCTAGACTTTATTGTCGGACGTAACTTCACTTTCCTTCTGTAAATTCTACTTTCTTTGTTCAATATAATTGTATCAACTTTCACCAATCGTTTGTCTTTATTTGTGACCCTTAATAACCCCACAACATTATTTCTGTTGTTATTGCTGTTATTGACTTCTGCAATTAGTTTTTCCTTACTCTTTTTTGTATATTCCTCGAGTCCTTGAACAATGCATCTACGCAATTCCCAATGCTGGCGAGTCTCCTTCTTCCTTGTTTTCTTGAAACAAAACCTGCCTATGTTTGTTTTTCGGGTGCAAGGCCTTGTGGATCGTTATGTGTCAGTTTGCTGCATTCACTTATTATATGATTAACTGTTTCATTTCTGTTACCCCATAACCTACTCTTGTTATTCTTCTATGGATTGTCAATTTCTCTTTTCACATAATTGCTTCCTTTTGTGCTGCTATTATAAGAGATTCAATTTCTCTCTCCATGTTTCACATTCTTCTTTATTATTCTATATCATTATACAGGTATATAATCTAGTTTACATTTATACATATTGAATTACATTCTTTTATATTAACCTTCTGCGTATTGTTAATTGCTTTAACATAACTGGTATATTATATTGTGCTGATAATAATTTTAATCTCTTGCACAATTCCCAGTTAGTCATATTTCCCACCCAATCAGGTCTACTTTTGTATACTTTTTGTGTCACTTTGATGCTTTCGCTTATTATGTTGATAAACAGTTTCATCTCTGTCACCCCAAAACCTTCTCTTGTTATTCTTCTGTCTATTGTCAATGTTTGCTTTCCCATGATTTGTCATTTTATCATTTATTTTGTGCAAATATTATAAGAGATTCCGTTTCTCTCTTCAGGTTTCTTATTCTACTTTATTATTCTATAACATTTTATATGTATATAATTTATGTTACATTGACACATATTGAATTACATTCTTTTATTTTAACTTTCTGCGTATTGTCAATTACTTTAATATAATTAGTATATTATGTTAGACTGATAATAATTTTAACCTCTTGCACAATTCCCAATGTGTTATATTTCCCATCCAATCATGTCTACTCTTGTATTCTTTTTGAGTCAGTTTCTTTCTTCGTGTCTCACATTCTTCTTTATTATTCTATATAATTGTACATATATGTCATTTATTTAACATTGGCACATATTGAATTACATTCTTTTATATTAACTTTCTGCGTATTGTTAATTGCTTTAACATAATTGGTATATTATATTGTGCTGATAATAATTTTAATCTCTTGCACAATTCCCAGTTAATCATATTTCCCACCCAATCAGGCCTACTTTTGTATGCTTTTTGTGTCAGTTTGCTGCATTCACTTATTAAGCGATTAACCGTTTCATTTCTGTCAACCCATATCCTGCTCTTTCTGTTTTCACATAATTGCTTCCTTTTGTGCTGCTATTACAAGAGAATCAGTTTCTCTTTTCATGTTGCACATTCTTCTTTATTATTCTATAACATTGTACATGTATATAATTCATGTTACTGTTGTAGAGGAGTTAACACCCCTACAAGATGGACTGACCCAGAGCCATATAAGAGTCGACGACGCAGTCACAGAAGTCGGGAAAAATATTCGGACGAAATTACTGCGTCAACTCCAGACACTTGAACCTCCTCATTTTGTACGTTTTGTCTTGTGATTGTACTACTTCTTTGTTCTATGTTAAAAGTACTGAATAAAATACATATTCACGCACCCTGTGTTCACTGTGTATCCTTTTCCGCCACAAGGATACAACAGTTATATTTATACATATTAAATTACATTCTTTTATTTTAACTTTCTGCGTATTGTCAATTACTTTTATATAATTAGTATATTATATTGTGCTGATAATAATTTTAACCTCTTGCATAATTCCCGATGAGTTTTATTTCCCACCCAATCATGTCTACTCTTGTATTCTTTTTGAGTCAGTTTCTTTCTTCAGGTTTCACATTCTTCTTTATTATTCTATATAATTGTACATGTATATCATTTATTTAAATTGGCACATATTGAATTACATTCTTTATAAACTTAGACCATAGATAATTATACATTTCAGGTCAAATTGGATTCAGACGATTTTACGCAAAGGAATAAATATCTATAAATTGGATTTACATTTAATATTTACATTTTCACTTTTAACCCTTGTCTTCATCCTTCGGGATATTTTCAATTGGTTTGTGATTTAGTTATCTTTATTGAAAGATATTTTGAGAGACAGATCCTACCAAAGAGTACAATCTCCGGTTTGATGGTCATTGAAAAGTCACATACCATTTCTGATAAATGATACCGTCCAAATCACCCAAGATTAAATGCTAAAGTGTAAATCCTAATTATCTGGTGTTGCTTATCCGCTGAATTCTTATTTCTTATAAGTGTTGCCACCTCAGCTAAATAATGGACCATTCCATTAACACGGTCTTTACCCTTCGGGATATTTTCAATTAGTTTGTGATTTGGCTATTTAGATTAAAAGAGATTTTGAAGACAAACCCTACCAAAGAGTTCAATCTCTGGTGTTGCTTATCCGCCGAATTTATTTCTCATAATGTGTTGCCACCTCAGCTAAATAATGGACTATTCCATTAGCACGGTCTTTATCCTTCGGGATATTTTCAATTGGTTTGTGATTTGTTATTTCTATTGAAAGATATTTTGAGAGACAAATCCTACCAAATAGTACAATCTCCGGTTTGATGGTCTGTGAAAAGTCACATGGTGTTTCAGATAAATGAGATCGTCCAAATTGTCTAAAATTAAATGCGAAAAATGTAAATCTTGATTATCTGATGTTGCTTATCCGCCGAATACTTTTCTTATGAGTGTTACCACATCAGCTAAATAATGGACCATATGCATATACGTTCTTATTTAATGTCGTTAGTCTTACACTTATCTTAATTATATCTTAATTGGTTTCTATATAAAATCAATTAATAGGACTGATTTCAATACGTTAGAGAATTAAACAATAATGTTAGAGATCAATAACACCAACTAATTATTTATTAAACCCGGTTTGGCTAAAACCAATATGCAAATTAACCACACCGTATATTATGTAAAACTTTATTTCTTAGTGATATATAAGACATATTGCAGAATTTTAAACGCACTAATAACATGGGCTGTTTTGAGGCAAATCTAACTCAGATTCTTATAGAGACATCAATAATAAATACCATCTATTATTCTATGTATTAATGATTTTGACTATAAATTAAATATTGATAAACTTACGCAATTCATAAGGATATTGTGACGTAAGCAGTGACGTAGTTTCGAATACAGACATACAGCCACCGAATCTCCATTATAATAAGATATAATCCTAAATTGATGAGTGGTTGGATGATTCATTATGAAAGGAAGTTACACAGATAAATAACAAAAAAACTCTATTTAATTACAATTACTCGACAGCATCTGGAAAGTGTATTCACACGGTCGTTTAGATCGCGCTATAAACGAAAGAAAAAAACCCAAAACATAAATATATGTTATGTTTGAGATATACAAGATGAAACAAATTTATCTAAGATGTGTCAGTAAGAAGATCCCGGCCTCGAGACGGGTGTTTAAATTTGGGATACACAGACTGACTACCCTGACATTTCCATCGAAAGAATGAGCAAAAGGTGTCCCTGACACGCACTGGAATGGTACTAAGAATTCTTTGAGAATTTCAAGAATTGTAAGCTATTAAGATTTAGTAAGTAGTAAATTTGGCCGAGTGGCCTAAAGTTGGTATCAGCCGAACAGTGAGGGAGTATATCCCCTTTTCACTAGCGCCAGACCAGGGAGACTGTTTTTGCTAAAGGAAAAAAGATCCAGGATAACTAAACTATTAAGATTTAGTAAGTAGTAAAGTTGGCGGAGTTGGTATCAGCCGAACAGCGAGGGAGTCTATCCCCTTTTCACTATCGCCAGACCAGGGAGACTGTTTTTGCTAAAGGAAAAAAAGGATCTAGGATAACTAAGCAGTAAAGTTGACAGAGTGGTCTATTGTCGGTGTCAGCCGAACAGCGAGGGAGTCTATCCCCTTTTCCCCACCAGGGTGATTGTTTTAGCGTTTGATGTGGAGAGCCACACATATTATCGGTATCAGCGAGGGAGTCTATCCCCTTTTCACTGGCGCTAGACTAGGGAAATCGTTTCTGCATCTAAGGGGAGCACCACATCTACCATCTGCGCATTGAGACGGGTGTTTAATTTTAGAATACACAGACTGTCTACCCTGACATTTCCATCGAAAAAATGAGAAAAAGGTGTCCCTGACACGCACTGAGAATGTCAAGAATTGTTAGCTATTAAGATTTAAGGGGCGGTATAGCTCAGTTGGTAGAGCGTTCGACTAGGAACCACAAGGTTTCGTGGTCGATACCCGCCCTCGCCAACTCAGTGTATGAGTAGCACAGGGATCTGTGTGGTAAAGTAAGGAGCTGATGGTAGGCGTGGCACTCCACCTCAGACACTGAAACAATCTCCTTGATCTAGCGCTAGTGAAAATGGGATAGACTCCCTCGCTGTCTGGCTGATACCGACATTAGGCCGCCCCGACGCAGCGGAGTGGCCTAAATTTGGTATCAGCCGAACAGCGAGGGAGTCTATCCCCTTTTCACTAGCGCCAGACCAGGGAGACTGTTTTTGCTAAAGAAAAAAAAAGGATCTAGGATAACTAAGCAGTAAAGTTGATAGAGTGAACTACTGTCGGTGTCAAACGAACAACGAGGGAGTCTATTCTCTTTTCCCCAACGTTAGACCAGGAAGATTGTTTTAGCGTTTGATATGGAGAGCCACACTAATTATCAGTATCAGACAGCGAGAGAGTCTATCCCCTTTTCACTAGTGCTAGACCAGGGAGATTATTCTAGCTTCCCAGTATTTCTGTCGCACCCTGGATTTTAGTTTCTCAATATTTTTTTGTTATATTTGTTTTTATTAGTTGTTTTGATCTCTTCTTTGTTTAATGGCATGTGAACCGTTATGGGCTATTTACTGCCAAATCCATCCTTTTAGAAGAACGGAAATGGTACTAATTGATCCAAAACTGTGGAATGATAGAGTTCGTACCTTTACATAGACTATCAGTCCCAATGTGAACGTGATAGCACGACTGGAGTTCGAACTCGCTAACTACAATGTCACAGTTCAGCTCATTAGCCACTGTGACACGGGAACTCTCCATTTATTAGTTATAACATATTCCCGATGCAACTTTATCTTAATTTAACTGAATTAGTTGAATATTTTATTTCAGACATTGTTGTTGTTGTTGTTGTTGTACAAGTACCTGTCAATTAAGTTGATGGATATTCTTGCTAATTTGTTTTTTATAATTTAAATGCACCGACTGCACCTCTGCAGAGGGGTAAGACTCCCCTAATGGGGCCACCTGTTTGCCGAGATAGTAATAGTCGGATTCGAACTCCAGTCGCTCTATTACGTTTATTATGAACTGATACCCCTGGGAAAGGTATGGACCCCTTACTATCAGCTATGGGTTAAAATAGTACATTTACTGTTAGTGTGCAAGGATGATTTTGGTATGAAATAACCACAAAGGTTGATATGCCATTAAACAAAGAAACCAAATCAAACCGTATATGTAATAATTTCTAAGGTTAGTCTTAGTCACGTGACACCCCTCTATTAGTTGTAAAAAATATTTCCCATTGCAACTGTAATTTAAATGAACAGAATTCTTGTTGAATATTTTTATTTAACACGTTGTTGTCGGACAAGTGCCTGTTAATTGAATGATTTTACTAAAAAATGCATTGGAAATCAATTCTACATTTAAAAATACATTGAAAATTATTTTTACTCTTAAATGTATTGCAAATGATTTTTTACTATAAAAATGCATTGGAAATGATTTTTACTATAAAAATGCATTGGAAATGATTTGTAATATGGAAATGCATTGGAAATGATTTTTACTATAAAAATGCATCGGATGTGATTTTTACTATAAAAATGCATTGCAAATGATTTTTACTATAAAAATGTATTAGAGATATTTTTTTTACTAGGCAAATCCATTGGAAATTATTTTTTACTAGGAAAATGCATTGGAATAAAATTTTTTTGGAAATGATGTTTACTATAAGTTAATTAAACAGAATTTCTGTTGAATATTCTATTTGATTCATTGTTGTGTGTCAATTGAATTGATGGATACTCTTGCTAGTTAGTTTTTTTTTCTTACAGGTCAATTTGATCCCCAATTCAACAACGTGTATGCTTAACCCAATTCTAACACCATTCATTAGAAATATCCCGGAAAGATACTATAAAAATGCATTGGAAATGATTTTTACTATAAAAATGCATTGGAAATGATTTTTACTATAAAAATGCATTGGAAATGATTTTTACTATAAACATGCATTGGAAATGATTTTTGCTATAAAAATGCATTGGAAATTTTTTACTATAAAAATGCATTGGAAATGATTTTTGCTATAAAAATGCATTGGAAAATGCTTTTACTATAAAAATGCATTGGAATGATTTTTGCTATAAAAATGCATTGGAAATGCTTTTTACTATAAAAATGCATTGGAAATGATTTTTACTATAAAAATGCAATGGAAATGATTTTTACTATAAAAATGCATTGGAAATGATTTTTTACTATAAAAATACATTGGAAATGATTTTACTATAAAATTCATTGGAAATGATTTTTACTATGAAAATGCATTGGAAATGATTTTTACTATAAAAATTCATTGCAAATGATTTTTACTATAAAAATGCATTGGAAATGATTTTTACTATAAAAATGCATTGGAAATGATTTTTACTATAAAAATGCATTGGAAATGATTTTTACTATAAAAATGCAATGGATAGCATAGTATCATTAAAAATGACCCGGAAAGATAACTTAGTTTTACCTATTCAATTAGCTACTAAAATAGGACAACTAACCAATCCTTAAATTCCTGGAATATCATGAACTAGTTATTAAATTCTGGCATTTCAGTTTATTTACTTTAGTCTACTTATTTAAATGTTTCCGCTATTATTTATAATTAAATTAATAAACATTTTTTATTTTTTGTTACTTTTAATAAACATTAAAAAAACAATAAAAAATAAATAAAATAAATAAAATTCTCTTGTTGCCTTCATTATAAAATGTTGGAATTTTTCGGCATTTTACATTGGATCAATTCCAAAATGAGAGAGAGAGAGAGAGAGAGAGAGAGAGAAGAGAGAGAGAGAGAGAGAGCATTCAGTGCGTTGAACCGGCTACACCCACATGGTAAGTTCCGAAGTCACGTGATTCAGTTATATATACTAGCAAATATATGCACCCTCCGGGTGCAAGTATTTAAGTTTTAATATAATGAAATATCGTATTAAATTAGAAACGCTAATGAAACTAAATAAGAATGCAGATAAAAAGATTTGAAACAGAGGGGGATATAATCGTAAAATGGAACAACTGAAACTTACTCTTCCATCACTCTCGTCTTTCATTGTTATTTTTTCTAATTTAAGTATTTAGTTAAAAGAGGAATTAAAGTATAAAATGACAGTTATTTTTTCTTGTTAATGGATTTCATTTAAGATTAATTGAAGAGATTTTTGCTTATATTCATTAAAATAAAGCCAAACAGTTAGAAACCAATAATACTAAGCATATATTTATTAAAATCACATTTTTAATATCAATATGCAAATTAGCCTTCCCGTCCACACTGTAAACCGCCATTTTGTTGTATATATAAATACAATTGCATGTTATTTGTATGTAGATATGGTTAACAGTATAAATAATTTAAAACAATTTTTATTGATAATTGAGGTTAAAATAAGGATAAATTCATGGTGAATGTGACGTCAATTACTAAGGGAATTGTGACTTGAGTTGTGATTTAGTTTCGGTTACAGACACAAGAACACACAATCTCCATTATAATAAGATATATATATATATATATATATATATATATATATATATTTAAACTCAGACTTAAAACACCACTCAAGTATCAAATTTCAATGCAGTCCAGTCGGCTGGGATTTAGAATACACCTGCTGCACCTCTGGAGAGGGGCAAAGACCCCCCCCCCCAATGAGGCCACATGTTGGCCGTGGGTGGTGAACCGTGATATTTAAGGACGAAACCCTGGTGTAGGAGCTGTCCATAACATGAAACACCCCACTTTGGCCCTTACTTAGGCTAGACCGACAGTCGGAAAGGCCCCTCTCTGATCAATCGTTTGTGTCAGAAGGTGGTGACTGAGAGTCTTAATATCCTTTATATGACATTAAACTCTATCTGATTGTCCCGGCTCTATTGCCCTTATAACAAGCCCCAACCCCTTTTATCATATATGTGCTAGAAGGCGGTGGCTAAGGGTCTTGTTAACCTGGGTATGACGTTAAACTCTATCTGATGAAGAAGTTCCAATTCTGGATCTCTGGGGAATGCGCAATACCCCTTCATCACTATTATACACAGGCCCACTCTGACTTGGAGTGGTAGTACCTGTTAGGGTACCATCTATGAGTTAAATAGATAAAGAATGAGTCATTTTGATAAAAAGCTTATATGTTTCAAGTTTTTAATATCTTCAAATTGGTAAATATAATTTTCATTAATTTAATTTGGTTTGGTTTGGTTTGCTTTGCTTGTTTTACGGCATATCAACCCTCTTCGGGTCATTTAATACCGAAACAAGTCATTTTGATTAAAGTTTCTGTGTTTCGAGTTCTTAATATCTTCAAATTGGTGAAAATAATTCCATTAATTTCATTTGGTTTAGTTTGGTTCGGTTTGGTTTGTTTAATGGTTTAATAACCCTGTGGGTTATTTAATGCTAAAAACTCTTATGGAGTGAGATAAAAGTTGATACTCAAGTTTCCTTTACAGGCGTATTTTTGTAGATGTATTTCGTAAATGTATTTAATACCGGATTCATAATTTTCGATAAACTTTTATTTCTCTCAAGAAGGATAAAATGTCATCCATGTTCGTATTCTCAAACAGATCCCTCATATTATTTGCGTTGAACTATTTCTTTCTGATTGGAGCGAAAAATCCACATTCAATAAGTAAATGTTTGACAGTGTAGCGTGTTTGGTATGTACCGCACCGTGAATGATCCTTCCGCTTGAGCATAAATATCACTGGTGATGTATTTTATATCTGATTCATAATTTTCGATATATTTTTATTTCTCTCATGAAGGATAAAATGGATAAACATTTATTTGGTAAGATGAAACGATATTCAACCAACCAAGTATTAAATCATCTACAGATTTTTTTGGTTACTCAACAAGAATTTTTCTTTTTATATATTGCATCACATCTTTTGAGTCTCCAAGAATTGTGTCACGAAGTCTTTCAGCGTGAATTCTAATTTAAAAAAAATTAAAGCTTTTTCTTCATGCAGTTATCTTAACTACAAGAAAGAAATAAAAGCAGAAAACTACCAATCGTTGTTCTGAGGAATAAATAACAAAAGAATAATATAAAGAAAAATACTAAATAAGTTTAGAGAAATGTAGTTTAAAGTAGGTTTAATTTCAACGAGAATAAAATTCGAGAAAATTGGGAAGACAGTAGAAGTTGAAATAACAATTTCATTATACATTTTATTTCAATACACGATCACGAGTAAAAATAAACAACATATAAGTTGGTAAGTATTTCCAGAAAAGGTAAAAATAAACGCTACCATTATAGTATGTGGCCTACCTTTTGAATGTGACCTACGAAATCATGTCTCTCTTATAGTATGTGGCCTACCTTTTGAATGTGACCGACGATATCATGTCTCTCTTATAGTATGTGGCCAACCATAAAAAGCATATTATAAGGTGATAATAATAACTGTTAACCCTAACCCTTATCCTAACTCTACCCTAACCCTATTTCAGAATTTTATAATATTTCATAATTAAAGAGATATCTGATTCGTGTAAATTATGGATAAATTCCTAATTACTATTACAGCTTATGGCTGAATTACATTTCTTGAAATTGAATATATGTGAAAAATAATTAGTTTCAATAAATTGCCTACTACTTCTATAAATATACTCTTACTGAGGTAGGACACATTCAAACCGGGTAGGCCACATACTATAACAGAATCAAAAAAGTAGGCCACATACTATAACAGAATCAAAAAGGTAGGCCACATACTATAACAGAATCAAAAAGGTAGGCCACATACTATAACAGAATCAAAAAGGTAGGTTACATATAACAGAATCAAAAAGGTAGGCACATACTATAACAGAATCAAAAAGGTAGGCCACATACAATAACAGAATCAAAAAGGTAGGTTACATATTATAACAGAATCAAAAGGTAGACCACATACTATAACAGAATCAAAAAGGTAGAACAGAATCAAAAGGTAGACCACACATACTATAACAGAATCAAAAAGGTAGACCACATACTATAACAGAATCAAAAAGGTAGGCCCCATACTATAACAGAATCAAAAAGGTAGGCCACATACTATAATAGAATCAAAAAGGTAGGCCACATACTATAACAGAATCAAAAGGGTAGGCCACATACTATAATAGAATCAAAAAGGTAGGCCACATACTATAACAGAATCAAAAGTTAGGCCCATACTATAACAGAATCAAAAAGGTAGGTTACATATAACAGAATCAAAAAGGTAGGCCACATACTATAACAGAATCAAAAAGGTAGGTTACATATATATAACAGAATCAAAAAGGTAGACACATACTATAACAGAATCAAAAAGGTAGACCACATACTATAACAGAATCAAAAAGGTAGACCACATACTATAACAGAATCAAAAGGTAGACCACATACTATAACAGAATCAAAAAGGTAGGCACATACTATAATAGAATCAAAAAGGTAGGCCACATACTATAACAGAATCAAAAGGGTAGGCCACATACTATAACAGAATCAAAAAGGTAGGCCACATACTATAACAGAATCAAAAAAGTTAGGCCACATACTATAACAGAATCAAAAAGGTAGGTCACATACTATAACAGAATCAAAAAGATAGACCACATACTATAACGGCATCAAATAAACAGCATATAAGTTGGTAAGTATTTTCAGAAAAATACCATTTTCCTTCTTTGGAGAGGAAAATCTTAAACTTCAACAAAATTTAGTTAACATTACGATGTCACAAAAGGTCACAAGTATGAGACACCTAATGGGATTTGAACTCATTAACAATGGCTTGCAAACCATTATATCACGTGAGGTGCCCTTAGTTACCCAACCAAAAGTATGAGGCATACAGTGAGAATCGAACTTAGCTTTTCGATAGTAATGGAGCTGTGAGACTAGCTTGGTAACCGGGACACCACATGAGGTATCTTTTGTTACCTAATCTGTTGGCTTTCGGTAGGATATGACACAAAGTCGCAAGTATGGGATATCTAATGAGGAATGGATTTCACTTTTTGATAGTAATGGAGCTGTGAGACTAGTTTGCTAACCATGACACCCTATGAAGTGCTCTTTGTTATCCAACCCGTTGGCCACCTTGAGTACGATATGAGACAAAATCGCAAGTATGAAATATCTTGTGAGGAGCGGATTTCAGTTTTTGATAGTAATGGAGCTGCGAGACTAGTTTGCAAATCATGACACCCTATGAAGTGCTCTTTGTTATCCAACCCGTTGGCCACCTTGAGTACGATATGAGACAAATCGCAAGTATGAATATCTTGTGAGGAGCGGATTTCAGTTTTTGATAGTAATGGAGCTGCGAGACTAGTTTGCAAATCATGAACCCTATGAAGTGCTCTTTGTTATCCAACCCGTTGGCCACCTTGAGTACGATATGAGACAAAATCGCAAGTATGAAATATCTTGTGAGGAGCGGATTTCAGTTTTTGATAGTAATGGAGCTGCGAGACTAGTTTGCAAATCATGACACCCTATGAAGTGCTCTTTGTTACCCAACCCGTTGGCCACCTTGAGTACGATATGAGACAAAATCGCAAGTATGAAATATCTTGTGAGGAGCGGATTTCAGTTTTTGATAGTAATGGAGCTGCGAGACTAGTTTGCTAACCATGACACCCTATGAAGTGCTCTTTGTTACCCAACCCGTTGACCACCTTGAGTACGATATGGGACAAAATCGCAAGTATGAAATATCTTGTGAGGAGTGGATTTCAGTTTTTGATAGTAATGGAGCTGCGAGACTAGTTTGCTAACCATGACACCCTATGAAGTGCTCTTTGTTACCCAACCCGTTGGGCCACTTGAGTACGATATGGGACAAAATCCAAGTATGAAATATCTTGTGAGGAGTGGATTTCAGTTTTTGATAGTAATGGAGCTGCGAGACTAGTTTGCTAACCATGACACCCTATGAAGTGCTCTTTGTTACCCAACCCGTTGGCCACCTTGAGTACGATATGGGACAAAATCGCAAGTATGAAATATCTTGTGAGGAGCGGATTTCAGTTTTTGATAGTAATGGAGCTGCGAGACTAGTTTGCAATCATGACACCCTATGAAGTGCTCTTTGTTATCCAACCCGTTGGCCACCTTGAGTACGATATGGGACAAAATCGCAAGTATGAAATATCTTGTGAGGAGTGGATTTCAGTTTTTGATAGTAATGGAGCTGCGAGACTAGTTTGCAAATCATGACACCCTATGAAGTGCTCTTTGTTAATCCAAAGCCGTTGGCCACCTGAGTACGATATGAGACAAAATCCAAAGTTAAATATGTGAGGAGCGGATTTCAGTTTTTGATAGTAATGGAGCTGCGAGACTAGTTTGCTAACCATGACACCTATGAAGTGCTCTTTGTTATCAACCGTTGCCACCTTGAGTACGATATGGACAAAATCGCAAGTATGAAATATCTTGTGAGGAGCGGATTTCAGTTTTTGATAGTAATGGAGCTGCGAGACTAGTTTGCTAACCATGACACCCTATGAAGTGCTCTTTGTTACCCCACCCGTTGCCACCTTGAGTACGATATGGGACAAATCGCAAGTATGAAATATCTTGTGAGGAGTGGATTTCAGTTTTTGATAGTAATGGAGCTGCGAGACTAGTTTGCTAACCATGACACCCTATGAAGTGCTCTTTGTTACCCAACCCGTTGGCCACCTTGAGTACGATATGGGACAAAATCGCAAGTATGAAATATCTTGTGAGGAGGGATTTCAGTTTTTGATAGTAATGGAGCTGCGAGACTAGTTTGCAACAATGAACACCCTATGAAGTGCTCTTTGTTACCCAACCCGTTGGCCACTTGAGTACGATATGGACAAAATCGCAAGTATGAAAATATCTTGTGAGGAGCGGATTTCAGTTTTTGATAGTAATGGAGCTGCGAGACTAGTTTGCAAATCATGACACCCTATGAAGTGCTCTTTGTTATCCAACCCGTTGGCCACCTTGAGTACGATATGAGACAAAATCGCAAGTAGAAATATCTTGTGAGGAGGGATTTCAGTTTTTGATAGTAATGGAGCTGCGAGACTAGTTTGCTAAATCATGACACCCTATGAAGTGCTCTTTGTTATCCCAACCCGTTGGCCCACTTGAGTACGATATGGGAGACAAAATCGCAAGTATGAAAATCTTGTGAGGGAGCGGATTTCAGTTTTTGATAGTAATGGAGCTGCGAGACTAGTTTGCTAACATGACACCCTATGAAGTGCTCTTTGTTATCCAACCCGTTGGCCACCTTGAGTAGATATGAGACAAAAATCGAAGTATGAAATATCTTGTGAGGAGCGGATTTCAGTTTTTGATAGTAATGGAGCTGCGAGACTAGTTTGCAAATCATGACACCTATGAAGTGCTCTTTGTTATCCAACCGTTGGCCACCTTGAGTACGATATGAGACAAAATCGCAAGTATGAAATATCTTGTGAGGAGCGGATTTCAGTTTTTGATAGTAATGGAGCTGCGAGACTAGTTTCACCATGACACCTATGAAGTGCTCTTTGTTATCCAACCCGTTGGCCACCTTGAGTACGATATGAGACAAAATCGCAAGTATGAAATATCTTGTGAGGAGCGGATTTCAGTTTTTGATAGTAATGGAGCTGCGAGACTAGTTTGCAACAATGACACCCTATGAAGTGCTCTTTGTTATCCAACCCGTTGGCCACCTTGAGTACGATATGAGACAAAATCGCAAGTATGAAATATCTTGTGAGGAGCGGATTTCAGTTTTTGATAGTAATGGAGCTGCGAGACTAGTTTGCTAACCATGACACCTATGAAGTGCTCTTTGTTATCCAACCCGTTGGCCACCTTGGTACGATCTGAGNCTCTCTGTTCATTTTAGGAATAGGCTTACCGAGTATCTTACGAGAGGGACAGGCCAGGTTGTTTACTCCCTTGATAAGTTTCTGCTACATAGCTCTTGTTCTAGAGCTTCTTCTTTCTTCTTGAAGTATTCCTTTCTTACTTTTTCTTTAATTTCTATTGTTGTTCTAATATTTCTCATATATTTATAATTTTCTCTAAGTGTCCTAATTTATTCTTGGATTTCGGTTGTTCTATTCCTTCGGCCGGTTCCTTTTTTCTTCTTCATCACGGAGCATGCGCACATATTGTCCAGTGCCGAACTCCATCCTAATATTGGTCTGTATATTCTTATGATTTGTATAGGGTTTCTTAGTTCTTTTCATTTTTGGCAAAAATCTTGATGTCGTCCATGACTATAAGATACTTATTTTTTCTTGTGATTTAGGAAATTTAGCAGTCCCGCTGTACATTTCTTTGAGTAGTGATTGCTAGTGCATCGATAGCATAGTGACAAGAAGGTCAGCCCTTGAAGATGCTCTTGTATTTCACCATCTGCAAGAGCTCGCTTCCTGCTGTTCAATTCTTCTTACATTCCATGTTTTATGATGAATTTTATTATTTGTGTCTGTATTTTGTCACTTACCACTCGATTATCCAAGTTTAGTGGTCACCATTCTTTAGGCCTTCTCTGTAGTCAATCCATACCGCCTGGCTAATTCTTATCCTTGATTCTATTTTGATTGCTCTGATCTATGTTATAGTAGTAATTTGTTCCTCTGTTTCCTTGCGACATTCTTTCGAAAAAAATCAAAGTTATCTGCGGAGTATCACTCATATAAAGTATTGCCTATGGGGACGGACTTTGTCTTCGGATAAGTAGATCTCTTCTATAATCTGTGCGGTAGTTTCACACCAGGAGGAGTTTGCTAGTGCTGACTCTTTTGGGGTCTCAAGTAACTCATAGGTTTTTCAATCATAGTAATAGTTGGCCTTATTAGTTGCTGGGGATGGTTCCTCTTTTGGGGTGCTTCTGGATATTATCATTATTATAAAAGTCCCTATTCTTTTTGTGTATTTAAAGTTTAGTATCTTATGATTGCTGGTTTAGCTCAGTCGGTAGAGCGTTCGAGATAGAAACCACGAGGTTCCTAGTTCGATACTGCCCTCGTCCAACTCAGCGTATGAGTAGCACAGGGTATGTGGGTAAAAGTAAGGAACTGATGGTAGTTGCGCTTCACTCAGATGCAGAAACAATCTCCTTGCTAGCGCTAGTGAAAAGGGATAGACTCCCTCGCTGATCTGGCTGATACCGACTTTGGCCCCCCGACGACTTTATATCTTGGAGGAAACCCTGCTTCCAAAGTCTTGACTAGACTCTGATTAATCTGATTTTTATAATGGGACCGGTAGTAAATTGTTCATATATTTTAGGAAGTTTTACTCTCACATTATCCCAACATCGTAACAACATATATTGAATTTTATTCTATATTGAATATCATTTACATTATACACATTATTGGAATTACATCTTTATTATATTAACTTAGACTACGCAGTTAGGTCATATTTGGAAGTTAGGCAATTTTGACTCAAAGGAATATAATACATAAATATATATTTATAAATTAGATTTAAGATTTAGTACTTCACATTTAACATTATTCATTTAAATGGTCTTTATTCTCGGGATTGATTGGTTTGTGATTTAGTTATATATAATGGAAGACATTTTCTTCAAAATACAGATCTTACCAAATAAAAACGTTCCATATAGAATTTCCTAGTATAAATAGCAAAAAATATACACCATCCGGGTATAAGAATTTAGTATTTAAATAATTAAATGTAATACTAAATTAGAAAGCCCAATGTAATTAGATAAGAACATATCAAACATATTAAAATATATATTTTTTATATTAACTTAGACTATACAGTACGCGTCAACATTGAATTTTGGCAAATTTTACTCAAAAGGAATATATATATATATATATATATATATATATATATAATATATATATATATAATTGATTTGCTTTTAATGCTTACATTTACATTTTCATTTTTATAATGCTCTTTATACTTTTTCACGTTGCTGGTCAGTTGAAAGTCACATAGCATTTTCTTATTAGGATATCACTTCAATCAGGCTCTTCCATACCAGTTTTAATTGGTGGCCCATCACTGGAAACTGAGTGACAGCAAGTCTCTTCTGGTCTCGATGATTCTTTTGACATTTTCTTTAGCCGATCTTAAACAATTATGTGGTCTGGATCATTCCCCTGATTTCCAATTCCCCCAGTCTTTTCCCAACCTTTCTAGACCATTACCTCAACAAGTAATATGACCATCACTCTTATGTTCCAGAACTGTTTTTAGCTCTGGCAAGTCTAAGTATTGTATATTTTTTCGTTTTCTTTCGTTTCAATCTGTGTTCCGTTGAGACAGGAACATTTAGTAAATGCCAAGTTATTTTTTCTTGTTAATATAATAGTTACTATTAGTGTCTGAAGTCACCCTGGCGCAACACCATGAAGCCAAGAGTTCCAGAAGAAAGCGGCGGCAAACAAAGCACCGGCACATCAACATCTTCAGGGACAGCCTTCACATGCGACATTTGTAATCAAGGCTGCTTTTAGACTTCACAATTACAGAAGGCGCTGTAACTTCTGGGACACAAAAATTATATTGTCTTCCGAGACAGCAATGCCGATATGGTCTCCTGGCTGGGATTAGGTTGTCCGTTTGTATCTCAAATTCCCAGAGATATTCTTTTGGAACGATTAACGTTTGTGTATATTGCATTTAGTAGCATGCACTTTAGTAAGATTTATCAAAATTTAAAGTTCGTTTTTCTTGTTAATTAATACTAAGTGTAGTCTTCTGGCCGGGATAGGGTTATCCGTTTGTATCTCAAAGTCCCAGAGAATTTTTTTTGCGTCTCACTTTTTGAGACGGATTCTTGAGCATATACAATTTAGTAGTACGGTCAAATTTTAATTTCTTGCACAATTCCCAGCTAATCACGTTCTCACACAGTCGCAGATGGTCTTTCATTATTTTTCTGTCGGTTTGCGGCTTTCGCTAATTATGTGATCAACTTTTTCATCTCTCTCACCACATAACATACACTTCTTCTGTGCGTTATCGATTTCTGTTTTCACATAATTGATCCCTGTGGCATCGTGTTGTGCTGCTATTATAAGAGATTCATTTTCTTTCTTCCGGTTTAACATAATTGGTACTTTATGTTGTGCTGCTAATAATTTTTAATCTCTTGCACAATTCCCTGTGAGTCATATTTCCCACCCAATCATGTCTACTTTTGTATGCTTTTTGTGTTAATTTGTTGCATTCTCTTATCATGTTATTAACCGTTTCACCTCGGTCACCACATTACTTATACTTGTTATTCGGCGTATTGTAAATTTCTGTTTTCACATAATTGCATCATTTTGTGCTGCTATTACAAGAGATTCAATTTCTCTCTCCATGTTTCACATTCTTCTTTATTATTCTATAACATTGTACAACTGGTGACGAGGATGAGATATTAAGAGTCCTTTAGAGTGGAATCTTAGGAGGGGGTGTTATAGGTGATATAACCTATTTTACATAATGGAATGATCCTACTACTACTATAAGTAGCAAAGACAATTGTAGCTTGAAGAACAAGCGACGCGATTCAGTTCTAGACTGTATTGTCGGACGTAACTTCACTTTCCTTCTTTAAATTCTACTTTCTTTGTTCAATACAATTGTATCAACTTTCACCAGTCATTTGTCTTTATTTGTGACCCTTAATAACCCCACAACATTATTTATGTTGTTATTGCTGTTATTGACTTCTGCAATTAGTTTTTCCTTGCTCTTATTTTGTATATTCCTTGAGTCCTTGAACAGTGCATCTTCGCAATTCCCAATGCTGACGAGTCTCCTTCTTCCTTGTTTTCTTGAAACAAAACCTGCCTATGTTTATTTTTCGGGTGTAATGCCTTGTGGATCGTTATGTGTCAGTTTGCTGCATTCACTTATTATATGATTAACCGTTTCATTTCTGTCACCCCATAACCTACTCTTGTTATTCTTCTGTGGATTGTCAATTTCTGTTTTCACATAATTGCTTTCTTTTGTGCTGCTATTACAAGAGAATCAGTTTCTCTCTCCATGTTTCACATTCTTCTTTATTATTCTATATCATTATACAGGTATATAATCTAGTTTACATTTATACATATTGAATTACATTCTTTTATATTAACCTTCTGCGTATTGTTAATTGCTTTAACATAATTGGTATATAATGTTGTGCTGCTAATAATTTTAATATCTTGCACTATTCCCAGTTAGTCATATTTCCCACCCAATCAGGTCTACTTTTGTATACTTTTTGTGTCACTTTGATGCTTTCAGTTATTATGTTGATAAACAGTTTCATCTCTGTCACCCCAAAACCTTCTCTTGTTATTCTTCTGTCTATTGTCAATGTTTGCTTTCCCATGATTTGTCATTTTATCATTTATTTTGTGCAAATATTATGAGAGATTCCGTTTCTCTCTTCAGGTTTCATATTCTTCTTTATTATTCTATAACATTTTACATGTATATAATTTATGTTACATTGACACATATTGAATTACATTCTTTTATTTTAACTTTCTGCGTATTGTCAATTACTTTAATATAATTAGTATATTATGTTGTGCTGATAATAATTTTAACCTCTTGCACAATTCCCGATGAGTTTTATTTCCCACCCAATCATGCCTACTCTTGTATTCTTTTTGAGTCAGTTTCTTTCTTCAGGTCTCACATTCTTCTTTATTATTCTATATAATTGTACATATATGTCATTTATTTAACATTAACACATATTGAATTACATTCTTTTATATTAACTTTCTACGTATTGTCAATTACTTTAATATAATTGCTATATTATGTTGTGCTTAATTTTAATATCTTGCACAATTCCCAGTTAGTTATATTTCCCACCCAATCAGGTCTACTTTTGTATGCTTTTTGTGTCAGTTTGCTGCATTCACTTATTAAGCGATTAACCGTTTCATTTCTGTCAACCCATAACCTGCTCTTTCTGTTTTCACATAATTGCGTCCTTTTGTGCTGCTATTACAAGAGAATCAGTTTCTCTTTTCATGTTGCACATTCTTCTTTATTATTCTATAACATTGTACATGTATATAATTCATGTTACTGTTGTAGAGGAGTTAACACCCCTACAAGATGGACTGACCCAGAGCCATATAAGAGTCGACGCAGCAGTGACAAAAGTCGGAGAAAATATTCGGACGAAATTACTGCGTCAACTCCAGACATTTGAACCTCCTCATTTTGTACGTTTTGTCTTGTGATTGTACTACTTCTTTGTTCTATGTTAAAAGTACTGAATAAAATACATAATTCACGCACCCTGTGTTCTCTGTGTATCTGTTTCCACCTCAACGATACAACAGCTATATTTATACATATTAAATTACATTCTTTTATTTTAACTTTCTGCGTATTGTCAATTACTTTAATATAATTAGTATATTATATTGTGCTGATAATAATTTTAACCTCTTGCACAATTCCCGATGAGTTATATTTCCCACCCAATCATGTCTACTCTTGTATTCTTTTTGAGTCAGTTTCTTTCTTCAGGTTTCATATTCTTCTTTATTATTCTATATAATTGTACATGTATATCATTTATTTAACATTGGCACATATTGAATTACATTCTTTTATAATAACTTAGACTCCATAGATAATATTTACATTTCAGGTCAAATTGGATTCAGACGATTTTACTCAAAGGAATAAATATCTATAAATTGGATTTACATTTAATATTTACATTTTCACTTTTAACCCTTCTCTTCATCCTTCGGGATATTTTCAATTGGTTTGTGATTTAGTTATCTTTATTGAAAGATATTTTGAGAGACAGATCCTACCAAAGAGTACAATCTCCGGTTTGATGGTCATTGAAAAGTCACATACCATTTCTGATAAATGATACCGTCACAATCACCCAAGATTAAATGCTAAAGTGTAAATCCTGATTATCTGGTGTTGCTTATCCGCTGAATTCTTATATCTTATAAGTGTTGCCACCTCAGCTAAATAATGGACCATTCCATTAACACGGTCTTTACCCTTCGGGATATTTTCAATTAATTTGTGATTTGGCTATTTAGATTAAAAGAGATTTTGAAGACAAATCCTACTAAAGAGTACAATATCTGGTGTTGCTTAACCGCCGAATTCTTTTCTCATAATGTGTTGCCACCTCAGCTAAATAATGGACTATTCCATTAACACGGTCTTTTTCCTTCGGGATATTTTCAATTGGTTTGTGATTTGGCTATTTAGTTTGAAAGATATTTTGAGAGACAAATCCTACCAAATAGTACAATCTCCGATTTGATGGTCTGTGAAAAGTCACATGGTGTTTCAGATAAATGAGATCGTCCAAATTGTCTAAAATTAAATGCGAAAAATGTAAATCTTGATTATCTGATGTTGCTTATCCGCCGAATACTTTTCTTATGAGTGTTACCACCTCAGCTAAATAATGGACCATATGCATATACGTTCTTATTTAATGTCGTTAGTCTTACACTTATCTTAATTATATTTTAATTGGTTTCTATATAAAATCAATTAATAGGACTGATTTTAATACGTTAGAGAATAAAACAATAATGTTAGAGATCAATAACACCAAGGAATTATTTATTGAACCCGGTTTTGTTAAAACCATTATGCAAATTAACCACACCCTATATTATGTAAAACTTTATTTCTTAGTGATATATAAGACACATTGCAAGATTTTAAACGCACTAATAACATGGGCTGTTTTGAGGCAACTCTAACTCAGATTCTTATAGAGACATCAATAATAAATAAGATCTATTATTCTATGTATTAATGATTTTGACTATAAATTAAATATTGATAAACTTACGCAATTCATGAGGGTATTGTGATGTAAAAAGTAACGTAGTTTCGGATACAGACATACAGCCACCGAATCTCCATTATAATAAGATATAATCCTAAATTGATGAGTGGTTGGATGATTCATTATGAAAGGAAGTTACACAGATAAATAACAAAAAAACTCTATTTAATTACAATTACTCGACAGCATCTGGAAAGTGTATTCACACGGTCGTTTAGATCGCGCTATAAACGAAAGAAAAAAACCCCAAAACATAAATATATGTTATGTTTGAGATATACAAGATGAAACAAATTTATCTAAGATGTGTCAGTAAGAAGATCCCGGCCTCGAGACGGGTGTTTAAATTTGGGATACACAGACTGACTACCCTGACATTTCCATCGAAAGAATGAGCAAAAGGTGTCCCTGACACGCACTGGAATGATACTAAGAATTCTTTGAGAATTTCAAGAATTGTAAGCTATTAAGATTTAGTAAGTAGTAAAGTTTGCCGAGTAGCCTAAAGTTGGTATCAGCCGAACAGTGAGGGAGTATATCCCCTTTTCACTATCGCCAGACCAGGGAGACTGTTTTTGCTAAAGAAAAAAAAGACCCAGGATAACTAAACTATTAAGATTTAGTAAGTAGTAAAGTTGCGGAGTTGGTATCAACCGAACAGCGAGGGAGTCTATCCCCTTTTCACTATCGCCAGATTCGGGAGACTGTTTTTGCCTAAGACAAAAATGATCTAGAATAACTAAGCAGTATAGTTGACAGAGTGGCCTATTGTCCGTGTCAGCCGAACAGTGAGGGAGTCTATCCCCTTTTCACTAGAGCCAGACCAGGGAGACTGTTTTTGCTAAAGAAAAAAATAATCTAGGATACCTAAGCAGTAAAATTGGCAGAGTGGCCTATTGTCAGTGTCAGCCGAACAGCGCGGGAGTCTATCCTCTTTTCCCCACCGTTAGACTAGGAAGATTGTTTTAGCGTTTGATGTGGAGAGCCACACATATTATCGGTATCAGCGAGGGAGTCTATCCCCTTTTCACTGGCGCTAGACTAGGGAAATCGTTTTTGCATCTAAGGGGAAGCACCACATCTACCATCTGCTCCTTGAGACGGGTGTTTAATTTTAGAATACACAGACTGGCTACCCTGACATTTCCATGGAAAGAATGAGCAAAATGTGTCCCTGACACGCCCTGAGAATGTCAAGAATTGTTAGCTATTAAGATTTAAGGGCTGGTATAGCTCAGTCGGTAGAGCGTTCGGCTAGGAACCACAAGGTTTCGTGTTCGATACCGGCCCACGCCAACTCAGCGTATGAGTAGCAAAGGGATTTGTGCGGTAAAGTAAGAAGCTGATGGTAGATGTGGCACTCCACCTCAGACACTGAAACAATCTCCTTGATCTAGCGCTAGTGAAAAGGGGATAGACTCTCTCGCTGTCTGGCTGATATCGATATTAGGCCGCCCCGACGAAGTAGTAAAGTTGGCGGAGTGGCCTAAATTTGGTATCAGCCAAACAGCGAGGGAGTCTATCCCCTTTTCACTAGCGCCTGACTAGGGAGACTGTTTTTGCTAAAGACAAAAAGGATCTAGGATAACTAAGCAGTAAAGTTGGCGGAGTGGACTATTGTCGGTGTCAGCCGAACAGCGAGGGAGTCTATCTCCTTTTCACTAGAGCCAGACTCGGAGTGATAGCACCTGTTAGGGTTCGATCTATTGTTTAGATATAAAAAGTCAGTTTTAAAAAAGAATTTTTAAAAATTGAGTTCTAAAAATTAGGGTATCCATCTAGAATGAATACAACAAAACATCTTTGGCATAAAATGACCCAATTACCAACCAACCAGCCAACCATCCAACCAACATAGTTTGTTTTTTACAGATCAATTGGATACCCCCTTTAACAGCGTCTATGTGTAACCCTGGGGAGTCCCGTTGGCGTAATGGTTAACGTACTAGACTTCGAGATAGTAATAGTCGGGTTCGAACTCCAGTCGCTCTATTACGTTTACTTATGAACTGATACCCCTGGGAAAGGTATGGACCCCCTTATACTTTCAGCTATGGGTTAAATAGTACATTTACTGTTAGTGTGCAAGGATGGTTTTGGTATGAAATAACCCACAAAGGTTGATATGCCATTAAACAAAGAAACCAAATCAAACCGTATATGTAAATAATTTCTAAGGTTAGTCTTAGTCACGTGACACTCCTCTATTAGTTGTAAAATATTTCCCATGCAACTGTAATTTAAATGAACAGAATTCTTGTTGAATATTTTATTTAACACGTTGTTGTCGGACAAGTGCCTGTCAATTGAAATGATTTTATTATAAAAATGCATTGGAAATCAATTCTACATTAAAAATACATTGAAAATTATTTTTACTATTAAATGTATTGCAAATGATTTTTACTATAAAAATACATTGGAAATGATTTTTACTATAAAAATGCATTGGAAATGATTTGTAATATGAAAATACATTGGAAATGATTTTTACTATAAAAATGCATTGGAAATGATTTGTAATATGAAAATGCATTGGAAATGATTTTTACTATAAATATGCATCGGATGTGATTTTTACTATAAAAATGCATTGCAAATGATTTTTACTATAAAAATGCATTGCGAATGATTTTTACTATAAAAATGCATTGGAAATGATTTGTAATATGAAAATGCATTGCAAATGCTTTTTACTATAAAAATGCATTGGAAGTGATTTTTACTATAAAAATGCATTGCAAATGATTTTTACTATAAAAATGTATTATAGATATTTTTTTACTAGGCAAATCCATTGGAAATTATTTTTTACTAGGAAAATGCATTGGAATAAAAATGTTTTGGAAATGATTTTTACTATAACTTAATTAAACAGAATTCCTGTTGAATATTTTATTTGATACATTGTTGTGTGTCAATTGCATTGATGGATACTCTTGCTAGTTAATTTATTTTTCTTACAGGTCAATTTGATCCTCAATTCAACAACGTGTATGCTTAACCCAATTCTAACACCATTCATTAGAAATATCCCGGAAAGATACTATAAAATGCATTGGAAATGATTTATACTATAAAAATGCATTGGAAATGATTTTTACTATAAAAATGCATTGGAAATGATTTTTACTATAAAAATGCATTGGAAATAATTTTTGCTATAAAAATGCATTGGAAATGATTTTTACTATAAAAATGCATTGGAAATGATTTTTACTATAAAAATGCATTGGAAATGATTTTTACTATAAAAGTGCATTGGAAATGATCTTTACTATAAAAATGCATTGGAAATGATCTTTCCTATAAAAATACATTGGAAATGATTTTTACTATAAAAATGCATTGGAAATGATTTTTACTATAAAAATGAATTGGAAATGATTTTTACTATGAAAATGCATTGGAAATGATTTTTACTATAAAAATTCATTGGAAATGATTTTTACTATAAAAATGCATTGGAAATGAGTTTTATTATAAAAATGCATTGGAAATGGTTTTACTATAAAAATGCATTGGAAATGATTTTTACTATAAAAATGCATTGGAAATGGTTTTACTATAAAAATGCATTGGCAAATGATTTTTACTATAAAAATGCATTGGAAATGATTTTTACTATAAAAATGCATTGGAAATGATTTTTACTATAAAAATGCATTGGAAATGATTTTTACTATAAAAATGCAACGAATAGCATAGTATCATTAAAAATGACCCGGAAAGATAACTTAGTTTTACCTATTCAATTAGCTACTAAAATAGGACAACTAACCAATCCTTAAATTCCTGGAATATCATGAACTAGTTATTAAATTCTGGCATTTCAGTTTATTTACTTTAGTCTACTTATTTAAATGTTTCCGCTATTATTTATAATTAAATTAATAAATATTTTTTTAATTTTTTGTTACTTTTAATAAACATTAAAAAAAAACAATAAAAGATAAAAAAAATAAATAAAATTCTCTTGCCTCCATTATAAAATGTTGGAATTTTTCGGCATTTTACATTGGATCAATTCCAAAATGAGAGAGAGAGAGAGAGAGAGAGAGAGAGAGAGAGAGAGAGAGCATTTAGTGCGTTGAAACCGGCTACACCCACATGGTAAGTTCCGAAATCACGTGATTCAGTTATATATATATATATATATATATATATATATATATATATATAATATATATATATTTCAACTCAGACTTAAACACACCACTCAAGTATCAAATGTCAATGCAGTCCAGTCGGCGTGGATTTAGAATACCCCGATTGCACCTCTGCAGAGGGGAAAAAGCCCCCCTCCCCAATGAGGCCACCTGTTGGCCGTGAGTGGTGAACCGTGATGTTTAAGGACGAAACCCTGGTGTGTGAGCAGTCCATGACATGAAACACTCCACTTTGGCCCTTACTTAGGCTAGACCGCCAGTCGGAGAGGCCTCCCTCGGATCAATCGTTTGTGTCAGAAGGTGGTGACTGAGAGTCTTAATATCCTGGGTATGACATTAAACTCTATCCGATTGTCCCGGTCCTATTGCCCTTATAACAAGCCCCAACTCCTTTTATCATATATGTGCTAGAAGGTGGTGGCTAAGGGTCTTGTTAACCTGGGTATGGCGTTAAATTCTATCTGATGAGGAAGTTCCAATTCTAGATCTCTGGGGAATGCGGAATACCCCTTCATCACCATTACTCCCAGATCCACTCTGAGGGTCTTAATGTCCTGGGTATAATGTTAAACTCTATCTGATGAAGTTCCAGTTCTGGATCTCTGGGTCACCATTACTCACAGATCCACTCTGAGGGGTCCTGGGTATAATGTTAAACTCTATCTGATGGTGAAGTTCCAGTTCTGGATCTCTGGGGTATGTGGAGTACCCCTTCATCACCATTACTCCCAGATCCACTCTGAGGGTCTTAATGTCCTGGGTATAATGTTAAAACTCTATCTGATGGTGAAGTTCCAATTCTGGATCTCTGGGGTATGTGGAGTACCCCTTCATCACCATTACTCCCAGATCCACTCTGAGGGTCTTAATGTCCTGGGTATAATGTTAAACTCTATCTGATGGTGAAGTTCCAGTTCTGGATCTCTGGGGGTATGTGGAGTACCCCTTCATCACCATTACTCACAGATCCACTCTTAGGGTCTTAATGTCCTGGGTATAATGTTAAACTCTATCTGATGGTGAAGTTCCAATTCTGGATCTCTGGGGGAATGCGGAATACCCCTTCATCACCATTACTCCCAGATCCACTCTGAGGGTCTTAATGTCCTGGGTATAATGTTAAACTCTATCTGATGGTGAAGTTCCAATTCTGGATCTCTGGGGAATGCGGAATACCCCTTCATCACCATTACTCCCAGATCCACTTTGAGGTTCTTAATGTCCTGGGTATAATGTTAAACTCTATCTGATAGGGAAGTTCCAATTCTGGATCTCTGGGGAATGCGGAATACCCCTTCATCACTATTATACACAGTCCCACTCTGACTTGGAGTGGTAGTACCTGTTAGGGTACCATCTATGAGTTAAATAGATAAAGAATGAGTCATTTTGATAAAAAGCTTCTATGTTTCAAGTTTTTAATATCTTCAAATTGGTAAATATAATTTTCATTAACTTCGTTTGGTTTGCTTTACTTGTTTTAAGGCATATCAACACTTTTTGGGTCATTTAATACCGAAACAAGTCATTTTGATTAAAAAATTTAAAAAAACTAGCCTCCCTAGGGCAATGGCATCTTAGTCCACTTCAAGGACATCTTCTAGGAACTTTACCTATTTATCTCAGCAACTGTCTACAAAGTCATCTTCATCACTCAACTTCAGAATCCTTTTTGTCTGAATTTTTGAGATGAGGCTTGATAATTTGTGTTATTTGGATTTTTCAGACTATTGTCCTCATCTTTATTGTCATTTTTTAAAAATGTTTGGCTCTATAAGGTGTGCTGGAACCCACCACTTAAACTTATAGACTCTGTGTGGTAGCATGGATTCAATCAGCCAATCAACATGCTTGAATACGTGGTTAGTTAACTATTTAATTGCCTATCTTAAAAGCCGTTCAGTTGCTCGATTTCGACTCGGACGAACGGATCAACAACCAAGAACTCTGCTTAACACAAGAATTTTTCACTAAGGAACAACCAAGGAGTCTGTCTAACACTAAGGAACACAAGGATTCTACCTAACACTAAAGAACACAAGGGATCTCCACTGTAAAGTGTTCTCACCTGATCATTTAATGCTGAATCAAATCATTTTGATTAAAGTTTCTGTGTTTCAAGTTCTTAATATCTTCAAATTGGTAAAAACCATGTTCATTATCTTCATTTGGTTAGGTTAGGTTCGGTTTAGTTTGTTTAATGGTATAATAACCCTGTGGGTTATTTAATGCTAAAACCTCTTAGGGGGTGAAATAAAAGTTGATACTCAAGTTTCCTTTACAGGCGTCTTTTTGTAGATGTATTTCGTAAATGTATTTAATATCGGATTCATAATTTTCGATATACTTTTATTTCTCTCAAGAAGAATAAAATGTCATCCATGTTCATATTCTCAAACAGATCCCTCATATTATTTGCGTTGAACTATTTCTTTCTGATTGGAGCTAAAACTCCACATTCAATAAGTAAATGTTTGACAGTGTAGCGTGTTTGGTATGTACCGCACCGTGAATGAACCTTCCGCTTGAGCATAAATATCACTGGTGATGTATTTTATATCTGATTCATAATTTTTTATATATTTTTATTTCTCTCATGAAGGATAAAATGGATAAACATTTATTTGGTAAGATGAAACGATATTCAACCAACCAAGTATTAAATCATCTACAGATTTTTTTGGTTACTCAACAAGAATTTTTCTTTTTATATATTACATCACATCTTTTGAGTCTCCAAGAATTGTGTCACGAAGTCTTTCAGCGTGAATTCTAATTAAAAAAAAATCAAAGCTTTTTCTTCATGCAGTTATCTTAACTACAAGAAAGAAATAAAAGCAGAAAACTACCAATCGTTGTTCTGAGGAATGAATAACAAAAGAATAATATAAAGAAAAATACTAAATAAGTTTGGAGAAATGTAGTTTAAAGTCGGTTTAATTTCAACGAGTATAAAATTCGAGAAAATTGGGAAGACTGTAGAAGTTGAAATAACAATTTCATTATACATTTTATTTCAACACACGATCACGAGCAAAAATAAACAACATATAAGTTGGTAAGTATTTCCAGAAAAGGTAAAAATAAACGCTACCATTATAGTATGTGGCCTACCTTTTGAATGTGACCGACGATATCATGTCTCTTTTATAGTATGTGGCCAACCATAAAAAGCATATTATAAGGTGATAATAATAACTGTTAACCCTAACCCTTATCCTAACTCTACCCTAACCCTATTTCAGAATTTTATAATATTTCATAATTAAAGAGATATCTGATTCGTGTAAATTATGGATAAATTCCTAATTACTATTACAGCTTATGGCTGAATTACATTTCTTGAAATTGAATATATGTGAAAAATAATTAGTTTCAATAAATTGCATACTACTTATATCTATAAATATACTCTTACTGAGGTAGGACACATTCAAACCGGGTAGGCCACATACTATAACATAATCAAAAAAGGTAGGCCACATACTATAACAGAATAAAAAGGTAGGCCCCATACTATAGCAGAATCAAAAAAGTAGGCCACACACTATAACAGAATAAAAAAAGTAGGCCACATACTATAACAGAATAAAAAAGGTAGGCCACATACTATAACAGAATCAAAAAGGCTGTCCACATACTATGACAGAATCAAAAAGGTAGCCACATACTAAACAGAATCAAAAGGTAGGCCCCATACTATAACAGAATCAAAAAAGTAGGCCACATACTATAACAGAATAAAAAAGGTAGGCCCCATACTATAACAGAATCAAAAAAGTAGGCCACATACTATAACAGAATAAAAAAGGTAGGCCCCATACTATAACAGAATCAAAAAAGTAGGCCACATACTATAACAGAATAAAAAAGGTAGGCCCCATACTATAACAGAATCAAAAAAGTAGGCCACATACTATAACAGAATCAAAAAGGCTGTCCACATACTATGACAGAATCAAAAAAGTAGGCCACATACTATAACAGAATCAAAAAGGTAGGCCACATACTATAACAGAATCAAAAAAGTAGGTCCCATACTATAACAGAATCAAAAAGGTAGGTCACATACTATAACAGAATCAAAAAGATAGGCCACATACTATAACAGAATCAAAAAGGTAGGCCACATACTATAACAGAATCAAAAAAGTAGGCCACATACTATAACAGAATCAAAAAGATAGGCCACATACTATAACAGAATCAAAAAGGTAGGCCACATACTATAACAGAATAAAAAAGGTAGGCCACATACTATAACGACACCAAATAAACAACATATAAGTTGGTAAGTATTTTCAGAAAAATACCATTTTCCTTCTTTGGAGAGGAAAATCTTAAACTTCAATTTCTTTACGGTAGACAACTCTGTTTTTGTTTCAAACTTACACAAGGCACAACAAAATTTAGTTAACATTACGATGTCACAAAAGGTCACAAGTATGAGACACCTAATGGGATTTGAACTCATTAACAATGGCTTGCAAACCATTATATCACGTGAGGTGCCCTTAGTTACCCAACCCGTTCGCCACGGATAGGATGTGACAAAAGGTCGTAAGTATGAGGCATACAGTGAGAATCGAATTTAGTTTTCGATAGTAATGGAGCTGTGAGACTAGTTTGCTAACCGGGACACCACATGAGGTGTCTTTTGTTACCTATTCTGTTGGCCTTGGGTAGGGTATGACACAAAGTTGCAAGTATGGGATATCTAATGAGGAATGGATTTCACTTTTCGATAGTAATGGAGCTGCGAGACTAGTTTGCTAACCATGACACCCTATGAAGTGCTCTTTGTTACCCAACCCGCTGGCCACATTGAGTACGATATGAGACAAAATCGCAAGTATGAAATATCTTGTGAGGAGCGGATTTCAGTTTTTGATAGTAATGGAGCTGCGAGACTAGTTTGCTAAACATTACATCACGTGAGGTACTTGTTTTTTTTTTTATCTAACTCGTTAGTCAATGATAGGATGTGAGACGAGGTCATAGATATGTGATATCCAGCTAGGATCGAATTTCGCTTTTCAATAGTAATGAGCCGCGAGACTAGCTTGCAAATAATTACACATAAATAGAATGCCCAGATAATTGAAATAGCTATTCGCTAAGCTTAACTTTGTTGTGACACAAGGCCACAAGAATGGGGCACCGAATGAGATTCGAACTCATTAACAATGTTTTGATAATCCAGCTTGCTAACCATTACATCGCGTGTGGTACTCTTTAAAAAAAAAATAACCCGTTTGTCAAGGTTAGGATGTGGCACAAGGTCACGAGTATGAGGTATTCAGCGGGGATCGGATTTGTGTTTTCAGTAGTAATAGATCTGCGAGACTAGCTTATTAACCATTAAACCTCGATGGGACGTCTTCTTTTGACTCGCCCTAGTATTAATAAACACCTTAAAAGCAACTTTGCCATCTGTCTATACATCTATAAAAGGCAGTTGGTGTGTATGTATGTCTGGATGAAATAACGAAAATAAAAATAATTGACAACAAAGTAAATATATATACACATTAAATATCATCGGTTCTTGGTTTTTGTGCAAAAATTATGAAGATTTGATTTATATTCGAAGATATTTAAAAATTAAAATATACATAGAAATAACATTGAAATTCCACTTAAAAATGTCCAGCATTTGTAAATTTCAAAAGTAAACTAATCAATACACCAGGTTTTTTTTTTGCCAACCCACTCTACTCAGGCGACGCTGGTACCGTTTCTAGTCTATACATATTGTGAAATCTCGACTCAAAATTTTTTCTGTCTGCTCGCAATCAATTCGCTCACCGTCTATTCGCCAACACGTCGCTCACCGTCTGTTCGCCAACACGTCGCTCACGCCACTGCCAAGAAATTCGGCTCATTTATTACTCCACTCCTCTCACACAAACCACCTCACCTCCGGTCTGTACTCTTATAAAAGAAACTTAACCTTCGGGCGCCATTTCTTTCCTAGCCCGAGGTAAGAGGAGTTTCATTTGTTTTATCTTTATATCACACATATAAAAAGGGCAGTTGTATGTATGTCCAGGAAAAACTGCGAAAATAAAAAAAAATCGGCAAAGTAAATGTATATTCACATTCACTATCACCAGATATTGCTTTCTGAGCAAAAATTATGAAGATTTGATTGATATTCGAAGATATTTAAAAATTAAAATATACACAGAAATAGCATTGAAATTCTACTTTTTTTCCAGGATTTGTAAATCTTAAAAGCAAACATATCAATACACCAGGGTTTTTGATCCCTCCCTCTACCTAGGTGATGCTGGGTAACCGCTTCTAGTTGAAAATAATCGTATTTTAAAGAGTATGCGATGTAGAACTAAGTTTATCGAGCGTACTGATAACATGCCGTTTAAATCAATAACAGGTGTCATTTTTTATGTTTACTTGAATGACAGTCACGAACAGAAGGATTTTAAAGATGGAAATAACGACCATTAATTGTTTGTGGTGAAATTTATTACCTCATTTTGTAGAGAGTGGAAGCATGATAGAAAAAAATGGCGCTGGATATTGAACGGTGATTGAATTAACAACACAATTTTTTTTATTTTCCCTTTCTCATAATTTCTCCTTTTCATAAAATTCCAGTGGGTTTTCCATTACGAATACAAACTTATCATTAAATTGAAATATTAAATCAAAATATGGTTACAGAGAAAAAATATCGCCATTTTATGAAACTTTATTTCGGGTTTATTTCGTGTACACATCTATAAAGCAATGCGATGTTTGGTTTGAAAATCGCATAGGCGAGAAAGTGATAATTACTAAGCGCCATTTACACTGTCTTCGCTACCCTAACACACACACACACACACACATACACACACACACACACACACACATATATATATATATATATATGAAAGTAAACAGTCTGTTTGAGATGGCGATACCCGACAATTTTTGGGAGAATATGTGCTTAATTGAAGTCATACCTAATTTTAAAATTAATTAATGAATTAGGCGAGCATATCTGTTCAAATGTAAGGCGTAAACAAAATCCAGAAAAAGGACATCTATGTATGTACAATTCGGCATATTATTACTCATCAGCTGTCTATAACTCTGCTGATGAAGCATTTTATGCCGAAATGTACATACAGAGATTGACTTTTCTCGATTTGTTTACTCCTTACATTTGAACAGATATGCTCACCTAATTCATTAATTATCAACTAATTAATTTTCAAATTAGGTATGAGTTCAATTAAGCACATATTCTCCCAAATATAATATATATATATATATATATATATATATACATATATATATATAGTCAGAATTATATTGGAGAACCATTCGGGTGAAACCTAGGTAGATAGTCTAACTCATGTAGGTCCTTATAATTATGTTCTACTTAACGTATTGAGCACTTTTTACATATATAACTTTATAAAAGAATTCCTACTACTATCCTAAACATTTAAAGTGGGCATCAACAGCTGACCACCCCCTCCTCAATCACGACCGCAAGACTCTCGTCAGTATGAGAACGACATCCTTCAATACAAGAACTCAGCCCATGTCCTGAAGAAGGTCTGATAAACTGAAACGTTATAGCGTTGACATTATTACCTATAATAAACATCCATCCAG
>CM042172.1:43540090-43550090 GCA_023376005.1 Doryteuthis pealeii
TGTTTTCAAAATAATATCAAATATTGGTGTGTATGAAAAATATTTTACTGTGGTTTACTCCAAAAGTTATTCAATGCCCACATGTAAAGATGATCACACACACACACACACACACACACACACACACACACACACACTCACACACACACACACACACACACGCACACGCACACACATCTATATTTTATATTATTATAATGGAGATTATATAACTGTCTGTTTCTAACCGAGGCTACGTCACCACTGACGTCTCGATTTCCGTATTTATTATGTCACAAATACATTTACTTGTCGAAAATATCTATCTCCATTTGTTCATATCTATCTATATTATTTTGTTTGTTTATCTATCTATCTATCTATCTCAGTCTATTCCAAACTATATATCCATCTTCATATCTAAACAAGAATTACGACAAATTACGATAAATAAACAAGAATTACGACGAGCTGGGGTTGTTATTTTGATAGTCACCGGGTAGCAATTTTTGAGGCAGAAGACCAGGACGCACTTCCTCATAAATTACCGTCTCACTCTCGTTTGTATACCTGATGTTTAATGTGTGTATATAACATTCTGTCAGACATATATTTGCACTTTGAATATATTTCCCTAAATTAAACCGCCCTGTCGGCTGGGGCGTTAGAATGCACCGACTGCACCTCTGCAGAAGGGTAAGACTCATATGTTTGCAATGAAATCACGCGAGATTTGATTGCTGATTCAATATATCAACATGGCTGTTCACGAAAATATAATTTCGCTCTCTCTCCTCCCCCCTCTCTCTCTCTCTCTGTATATATATATATATATATATATATATATATATATATATATATATATATATAATTAATGGAGGCGCGTGGGCTAGTGGTTAGAGTCGTGGAAAATGGACGCTTCGAGTTCAATTCCTAGACGAAGCTGTTGGCATTTCACATAGCGCTAATACCCTTGGGAAAGGTATGAATCCATATATTCTCCCTCCAGCTATGGGTTAAATAGTAGGGCAGACTGGGCCCTTCAGCCTTGGGTAGGTAACCAGTTTAGGAGAGGGATAACTCTGAATTCAAAATTTCTGAGGTCGGTCGTTGATTGGGTTTGTGGCAACATTTGATGCACCAATTCTTTCCTATCGACTGTGCCAAAAAGTGTGGATGGTCCAACCCAAGCCTTCACCACTATAAACAAATCACTGTGTGGATGTTCATTGTGTGTGAACCCTCATACGTCGAAAATCGACGAGAGAGTCCATTAATCAATAGTAATGATATTATGGATGATTTGGACTCATAAGTTTCATGGTTATGCAATCATCAGATGCGTCAAATGGTTGAGATCTCAACAACTCATCTGAGGATTGCGTAAGCATGAAACTTAAAGTTATGAGTCCAAATCATCCGTAATATCATTACTATTAATTATAAATCTGCTCTGCTTTATTAGCATTGAGCACCTTTTCATGCCAATACTTTTCTCATTTATTCTCTATTCAGTCTCTCTCTCTCTCTTTCTCTCTCTCTCTCTCTCTCTCTCTATATATATATATATATATATATATATATATATATATAGAGAGAGAGAGAGAGCGATATATATATATATATATATATATATATATATATATATATATATATATATTATAATGGAGATTATGTAATTGCCTGTCTGTAACCTAAACTACGTCACTACTGACGTCTCGATTTCCTTATTTATTTAAGTTATATTCTCACCTATTATGAAATAGTTTTTATTTAATCTTAAAAAGCATCTTATTTATTAATGATGTCTCTATTAAAGTCTAGCTGAGTAAGATTTACCTCAAAACTGCCCACATTATTAATGCATTTAAAATTTATCATATATCTGTAAGAAATAAACATTTACATAGTATATGGTGGGAATATTTTGAATAATGAGTTTAACAAAACCGAGTTTAATAGATAATTGTTTGCTGTTACTGAGTTTTAATACTATCATGTTATTCTTAAACGTATTAAAAGCAACCCCATGAATAATTTTATATAGAAATCAATTAAAATAATAATAAATAAGTGTAATATTTTTATATTCGTTCTTATTTAGTCTCGTTAGTCTTTCTAATTTAATCTAATATTTTATTACATTAAAACTTAAATACTAGCGCTCAGTTAATATAATGGAGATTGGTTGTTTGTGTGTCTGTAACCGAAACTATGTCACTGCTTACGCAACGATATTCTCAAGAATTGCGTAAGTTTATCAATGAATATCTAATTTATAGTCAAATCCATTAATACATAGAATAATAAATCTTATTTATTTACGATGTGTCTATGTAAATCTGAGTTATATTTGCCTCAAAACAACCCATGTTATTAGTGTACTTAAAATCCTGTAATGTGTCTTATATATCACTAAGAAATAAAGTTTTACATAATATATGGTGTGGTTAATTTGCATACTGGTTTTAACAAATAGGGTTTAATAAATAATTACTTGGTGTAATTGATCTCTAATATTGTTTTATTCTCCAATGTATTAAAATCAATCTTATGTATTGTTAAGTATCTGGCCGCCATTCTTGGCCAGTTGTAAAGAACTTAAAGTAAATAAGTAAGTAAGTCCGAGTTATAGAATCCTTTGGTAAGTGAATAAGTCCTGTGATATAGAATCCTTTGGTAAGTCAATAAGTCCTGTGGTATAGAATCCTTTAGATGCGTCGTCCAAGAAGATCCAAGTAGTAGTGAGCTAAGATTAGAATCAGCCAGTATAAATAATAATAACAGCAGCAGAACACTGCCAGTGATTGGACAATAGGTGGGTCACGTGCTTATCGGCGAGTCTATAAGTAGAAGTGACCATCTGGTACACACCTTATAACGGAAAAAACCAACATGTATAATTTCATATAGAAACCAATTAAAATATAATTAAAATAAGAGTAATCTTTTTATATGGGTTCTTATTTAATTCCATTAGTCGTTCTAATTTGATATATTTATTATATTAAATTTCAAAAGACTTATTTCGGGGACGCATATTCTGCTAGTTTTTTAAAAGTTATTTTTGAATTAATGAATTTTAGAAATTATTTTATTTAATCAATCCAATCAAGTTTTGGTTTGTTTTGTTTTACGGCATATCAACCTCAGTGGGTCATTTAATGCCGATAAAGTTTTGAAATAAATCAATTCTTAATGGATAATACAATTTTGTTTATCAACTCATGTTTTCTATTTCACCCATAGATGGGACCCTAACAGGTACTACCACTCCGGGTCAGAGTGGACCAGGGAGCGATGGTGATGAAGGGGTGCTCCACATTCCCCAACCTCCAGAACTGGAACCTCACCATCAGATAGAGTTTAACGTCATTCCCAGGACATGTGACCCTCAGCCACCGCTTCTAGCACCCATATGATAAAGAGAAGTTGGGGCTTGCCATATGGGCAATAGGGTTGGGAAAATCATATAGGTTCTAGGGCTTGACGTGACCAGCCGATTAATCAGAGGGTGCCTCTCCGACCCCCCGTCTAGCTCCAAATATGGCCAAAGTGGAGTATTGCATGTCATGAACTGCTCATCCACCTGGGCTCTATCCTTAAGCATCACGGGTCGCCTCCCACGGCCAACAGGTGGCCCCATTGGGGGAGTCTTACCCCTCTGCAGAGGTGCAGTCGGTGCATTCTAACGCCCCAGCCGACAGGGCGGTCCAATCAAGTTGAGAAAAAAAGACTTGCTCATTTTATAAAAGTATACCAAATGGTCATTATTTCTGTCAAACTTTGTTTTTGTGCCCTGAAAAATACCATGTTACACAATATTTGTTTCTGGATAGTATGTGTTAAAAGTAGATAAAATGGCCATTATTCCTTTCGAACTTTTATGTCTCAGATTATGAATTTTTAGAATTAACCTACATTATATGTAAAAACCCGCAAATTTGCACATTTTTATTTGCATAATGTCAGAATAAAATATGAATAAAAATTCACGATTATTCATACTAAATATCTTTAAGCGATTAGTCTTTCGAGATTTGCGACTATAATGTAAATCACTTTCATATATCATGCATCAAATATAATTTCACACCATCTTTACGCTATAAGCTCATTGGTTGGTTGGTTGGCTGGTTGGTTTGAATAACAGCAACTAGCTAAGCACAACTGAAGCTGTGTCCAAGTTGGTATTTATAGAAATCAAGAATAGTCCATTCATGCATTTGGGTGATTCCATTCCCTGAGTTCTGATTGGCTGCTTGGTTTCTATGATATTGTGGAGTTTTATAAATACCCTGTCAGTCTGCAGTAGAATTGCGACAAGACGGGATTGTATTGAGTTACAACCGCTGGTTGCCGTGTCTTACCAATTCGACGGTAATTGGAACCAATAGGTTGATAATAAACCTATTGGGTCATTTTGTTATATACTCCCTTTGACTGGCGAAAGAGGAGAGGAAAGAATTCTTAAGGTTCTATTTTACCAACTGGTCATTTACTTTTGGGTGATTTCTAATGGTGATCCTGTTGTATTTGTTCTTTGTGGAATTATTAACAGAAAATACAAACTGTTGATTTAAATGAGGTTTTATTTTTGGTTTGAGAAAAATTCTGCATTTACATCAAGTTGTACTAAGCTTGGTTGTAACCTCTTAAACTGTCGTGTGGATCCAGGAGCTGAAGGTTGAGCTGAGGTTTACCGGTGACTCTCGTAGAAGCTGGTCTGTCTCTTCTCGCTTCTAATCGTCAACTGACTTCTCCCACGTGTCCCTTTCAGTGACTCCTTACAATTACTACTACATCTACCTCCTACTCCTATTATTATCTACCTCTTACTGCTACCTCTCCTATTCCCATCTAAAAGAAACGGTCCTTATTTTACTGCCCAAATTTAAATTCTTGGTGCCAGTGTGTCTACATTTTTCTATTTTTAGAACACTAGCCAAACGCCATTGTTTCAACCATTACAATCCCATTAAGGGGATTTTACCTATTTGTAGAGGTGCAGTCGGTGTATTCTAAAGGTCCAGACGACAGAGTTGCATTTATTCTGTACAAGGAAAATATATTCAATTAACTATCGCTAATCTACACGTGCATTTTTCGGCCTTGTATATGTCAAAGGAATTTCGAACTCCAGTGACAAAACTGCCTCGAATTTCTTTTCTCCTTATCCTTGAGCTTCTTGGAGAATTCTGTGCACTTCGTAATTTTCTTTATTTGGGTGTCCAACAAAGACACCACCTTTGACCTTCGACTCAGACAGCTCACTGAAGATACTTGGATATTTCATTACTCTAATTCCAAAAGTTTGAAAAGAAAAATTCACTAGCAAAATAAAAAAACGACATCCGGGCGATGTAAAAATAGATTTTTGAAACATATTGCCTGAGGGGTGGGAGTAAAAAATTCAATGTCAGTAAGTAAAATCATCAAATTCATTAAACGATTAAAAAATAAAACAATTTGAAATGTAAACTTTAAATATGTATTAAAATAAAACAAACTATATATAGATATATAATACCAGTCATGTATTTATTAAAACTTGTTTTAAAAAATAATGAGGACTGTCTAATGTTACATGTTCAAATTTTGAGTGTATTTATTCTATGTTATGACGATTTTGGGTAATGTTACATTACCAAAAATCGTAAACAGTGACGTAGTTTTTGTTACAGACAAAAACCGGAAGCGAATCTCCATTATTAATAGATTTACTTTACGTATGGTTAGGAGGATTTTACGACATGTCAAACCTTGTTGGATTATTTTATGACGTAGACATTTTGATCTATTGTTGTATATTGATAAACCGTTGTTTTTTGGACGGTTAGAGTTAGATTTTGAATTAAAAGTATTTGAAATTCAAAATCCGTATGGTTTGATGATTGATAAGAAATAACCTTTAGGTGACTTTCTTTCCAGTTACACACAGACTGTGAGAACGAAGGCCCAGAGATTAGTCAGTTAAGCGAAGGCTATTTTTTTAAAAACTCGTTTTTTCTCTATTTAACCCATTAATGAAACCCTAACAGGTACTACCACTCAG
This sequence comes from Doryteuthis pealeii, assembly GCA_023376005.1. NCBI lineage: Eukaryota > Metazoa > Mollusca > Cephalopoda > Myopsida > Loliginidae > Doryteuthis > Doryteuthis pealeii. The sequence goes on from CM042172.1 coordinate 43,546,125, forward strand.
GGGCAGAGTGGATCTGGGATTAATGGCTATAAAGTGTACTCTACATTCTCCAGACTTCCAGAATTGGAATTTCACTAGATGCCGTTAACGTTGTAGCGTTACTTTTGTATTTTGCCTGGAGAGTTGTCTGCCCGTTGCTGGTTCCCGCTAGGGGCCGGTTATATTTAAGCAGCTGGTTTGAACGTCTCTTTCTCTTTTCCTGTTCCTCGACCTACAAGACACATGGGTTAGACTCTGGTCTACCCCCTCTTGTTGGGGCTTTGGGCCTCCCCTTACATTACTGTAAGTGATTTATACAGCATGGACTATTCTTAGTCTCATGTCTGTCGTTTTTATGTTTTTCCCTTCTACTTTTGTATGTATGTTTATGTACACCTATGTATTATGTACCCTGTTTATCCATGTGCTGTAACATATTAAATGTGATGTCTATCAACACTTGTCGGAGTTTTGTCTTCAAGTATATATCACTTTAATCCTTACAACGTAATACCCGGGACAATAAGACCACCGCCTTCTAGCACATATATGTCCTTAAGATTCTGTCCTTAAGCATCACGGGTCACCACAACAGGTGGCTTGATAGGGTGGGAGGTTATACACTTCTGCAGAGGTGCAGTCGGTTTAGTTTACAGCCACAGCCGAGAGGGCAGTCAGTGAAGATATTTGGATATTTCATTAGCCTGGTCCCAAAAGCAAAGTTTGAAAAGAAAGATAGTTTTCTTTTCTCTGCATTTAATTCATTTACTTAAGGCATATGCAATGGGGAAATGGCATTTCTGCATGGGAATAAGAAAGAACTGGAATCTTATTCATTCGTAACTTTTATCGAATGAAAGACGAATGAATGAGATGAGAAGAGATCCGGACAAATCAATTTCGAAACTAAATTAATTGATTCCTCGTGGATTCAAGGCAACGAGAAACAGCGAGATAACAACACTGGGCAACAAAAATATTAAACTGTATTATAGGAAATTCAGTATAAAATTCTGAATATGTATTAGAATTAGCAAGAACATGTGCTCTCCGGTTGTAAGTATTTAAGTTTTAATGAAATGAAATATATCAAATTAGAGTGAATAGCAAAATGAAATAAAAACGCATATAAAAAGATTACACCTATCTTAATTATATTTTAATTAATTTCTATATAAAAATCATTCATAAGATTGATTATAATACGTTGGAGAATAAAACAATAATAATAGAGATCAATAACACTGGTCTACAAAAATATTTAAGGGGCCGGGTTAGCTCAGTCGGTAGAGCGTTCGGCTAGAAACCACAAGATTCCTAGTTCGATTCCGGTACTCGCCAACTCAGCGTATGAGTAGCACAGGGATCTGTGCGGTAAAGTAAGGAGCTGATGGTAGGTGTGGTGCTCCACCTCAGACGCAAAAACAATCTTCTTGGTCTAGCGCTATTGAAAAGGGTATAGACTCCCTCGCTGACTGGCTGATACCGACTTTAGGCCGCCCCTATATATATGCATCTATGTATGTATGTGTGTATGTATGTACGTGTGTGTGTGTGTGTTTTCAAATGTAGGTTGATCTCGCCTTGTTTTTGAAGCTTAAACATTTATTTCGACACCTCAAATCCCGGCAATTCACGAAACACTGCTTCCCCCATCAAGCTTTATCCGTTGAAGATAAATATTTCATTCCTGTTTGTGTGAAAAGTGTGAATAAAATGCGAGCAAATTTCCGAATATGAAAATATTCCTAAAGAAGTGACGAACGATGAACAATCGGTCGTGAATTTGAATGATTCACTTTTATTTTAACATCGAAATACAAAAACAGAAAATAACCAGACAACAGTGACATAACTGAATTATTTCAAAACAAAATTTAATAAAGAGGAGAAAATAATTTATTCTCTTCATATCTCAAAATATTCACAGATATATAAGAGATGCTTATCATAACATATCATTTGTCTGAATGTTTAGGATGAGGCTTGATGATTTGTATTATTTTGATTTTGGCGGACTGTTGTCCTCATCTCTATCGTTCTATATACAACGTTTTTCCGACCTTCTACAGGTGTTTCTTGTTTTGTTTTTTTTAGATGTGGCTCGATAGTTTGAATTATTTTGATTTTGTCGGACTGTTGTCCTCATCTCTATCATTGTATACACAACGTTTTTCCGACCTTCTACAGGTGTTTCTTGTTTTTTTTTTTTTTTTTTTAGATGTGGCTCGATAGTTTGAATTATTTTGATTTTGTCGGACTGTTGTCCTCATCTCTATCATTGTATACACAACGTTTTTCCGACCTTCTACAGGTGTTTCTTGTTTTTTTTTTTTTTTTTTAGATGTGGCTCGATAGTTTGTATTATTTTGATTTTGTCGGACTGTTGTCCTCATCTTTATTGTTATATACACAACGATTCGGCCGATGTGCCCTCCAGCCTTCCACAGGTGTTTCTTGTTATTTTTTAGATGAGGCTTGATAATATGAATTATTTTGATTTTTCGGACTGTTGCTCTCATCTTTATTGTTATATACACGACGTTTCGGCTGATGTGCCCTCCAGCCTTCCACAGATGTTTCTTGTTATTTTTTAGATGAGGTTTGATAATATGAATTAATTTGATTTTTCGGACTGTTGTCCTCATATCTATTTTTATTATACACAACGTTTGAGTCGATTTGCCCTCCAGCCTTCTTGGTGTGTTTACCTTTTTTTAATTTTAAAGATGAGGCTTGATGATTTGCATTATTTTGATTTTGTCTGACTGTTGTCTTCATCTTTATTGTTATATACACAACGTTTCGGCCGATGTGCCCTCCAGCCTTCTTGGTGTGTTTACCTTTTTTAATTTTAAAGATGAGGCTTGATGATTTGAATTATTTTGATTTTGTCGGACTGTTGTCTTCATCTTTATTGTTATATACACAACGTTTTGGCCGATGTGCCCTCCAGCCTTCCATAGGTGTTTCTTGTTATTTTTTTTTTTAGATGTGGTTTGATGATATGTATTATTTGGATTTTTCGGACTGTTGTCCTCATCTTTATTGCTATATACACAAAATTTTGGCCGATGTGCCCTCCGGCCTTCTTTAAGTGATTATTTGTCTGAATCTTTGACATGAGGCTTGGTAGTATGAATCATATGGATTTTTCGGCTGTTTCGACCGATCTACCCTTCGACCTTCTACAGGTATTTCTTGTTATTTTTTAAAGATAAGACTTGATAGTAAGTATTATTTTGATTTTCTCGGACTGTTGTCCTCATCTATATACAACGTTTCGACCGATGTACCCTTCGGCCTTCCACGGGTGTTTCTTCTTATTTTTTTAGATGAAACTTGATAATAAGTATTATTTTGATTTTTCGGATTGTTGCCCTCATCTTTATTGTTATATACACAGCGTTTCGGCCTTCTTAAGGGTTTTATCTTTTTCGACTTTTGAAATGAGGCTTGATAATATGTATTATTTTTTATTTTCGATCTCTTCTTCTCACCTTTATTGTTATATACACAACGTTTCGGACGACATGCCCTCCGGTCGTTCAAAGGTGTTTCTTGTTATTTTTTAGGTGAGGTTTGATTATATGTATTATATGGATTTTTCGGACTATTATTCTCGTCTTTTTCGGCTAGAAACCACAAGGTTCCTAGTTCGATACCGGTCCCCGCCAACTCAGCGTTATGAGTAGCACAGGGATCTGTGCGGTAAAGTAAGGAGCTGATGGTAGGTGTGGCACTCCACCTCAGATGCTAAAAACAATCTCCTTGGTCTAGTGCTATTGAAAGGGGGATAGACTCCCTCGCTGACTGGCTGATACCGACTTTAGGCTGCCCCGTCGACTTTTTTACTTTTATTGTTATATACACAACGTTTCGGTCGATATGCCCTCCAGCCTTTTTTAGGTGTTTATCCTTTTTTTTCATTTTTGAGATGAGGCTTGATATTATGTATTATTTCTTGTTTCTTGTTATTTTTTAGAT
>CM042172.1:43555090-43562590 GCA_023376005.1 Doryteuthis pealeii
ATACATATATTATAGTGACAGAAAGAAAGAAGGAAAGAAAAAAAGAAATAAGGAAAGAAAGAAAGAGAGAAAGAGAGAGAGAGAGAGAGAGAGAGAGAAGAGAGAGAGAGGGGGGGGAAGAGACATGGCAGAAGAGAAAGAAAGTGAGAAAGAGAAAGGAAAGTGTATGTCCTATGATATATATATATATATTATATATATAATGCGTGTGTATGTATATATATATATGTATATATATACATATATATATATATAGAGAAGAGAGAGAAGAAAGAAAGAGAGAGAGAGAGAGGAGAGGGGAAGGGGAGAGAGAGAGAGAGCGAGAGAGAGGGGAAGGAAGGGAAGGGGGAGAGAGAGAGAGAGAGGGGGAGAGAGAGATTGCTGAATATTTCAAACGGTAAAAGAAAGGATATTTAAAAAGGGACAATATATATATATATATATATATATATATATTATAGAGAGAGAGAGAGAGGGGGAGGGGGAGATATAGTGGGAAGAGAGGAAAAAGCGATAGAGAAAGGAAAAAGTGTGTGTCCAGTGAGAAATAGATAAAAACTTGCAGTAAAACCTCTGAACACCTGTAATCAATTTCGTCTGGCGCTGAGATTGCTTTCTCTGATCCGACGACGCTAAATCGTACCAAACCCCCTCAGAGGGACATCACCCCCCTCCTTTTTATTAGTTTTAACGTATTTCGCCTGCAACTGTAACTTGATTTAACAGAATTAGTTGAATATTTTATTTAATCTATTGTTGTTCAACAAATGTATGACAATTGAATTGATGGATACACTTTTAACAGATCACTTGCATCTCTTGATTGAACAGCATATATGGGTAATTCCATGTCAAATCACCCCCAAAAAAAGAATTGTCATCCACCCCATTCAATTTTTCTGAAATTTTGTCTATATCAATGTGTGTGTGTGTGTATTGAATCATATAATAACACTCTCCATCAACAAACACGTGGTAATACTAAATCTGACTTACTATCAGTCAGATCAAGATTTTTCGTTAATAATAATCAAATTTCAATTTTATTCATTAAAAAGTCGATTGCCATCGATAAGAATTGAAACCTCAACCATTGTATTTGAATTTTACTTTTTCCCTGTTGTTCGTTCTTTTTAAATCTTTTTAAGCGGACTTTTCCAGATTTGAAATCAGTTTTTCTTTCTCTTAGACCGGATACCGTAACAAGATTACAGAGCCCAGGTTGTCAAAATAGTTTCAACATAGGTCGAGGAAGAATAGTTGGATTCATACCTTTCCCAAAGATATTAGCGATATGTGAAATGCAAACAGCCTCGTCGTGGATTTGAACTCTGTTTGCTGTGTCAATATCATAAGACGGTAACCATTGCACAACGAGTGCCTCCTAAAAGATATTATAACTTTTTTTATTCAACGGAAAGTAAGTAAGAAAGAAAGGGAGAAAGAAATGAAAAGAAAAGAAAAAAGAAAGTAAATATAAAGACGAAAAAGTAGTAGAAAGAAAGAAAAAAAAAGAAAGAAAGAAAGAAAGAAAGTAGGAAAGAAAGAAAGTAAGTAAGAAAGAAAGAAAGTAAGATATAGTCCACACAAGTGTGGACTATATCAACATTAGACGATCCCCAAAATTTGAGCTTTCAATTCCAAAAATGTTCTGAGCAAATATCAAACTATCTTTTTGGTACAAATAATGTTCAATATATATGAAATAAAAATAGAAAAATTTGTTGTCATAGACGCAGTGCCACATCGAAGTGCCGAAAGTACTCGGGACTTGAACTTTGGTGGACTTATCCACGAATTCCACCCAAATATTAAAAAGTTGACCAGAAAACTCGAAAAGATCAAAAATAAAATTGTTAAACAGGAGATATGTCTTTTGTTTAATCATATATATATATATATATATATATATATATATATATATATATATATATATTATAGAGAGAGAGAGAGAGAGAGAGAGAGAGTGAGAGAGACTCTTTATTTTAAATATACAACTATGGATACAGAATCAAATCTAAGGAAAACAGTAAACTTATACCTGTAGAACAACATTTCCACTCAAACGGCCAAAGCTCTAATATAGATAATAAATTCACACACCAATCATAAATAGAATTGTGCAAATCAATTGAAACAACATTTAGATTCCTTTCTTTCATCATATGGTCAGTTTTAGACCCACTGGAGTGACAGAGTGAAAGCGATTTCTATATTTTTTTACGCCGATTAGGTCATTTGCAGTGTTGTGCAGTAATATAAATGTATTTTTCGTGTCGTATGATGAAATTTTTTTAGCCTTGAAAATTATTGCGACGTCCATGATTGCATCAGATTTTTATCTCGCCCAGACACTATTATCTCGACTGTCGATTAGTTGTCCTACGGCCATTATCTACGATGAATGATATTCCAAGGAAGCCTACAAAAATTGTAAACGCTGCACGAACACACTGACAAGACTTACATAGAGATCACAAACATTATGAAAATAATGGAATCATTTGTTTTTCAATTAATTTGTCAAAGCGTGTATTATTATCAGTATATATATATTATATATATAATATATATATATATATATATATATATATATATGATTATTTATTTATATTAAGAAGGCAATTACAATGCGTATATAAAAAAATAATGTCCAGTGTCTAATCAATTTCGAAGAAACTTCATCTTCAGAGACTGTTTTTGAAATGGACGCGGTCTTGTGTGTTTTTTTTGTTTTTGACGTTATAAAAACGCGTCTCGTGGGTTGTTATAACGCCACGCGGAAGAGACGTGATATCCGTTGTTCAATCAATTTTAATTTATTCAATTCCTTTTATTTATTTATTTATATATTTATTCTTTTATATATATATGTGTGTATTTATGGAATGTGTATGCTAACTAATTATATATTCAGTGTTTAATTCTAACCTACTGTTTATGCAAGGCTGTAACTTAGCTATTAATAAACTTTCTCTAGTTCTATTATATATATATATATATATATATAAATATATATATATATATATATATATATAAACTACTAAAAGTAGAGGAATCATATGTAAAATGGGGAAGTGATATTTTATTATGAAATAAAATATAAAATAAAGGGGGATACGAAGGCCTTTTCGACCGGTACTTTTTCAAGTATTTACACCGGTTGACAATTAAAAGTCAGAAATGTAAAGAATTTGTTAAGAACAAATGGGGTAAACCAGAGAGTGGGGGGGGGGACAAAATAATGGGGAAAGAGGGGTATGTGTGTGTGCCCTAGGTTAAACCAGGGTTATGTTATCCCTCCCAGTAAATAAATGGAGTATCTCGGTGTTTGTCTGCACAGAGTAGGTCTAAGAAAAGAAATACTAACAGCCTCAAGGACTGCTAGATATTGTTTAGACCTAGCTCTGTGCAGAATAGAGAAGCACTCATCTGTGTAATCGGACAAACAAGCATTTATAGAAAGGTGCTCAGCGATCGCTGAGTCAAATGCTTGGGATAACCCGGATGTATTGTTTGCGATGGCATTGCGAAGTACTCGGGGGACGTGCTGCTTCATTCTAATTTCGAGTCTTTGGGATGTACGCCCAATGTATACCAAATTACATTGGCATTTAAACTTATAAATTACGTTACTTTGATGGAAGATTGGGAGTATATATATATATATATATATATATATATATATATATATATATATAGGGAGAGAGAGAGTTTGATTGATTGATAAATAGATAGATAAAAGTATCCAGTCGACACTTAAGTTGGGGATGATTCTATTTGGGATCATCTATATCCTATGTATATCCACAATGCATACCCATTGCAGAGGCACACCTAGAGATTTAATCAAAGTTAATTTCAAATCCCTAATAGAGCTCAATGAAAGATAATTGATAAATTAGTTATATACAGAGCAAGATTTTGTAATAATTATCTGATGATACTGGGCTTATTTATGGAGTTACCGGCCGAAATAAATTTATGATAGACAAATGACAGTTTGATGAGATTTCTTTCTTATTGAAAGTGTATATATATATATATATATATATATAATATTATATATATATCTGTGTGTGTGTGTGGTGTGTGAAGTGATTTTTTTTAAAGAAAACAAACACAGGATGTCATGAACAATGGAAACTCTTTATGTCGATATTTAAGTATTTCGGTTTTTTAAATTAAAACCTTCTTCAGAACATTGAATATTTGTATGAGTAAAAGATGAAAGATGTTCAGTGAATGTTGAATGTGTGATAAAATAACGGATAATAACCTTTTCCTCATCGTACTTCCATATATATATATATATTATATATATATATATATATGTGTGTGTGTGTGTGTGGTGTGTGTTATGTGTGTGTGTGTGTGCGTGTTTATATATATAATATATTATATATTAAAAAGTAATTGGTAATTTGCTTGAAGCATTGTTAAGTATGTTATAAAATATTAAAATTCGAAGGCAATACAATGCGTATAAAAAATAAACTCTGATGATGAAGTTTATGCTTCGAAATTGATAAGACATAAAAAACATCTTTTTGTCTTTATTTTTTTACGCATTGTATTGCCTTCGAATTTTAATATATATATATATATATATATATATATATATATATATTATATATATATATATTATTTGGGATTTAGTATGAAGCATTAGGTGTGAAATATAAGGAACTCAGTTATTGAATGTTAAGCTTCGTTTTATTTAGTAATATTTCGGGGATGTTATTCCCCTTCATCAGAACGAATAGAATGGCTGTTCTGTCTTTTTTGGCATCTTTATATACGTGGTTATTGCTGTTGATGGTATTATTGACCTACTTAGGTGGTATGGGGGCGGCTGTTCTTCTTGACCTCCTTATTTCTCATATATCTGGCTACTCGTTTGTTGTTTATTTCTGTGTAGTATAGATGCGGCTACTTGTCTGTGTTTTTTTCTGTGTCGGTATGCTATTGATGTCTCATCGCTGTCACAATTCTCCGTGTTGATGTTTTTTTTGTGTGTTTTTTCTGTGATTGAGGGAGATTGTGGTCTAAGTTACTGTTATATTGTTTGAATCGCAAAAACTTGTCTTTAACACATTATTTCTTGTTTTCTCTGAATGTCTACTCTTAACCCACTTAACTTCAGTTACATGTAAAATATCTTGTATTTACCTGTTTATCTTACTTATATATATATATATATATATATATATATATATATATATTGTAAACAAGGTTTGTTTAGAATGGCTTTTTGCCGATAATTTTTTTGGAGAATAAGTGCTTAATTGGAGTCGTACCTAATTTTGAAAATTAATTAATAATGAATTAGGCGGGAATACCTATTAAATGTATGGCTAAACAAATCGAGAAAAATCAATCTCTGTATGTACATTTCGGCCGAATAGGCCGAAATGTACATACAGAAATTGATTTTTCTCGATTTGTTTAGCCATACATTTAATAGGTATTCCCGCCTAATTCATTATTAATTAATTTTCAAAATTAGGTACGACTCCAATTAAGCATATATATATATATATATATATATATATATAAACAATTTTTTTTTGTGATGAAACAAAGTAAATACAGTGCTCAATCACGAATTGTGAGAGCTAATATTTTTTATAGATTTTTTATAGATCAATGTTTATTATAAACAGCTACCCAGGTTTCATGCCAAGGGGCAATCATCAGGTCATTGAATTAGATCCAATGGTGTTTGTTGAAGATCTTTACTTAATGTCACATTCTGGACCGTAAATAACGTCGGTTACTTCCGCGGACGCTATTGTAGTTCGGATTTATTAAAAATTTAAATTTTTTCAAAAGTTGCATTTTTTTGTAACAATGCCAACGAAGTTACCTCCCTTTATTCGTTAAAAATAGAAAACATTTTCTTTTGAAAAAATTTTTTTCTTTTTTCTTTTTAAATTAATTCCGTTTGATATATATATATATATATATATATATATATATATATATATATGAGTATGAAAAGGTGGAATGAAAACATCACACAATGCTGTTAAAGAGAAAACAATTTATAATATAACAGCATAGTGTAATGTTTTCATTCCACCTTTTCATGCTCATACTGTCGGATTCATTTCCTTTCTTTTAACTTATATATATATATATATATATATATATATATATATATATATATATATATATAATATGGTAATATGGAGATATGTTTTTTGATCTGAATCCAATTTTTGGAAGTACAAAAATCCAGGTTTGGGCATTAGTGTGCTATATTATAATAATGTAGTTATTCCTGTATATACCATTGTAATATATATATATAATATATAAATATATATATATATATATATATATTATAGGTAGGTTATTCCTGTATATACATTGTATATATATAATATATAATACATATATATATATATATATTATATATATGTTCTGTGTATATATATATATAACATACACACAACAACATATATGTATAATATATAAATTTTGTATATATCAAATATTAATATTTTCAATGTAAAATAATGTTGACCGTTTTGTATTTTAAATTTATATATAACTGTTATAGGTGATACACCTCTAATTGACCAATGGAATGTGCCAACAGGTTACTATAAATACACGGACAATTGTGGCTTCGCAGTAAGCCAATGCGAGCAAGCCATATACTCTATTGTGCGACGTAGTTTTCCACATCTCTCTATTGTTATTTGTCTACTTTCTGTTAATACATTTTTCTACTTTTGTTACCCGTCGTTTGTTCTTATTTGACCCCTTAAAACCTCACAACAATAACTTAATTTACAATATAAACCGAAATAAGACAGACAACATTAGCTACAATAAAAAAATGTCAATTCCCAACAGAATTTCACAAAGGTAGACATTAATTTAATTCTTTAATTTCTTATTCCCTTCTCCAAATATATTATATAATTAATTAATTGATTTAATGCTTCAAAAGAGTCCAGTAAGAATGAAAAGGGTTTTCTATTAAGGATTTCTCTTAACAAATACTTTTTTTCCCTTGAGAGAGGTCCTTTGTAAAAGATTTTTTCATTTCATTCATTCACTTAATTTTATTAATTCTAACTATATATATATATTATATATATATAATATATATATATACTATATATATATAATTAAGAATAAGAGAGATTTCATAATTTGCGTTGAAGCATTGTGTATGTATTGGTTAGAAGGTTGATTTAGCAAGGCTATCACAATGCAGTTTGGAATAAATAAAAAATAATAAACGGTAACATGGTGTTGTGTGTGTGACCTGTATTTTTAATAACACAGCTATGGCATTTCTTCCTAAATGATTTTTTTTTTTTTTTTAATTCATTTAGGAAGAAATGCCATAGCTGTACTGCTTCAGTTCAATCTTTTGATAAAGAGGTATTACCTCGAAAAATTCAAGAAATAATAAAAAATACAGGTCAACACACAAACACCATTGTTACCGTATTAATTATTTTTTTTATTTATTCCAAA
>CM042172.1:43565090-43570090 GCA_023376005.1 Doryteuthis pealeii
CATGCAGATCACGATTTGATTGCCGAGTTAAAGCCACTACACCCCCCACCCAAGATCCAATCCCCAAAATTTGTCCGGGCTAAAATTAGACAAACTGAAATGCAAATTCGGCCTGAAATTGACATCTGAAAGTTTGACACGTTCTAAACATTCCCCGAAAGGTCACGTAAATCTCAACTCGTAAATAATCAATTTAAAAGGTCATTAGCCTCATCGATACTTTTTTTTATTTTATGAAAATAGACTAGAAACCATTTAAGTAAAATGATATCCATATATATATATAATATATATATATATATATATATATATATAGATATTATATATATAATGTTGTTAAAATGAATATATTTTTATATCATTTTCATTGCTAATATTGACAATATTTCGATTTATAAAAAAAGCATCATCAGAGCATAATAATAATTAGGTCCGTTTATAGATGTAAATGTTTTAATCCGGACTCATCGAGGGAAACAGACAGACACACACACACACATACACACACACACACACACACACACATAATATATATATATATATATATTATATAACATATGTAATATTATATATATATAAATTTGAAAATTTGCTTTTGGGAGCTTTGTTAAGTAAAGATATTATATGTTTATATTTTTTGAAGGCAATTACAATGCGTATATCGTATAAAATTCGATAATTTTGAAAATAATCATGATAAGTAAACTCGTCAAATAACGCGCGCGACGTGGATCACCGTACAGCTGTTTCAACTTTATTAAGTCTCATCAACGGTGGGTTCCCGGTTTCGATTTCTGTCGAAGGGAAATCGTAGGATATCACCGCTAATGTGACTAAATAAAGTTGAAACAGCTGTACGGTGATCCACGTCACGCGCGTTATTTTCCGAGTTTACTTTGTCATGGTTATTTCAATAATTATCGAATTTTATACGATATACGCATGTAATGCCTCAAACATATAAACAATAATATATATATATATATATATATTATATATATATAAGTAAAGAAATAACAAAAGACTTAAAGATTTAGCATTATAGTCTATTGTTTATAGACTAGCCCTAATTCGTTCTTAGTGGGGTTTATTAATCTAAATTGGCGGTTATTTTCGAAATTGGGTAATGGTCCTTAATTTAATATATATGCATGTGCTCTGTGACTCTAACAATAAGAGCACACATTGAGCTCTCAAGCTGCGACTTGGGTTTTTTTGAAAATAAAACTCTTGTGTTCGTAAGGAAGATTTCTTCTCTGGACTTTTGGATTATATATATATAATATATAATATATATATATATATATATATATATATATATATATATATTATATATATATATTAGTTAAGAATTAATGAAATAAATGAATAATGAAATGAAAAAATCTTTTACAAAGGACCTCTCTCAAGGGAAAAAAAAGTATTTTTAAGAGAAATCCTTAATAGAAAACCCTTTTCATTTTACTGACTCTTTTGAAGCATTAAATCAATGTTAATTAATATATAATATATTGGAGAAGGGAATAAGATATTAAAACTTAAAATAAAAACGAATAGATTAAATTAATGTCTTACCTTTGTGAAATTCTGTTAGGAATTGACATTTTTTTATTGTAGCTAATGTTGTCTGTCTCATTTCCGGTTTATATTGTAAATTAAGTTATTGTTGTGAGGTTTTAAAGGGTCAAATAGAACAAAACGACGGGTAAACAAAAGTAGAAAAATGTATTTAACAAGAAAGTAGACAAATACAAATAGAGGAGATGCTGAAAACTACGTCGAAAATAGAGTATATGGCTTGCTCGCATTGGCTTACTGCGAAGCCACAATGTATCCTGTTTATTTATAGTAACCTGTTGGCATTCCATTGGTCAATAGGTGTATCACCTTAACGTTATATATAATTTGAAAATACAAACGGTCAACATTTTCATAGTAAATAATATTAAATATATTAATATATACAAAAATTTATATATTCATAGTTATGTGGTTGGTGTGTGTGTTTTATATATATATTTTATTATATTATATACATGTTATATATATACCTAATATAATGATTTTATATATATTTTTTAATATATATATATAATATATACATATATATATATATATAATATATATAATTATATTATGATATATATATATCAATGTATATACGGAATAACCTACTTAATATATATATATATATATATATATTATATATATATATATATATATTACAATGGTATATACAGGAATAACTACATTATTATAATATAGCACACTAATGCCCAAACCTGTATTTTTGTACTTCCAAAAATGGATCAGATACAAAAAAAATATCTCATATATATATATATATATATATATATATATATATATATATATATATATATATATATAAGTTAAAAGAAAGGAATGAATCCGACAGTAATGAGCATGAAAAGGTGGAATGAAAACATACACTATGCTGTTATATTATAAATTGTTTCTCTTTAACAGCATTGTGTGATGTTTTCATTCCCCTTTTCATACTCATATATATATAATATATATATATATATATATATATATATATATCAAAACGGAATTAATTTAAAAAAAAAAAAATTTTTTCAAAAAATGTTTTCTATTTTTAACGAATAAAGGCAGCGAAGTTACTCGTTATGATTCGTTTACAAAAAAATGCAATTATTTTGAAAAAAATTTTTATTTTTTATTTTTAAATTAATTCCGTTTGATATATATATATATATAATATATATAATTATATATATATATATGAGCTATGAAAGTTGGAATGAAAACATCACACATGCTGTTAAAGAGGAAAACAATTTAATAACTATAACAGCATAGGTAATTTTTCATTCCACCTTTTCATACTCATTACTGTCGGATTCATTCCTTTCTTTAACTATATATATAATATATATATATATAATATATAATATATATATATATAATATATATTTTGAGATATTTTTTTGTATCTGTATCCATTTTTGGAAGTACAAAAATCAGGTTGGCATAGTGTGCTATATTATAATAATGTGTTATTCCTGCTATATTACCAAGTTTAATATATATATATATATATATATATATATATAATATATATATATTAGGTAGGTTATTCCGGATATACCATTGCAATATATATTATTAATATATATATGATATATATAATATAGATATATATATATATATATGATATATATTATATAATATATATATATATATATTTAAATATATAGTATATATATTTAATATATATATAATAATATAGGTGTATTCTGTATATAACATTGATATTTAATATATAATAATAATATATATATATATAAAACACACACACACACACACAACACATACACCACACAATATGTATATATATTAAATTTTGTAATGATTTAATATATTTTAATATATAACTACTGAAAATGTGACGTTTGCTATTTCGCAAATTCATTATATTAACTGTTATAGGTGAATACACCCTATTGACCAATGAATACGCCACAGGTTACTAATAATAAACAGGATAATTGTTGGCTTAGCAGTAGCCAATGCGAGCAAGCCAATAATCTATTCTCGGACGTAGTTATTCCACATTTCTCTATTGTATTGTCTACTTTCTTATGTTAATACAATTTTCTACTTTTGTTACCGTCGTTTTGTTTTATTTGACCGTTAAAACCTCACAACAATAAACTTTAATTTACAATATAAACCGGAAATGAGACAGACAACATTAGCGTACAAATAAAAAAAAGTCAATTTCCCCCAACAGAATTCACAAAGTAAGACATTAATTTAATTCTATTCAGTTTTTATTTTTAGTTTTAATTATCTTATTCCCTTCTCAATATATTAACTATTAATTACATTGATTTAATGCTTCAAAGAGTCCAGTAAAATGAAAAGGGTTTTCTATTAAGGATTTCTCTTAAAAAATTACTATTTTTTTCCCTTTGGAGAGGTTCCTTGAAAAGATTTTTTCATTTCATTTATCATTTATTTCATTAATTCTTAACTAATATATATTATTATATATTATATATATATATATATATATATATATATATATATACTATATATAAATATATATAATCAAAGTCCAGAGAAGAAATCTTCCACGACACAAGAGTTTTATTTTCAAAAAAACCCAAGTCGCAGCTTGAGGCTCAATGTGTGCTCTTATTGTTAGAGTCACCAGAGCATGCATATAATTAATTAAGGACCATTAACCCAATTTCGAAAATAACCGCCAATTTAGATTAATAAACCCCACTAAGAACGAATTAGGGCTAGTATCTAAAACAATAGACTATAATGCTAAATCTTTAAGTCTTTTGTTATTTCTTTACTTAATATAATATATATATATATATATATATTATATTATTGTTTATATGTTTTGAAGGCAATTACAATGCGTATATCGTATAAAATTCGATAATTATTGAAAATAACCATGACAAGTAAACTCGGAAAATAACGCGCGTGACGTGGATCACCGTACAGCTGTTTCAACTTTATTAAGTCACATTAGCGGTGTATACCTACGATTTCCCTTCGACAGAAATCGAAACCGGGAACCCACCGTTGATGAGACTTAATAAAGTTGAAACAGCTGTACGGTGATCCACGTCGCGCGCGTTATTTGACGAGTTTACTTATCATGATTATTTTCAAAAATTATCGAATTTTATACGATATACGCATTGTAATTGCCTTCAAAAAATATAAACAATAATATACTTTACTTAACAAAGCTCCCAAAAGCAAATTTTCAAATTATATATATATATAAATATACATATGTATATATATATATATATTATAATATATATATATGTGTGTGTGTGTGTGTGTGTGTGTATGTGGTGTGTGTGTGTGTCTGTTTCTCCCTCGATGAGTCCGGATTAAAAACATTTACATCTATAAACGGACCTAATTATTATTATGCTCTGATGATGCTTTTTTTATAAATCGAAATATTGTCAATATTA
>CM042172.1:43575090-43590090 GCA_023376005.1 Doryteuthis pealeii
TTTCGCATGAAGCTCTTCAGGGCTAAAATCTGACTCAGATTTTAGCCCTGAAGAGCTTTATGCGAAACTAATAGTAGGTTCGTCTGACTCAGTAGATTATCTTTATATATATATATATATATATAGGTTGTGCGTGTTTCTGCATTTTTTCTGTTATAACAGAATATGATTTTTCAGCCATAACAGAAAAATTGCAGAAACACGCACAACATATATATATATATATATATATATATATATATATATATATATTCTAGAAATATAATTTGTCAGTCCCAATGTCATGAGAATAGAATCTAGAAAAAGAAATATCAAGAATACTGGACGGAAAGGTCGAAATGGGATTCAAGGATCTTTCTCCACCCGGGTAGGAGATTCTGTTTTGGGAAATTTCCAGCTAACCTATGATCGTCTTTGAAATGATCAAGTCTTTTGGAAAAAAGCAGCTTAGAATCTTCCGACGCACCTTGAATTGGGATTATTTCAGCATGTAACGCGAAAACTTTTCCTCTTCTCTTCATTCTTCGAAAAGATCGTCCCAGCAAGGGTCTAATGGCACTCCCAGTGTATGGATCCGGAACCAAGTTGCTTCCTAAGTTTAGAATCCAAACTTTTTGACATTTGTTTCCGATGGTCTGAATTTTTGAGCTGAAGCTTGATAATTTGTATTATTTAGATTTTTCGGACTGTTGTCCTCATCTTTACTGTTATATATACAACGTTTAAGCCGATGTGTCCTCCGGTCTCTTTCAGTTGTTTCTTGTCCGAATTTTTGAGATGAGGGTTGATCCTTTGTATTATTTAGATTTTTAGGACTGTTGTCCTCATCTTTACTATTATATACACAACGTTTCAGCCAACGTGACCTCCGGTCTTCTTCAGGTGTTTCTTGTCCGAATTTTTTAGATGAGGGTTGATTATTTGTATTATTTAGATTTTTCGGACTGTTGTCCTCATTTTTTATTATTATTTTACAACCTTTCGGACGATGTGCCCTCCGGCATTCTTCAGGTGTTTCTTGTCCGAATTTTGGATATGAGTATTCAGATTTTTGGGGATATAAAGTGTGTGATAGATCTCCGCTCCTACTTATAGACTAGGCGAGATCATGTGATCTAATCCTTGGCCAATCACTGGCAGTTCTCTGATGCTGATACAATACTTAACCGACCCTACTGGTCATAATTACTGTAGCATTCTTTGACGACGGACATAGGATTAAATCACTGGACCTTTACCAATACGCAGGATAGGACTTATACGCTTACCAAAGGATTCCATAACATAGGACTTTCTTTGAGCCCCTTTCAACTGGCCAAGGATGGCTCTTAAAAACTTTACAATGAGACTTGATCATTTGTATAATTAGGATTTAGCTGACATGAAGGCTCCCATATTCGACAAGAAACACCAGGTGGCTCCAGTGCTGAGGTGCAGTGTTACGTTGTAATATTCACGGCACTAAAACGATACATGTACCGTAGTCCTTTTTTCTTTCTTGGTACTAAAACTCCAAAAGTCACCGTGCTGAAATGGTGCCGATAAAAAATCATAACACGAGAAACATGTCGTCACAACTGCCAGCCTTTATTATCGTGCTCGTATAGTGGGCTCCTACCAGAGAGGAGGAAAGGCAGAGAGAAAGAGAGAGAGAGAACACTACTAGATTACTCTCATGAGGTCCGTAACCTACGACCGCCGCCGGCAAAAAGAGGACGAACCCTTTCTTTTTTTCCCCCACGTCACCACGTGACTTCCGGTCAACACCCGACTTCCGCTTGCGGTCAATTCTCCGTTCGGGGTTACGCTACGGTCAAACCATCGCTCTCCTCTTTTGGGTCATCACTATTTTTTAAGCCTTTGTTATTTATTCCTCCTCCTTCCATTAGTAGTCCTAGCTCACAAAAGTCAGGAGTATACCCATCTTGCAACAGCAGTCAGTGTATTCCACTGTCCCTGCCGACAGGATGGCTACATAATTGTGTATTAATTATTAGTATAAGATAGAAATACTTGATACCATTGTAATTGTGTGTGCAAACAAATGATTAGTATCATAGAAAAAGAATTCTTAAATAACGTCGGCATCAAATAACCCAACAAGGGTTTACATGCCGTAGAATAACCCAAGAAATAAACAAATAACTGTAGAATAATCGAGCTAAGTTCCAATTACCGTCGAATTAGTAAGACACGACAACAAAAGTCGTAACTCAATACGAATCTATCTTGATGCAACCCTACTGCAGAATGACAGGGTATTTATGAAATTCCACATCATAGAAATCAAGCAGCTAATCAGAACTCAAGGAATGGAATCACCCAAATACATGAATGGACTATTCTTGATTTCCATAAAATACCAACTGTCTTGGACACTGCTTCAGTTGTGCTTAGCCAGTTGCTGTTGTTCAAACCAACAGTAGACTGACTGACTTCAATATGGCGCAGCGAATGATACAATGGTAGTTTCATTGAAGACGTGTCACGTGTATTAATAAATTTCACATTGAAATGTGTGTAGAGTCATTAGGAATTAAATTGAATATGTCACGTGGTGTCTAATTGAAGTAGTATGTAATTTCGATACTTATCTGGGTCTGTGGTATCTGATATTCTTCATATCTGCTATTCTGGACCGTAGTTGCTGGGTAGCTGGATCTGTTGTTGGGCTGGGTGGCTTCTCTCCGTTCTTTGTGTCTGGAACGACTTGGTTCGTCTTGGGTTCTTTCGTTGGCAGTTATTAATAACGAACACAAGACATTCTTGTTTTTTCTGAGCTCATTCATTTTTTTTTTCATTAACTCTAGTTAGAGGTTTGGATCTTTAACAGACACACACAGCCATTGCAATGCGTGTCCTCCAAACCTTCAGCCAGTCTCTCACATTTACTTATTTCGAAAAAACTTCGAGACGACTCCATCCTCTCACTATCTCGATTTCACTCTTCACCCTGTTAGCACTTTTCGACCAACCAGAAACCAACAGGTCAGCCTTTCACACGTCATCCCAAATTCCAATTAAATTCTACTATTATCTACATGTAAAACTAAATTTTGGGTCTTTCCACATTTCATTATTTTATACAGGTACTGCAATACGTGAAGGTGGCTGTGCAGTCCATGACATGCAACACTCCATTTTGGCCCTTACTTAGGCTAGACGGGCGGTCAAAGAGGCTCTCTCAAATCAATCGGCTGGTCACGTCAAGCCCTAGCTCCTATATAATTGTCCCAGCACTATTGCCCTTAAAGCAAACCCCAATCCTTTTTATCATATGGGTGATAGAATGCGGCGACTGAGGGTCTTCATTTCCTGGGTGTGACGTTAATCTAACTGATGGTGAGGTTCCAGTTCTGGATTTCTGGAGAATTTGGAGCACTCTGGAGCACTATTGCTCCTAGGTCCACCATGACCCGGAGTTGTAGTATCTGTTATGGTCCGATCTCTGGGTTAAATAGAAAAAAATGGCTTTGAAAAAAATGAGTTTAAAAGATGTTGAGATTTTTTTACATATAAGTGTGTGCTAAATGCCCGCTCTTACTCTTGGCCAATCACTGGCAGTACTCGGAGGTTGATACAATACTTAAACCGACCCTACTGGCCATAATTACACGGACATTCATGGACGACGGACAGAGGATTAAATCACTGGATCTTTACCAATACGCAGGATAGGACTTATACGCTTACCAAAGGATTCCATAACATAGGACTTACTTTAAGCCCTTTTCAACTGGCCAAGGATGGCACTTAAAAACTTTTTAATAATAATAATAATAATAATAATAATAATAATAATTTAAAAAAATGCATGAATTCCATCGGATCACGCTGTTATTTTGCCCAGCGACCGGGGCCGACTGAAAACAGCCATACTTCCCCTTGAGAGAGAGAGAGACCGTCTTGGCATTTATGTCCCTCAGCGGCTGAACCAAATTCAGCCAACAGGGGTGACAGGAAGTTTACTATGAGTCACCACTCACGATCAGGAGGTTGAGAGTTCAATCTCTGTAGTCGTCGACTACATATACCACATGACAAGACTTTACAAAAGATGTTGAATACTTATCAAGAATGAATAAGACAAAATTGTGAAACTTGTGCATTTTAAGTGAAAAGAAGCTGCACAGACCCCAGTCCTCTATCTTGGCAATCCCGCAGTTGGTTCAGTGACAGGGGAAAGTCCGAGACGACTGGGCTGCCGAGATGCCACAGGGTGTTGTCTCAGGTAGTATTGAGTCACTTCGCGAGAGGCAAGCCTCCCTGGAAGCCCTAGTGCTCGCCCCCCAAGTGTTGGGGATTTGTGTGAGTAGTAAGTACCCCTAAACCTACAACTATTGATTGATGTGGATGGCCTTTGGCTTCCCTGGAGCTCATCCATCCTTTGACAGCTCTTGTTTTTGTGATACTGGGTGTCCACACACCCACCTCACCAGACAAACCGAGGCATGTCTGATGGGGGTGCCAGTTTAGTCACTAGCAGACCGACCATGGAAAAGATAGTACTAGTTTACATGATACTAGTGGCAGGTAAGAAAGAAGACCTGGCCTCTCTCTCTCTCTCTCTCTCTCTCACACACACACACACACACATATATATATATATATGTGTGTGTGTGTGTGTGTGTGTGATGGCAGCAAACTCGTGTTCGAGTATTGTCATTGTTTGATAAAGCAAAAAAAAAAAAAAAAAGAAAAAAAAAGAAAGAAAGACTGGGTAATCCTTAACTTGTTCCTCGTAAATTCCTACCATAAAATAAATTGAACCCTCATTTTATGTCCGTGTTTTTGCAATAAACGTTTTATTTTTTTTGCACCCGTTATTTTACAATACTAAATATATTTTCTTTATTTATTTTAATATTCACTTCAATGTGTATATTCTAAAAGTTTAAAATAACGGGTGCAAGAAAAATAAAACATTTATTGCAAAAACATGGACATTTACAAAAACGTAAACATATCAAACATAGTAGTAAATTATCATACTGTAGTATGTCAACAGGTCCTGCTAGTCTATATAATGATACTGGTGTTCCTACCAAATACGCCCGTTATCATCTTGCAATCATTTTACATATTGAACTATTTCGCAATAGCTTTTAAGTAAACATATCAAACATAGTAATAATTAAATTATATAATAATTATATAATAATACTGGTGTTCCTACAAAATACCACCGTTATCATCTTTCAACACCCTCTGGTTAAAGATGTGACCGTCTAAATGAGTGTTGTCACCTCAGCTAAATAATAGACCATTCCGTTCTTATTATAAAATGTTTACATTTCTCATGGCAGTAATATTTTTATATGGGTGTGTTTTTGAATGAGGAAGAGTCTATTTGGAAAATGGTCGTTTTTTTTCCATTTTAGTATATTTTAATGCCAATTCTAGTGTGGATTTGTGAGGAGTGTGACCGGGCCCTATTGTCAAAGGCGGATTTGGTCAATCACATGAAATCACAAGAGAGCTACCCGACTGCAATTGTTGTCTCTACCATGCCACACTCTAAGACCCAGCATGATCCTCAACATGAGAACAGTGATGAGTATACAACACCTGTCGACGCAGTCAACACCAATCGTTATGTGTGCCAGATATGTTCAAGGATATGCAGGCATGATTAAAAAGTCACACAAACGGACAATGGATGAAGGAGTGACAGTCGTCTGACAAGACGTTGGGATCATCATCATGTATGTCCGGAGGCAACTGTGAAAGTAAAACAATTAATGACAATGTAAATATATATACTATATATATATTAATTTGCCTTTTCGCTTTTGGAATTTAATGTTTAGACATACAAGCCGGTTCTCAAGTGAGAACTCAGCTAGGAGTTCGCCATTCCTGTTTGGGGTGTCGTGTAAGCACCTGGACCCTAACTAAGCGACTAGAGAATAAACTAGATGGGATCTGCTCAAGAATGCTGCGGGTGATCCTGAACAAGGTGGGGAAACAGCACCCCACGAGAAAGCAGCTGTACGGCCACCTGCCACATATCACACAAACCATCCGAGTAAGACGGACAAGACACGCGGGACACTGCTGGAGAAGCAAGGACGAACTCATAAGCGACGTCCTCCAGTGGAAGCCAGCACATGGGCACGCCAGTGTGGGCCGACCAGTAAAGACGTACATTGATCAGCTCTGTGCGGATACAGGATGCTGCACAGAGGACCTCCCGAGAATGATGAGCGACAGGGACGGATGGAGAGAGATTGTCATGGATATCCGTGCCAACAGCGCGACATGATGATGATGATGTATTTATAAAGTTCACCATCAGATGATGTATTAATAAAGTTCACCATTTTTAATCAGGTAAAATAAAGTTTACTATAAATTTTAAACAGGTAAAAGTCAACAATTCATTCTCAAATCCAGGTGCAACCTACGCGATTCTTTGATCAGAAAAAAATGGCATAAGATCAAGTAAGGCGGACACTCTCTGAATTATATTACTGAATTACTGAGTTTTATCCCCCACTTATAATAATAGAAATAAAATAAGTTTAATAAGATTGTAGATGCGTGAAATCAAGGCACAATTCGATTCTTGAGATGCAAAGGTTGGTACCGAATTCTTCCAGGACGACGATATCATCGAAGACTCTCTGATCTTCACTCATTCGGACCAATTATTTTCTGGCAAAAGATTCTGCATTTTCACGTGTTGAATTCCAATCCCCATCCCCAACATCCAGATGGAGATTTTCCAAATCAGAAAATTCGGTCCAGCGTAATGTGATCTAGCTGAAACCCCTGACACTTGAGTTTCCTTTGGAAAATGGAAATTCAACACCTGGCGATAAATTAACCCCTTGCCTACCGATTCCGAGTACACTCCCTTTGACGAATTGGTTGGTTGGTTGATTGGTTGAATTTCACGGTGTGTCAATCTTTGTTGGGTTATTTTATGCGTTCGGAAATTCATATATGTATGTACATGCATGTATATATGTATATATGCCCTCTGAAATAACTTGTTGTGAATGTGGGAAGATGTGCAGGAATTTAACAGGACTAAAAAGTCACATTCGCGCAGCTCACCATTGAAAATTCTTTGTAAAAAGTATAATCTTGATTTAACTCTTTCGCAAACTTTTTTTTCTTTTATTCTTTTCATCTTTTCATTATGTTCGATTGAAACAGATTATCCTTATCGCTTCTGCGCACTCACCCCCTCTCTATCTTTCCCCCTCTTTCACTCTTTCTTTCTTTCTTATTATAGTTTTTTGAGTAGTATGTCCTATTTCCTCTCTTAGAAATGGTCCATTATTGAGCTGAGGTTACGACATTCATAAAAAATAAAAAATCGATTAAGCGAAACCAGATAATCAGGATTTACATTTTTGCATTTAATCTTGGACAATTTGGACGGTCTAATTTTTAAGTATTAATACATATATATATATTTGCTTGAAGGCATATACATCGCTGATGAGACTTAATAAAGTTTAAACAGCTGTACGATGTTCTAAGCGGGGCACAATATTAGCCGAGTTCGCTTGTCATGATTATTTTCAATAACTATCGAATTTTATACGATATATTCATTGTAATTGCCTTCAAGCAAAAAACATAAATAATGATATACTTTACTCAACAATGCTTCTAAAGCAAATTATCAAATCTCATATATATATATATATATATATAGTCATCCACAGACACGTGTTTCGACTTATCAAGTCTCTTCAGTGTGGCTAGGCATTTCGTGAACTACCTGCAGCCGGGATAGAACTCCGATCGATTAACTATCAGTCAGACAGCTTAACCGCTTGGCTATCGTCACCCACAGAATGCGGGGGATTTTAACTGTTTTAATACAGACATCTGTATATATATATATATATATATATATATATATATATAGTATTAAAATATCAATGTTTTAAGAGCTAGCCTTGTCATAAAATCTGACGATATGAAAAAATGAATTCAATATAGTCTGCCATTCCCCCAGTTATAGAGAAATGCAACTTATTCTAGGGAGTCTCTTTATATATTAAAATAAATGTGTATACACATGACACGAAGTACAGGGTACTATGTCAATTAGTAAAAAAACATAATCCAGCGAGAATAAAAAAACCAAAAAAACAAGAAAAAATTGAACTACCCAAGTTTTGGTAAAATATTGGCTCTGAAAATGGTTCCACTGTGGTTCATAGATAAGTACTCTGTGAGCCGAATGAGGCCCGAGGGACGTGTGTTTGGCACATCCACAATAAAAAAGGAAGAAAGATAAATGATACCCATTAATTCAGTTGTTTTCTGAAGAATTGGACATAAAACAATGATGGAATGTAACCGACCGTAACAGATTGACTCGTCCACCCCAATAATTAATAAATAAAAAAATAAATAAAAAAAAATAATTAAAAAAAAAAGCCGCATCTGCAAACTGTATGTAGATTATAGTTGGTCTGGTTTCGGTTTCTTTATCAATTGTACGACCGTTATCATCTTGCAACACCCCTTGGTTAAAAATGAGACCGTCCAAGATGAAATGCAAAAATGAAAATCCTGAATATCTGCTGTTGCTTATCCGACGAATTCCTATCTTAGTATAAAGAAAGAAAGGGAAGAAAAACGATATGCTACACAGAAAAAAATATAATGAAAATAAAGAAAGAAAGAAAGAAAGAAAGAGAGTAGGTGGAAGATAGAGAGAGGGGTGAGCGTGCGGAAGCGATAACACTAATCTGATTCAATCGAGCATAATGAAAAGATGAAAATGAAAGAAAGAAAGAAAGACCGAGCGCCGAGAGAGAGAGAGAGAGAGAGAGAGAGAGAGAGAGAGAGAGAGAGAGAGAGAGAGAGAGAGAGAGTTAAATCAAGATTAATATACTTAGCTCAGTCGGTAGAACACCCGCCTTCGAATCGCAACATTCTGAGTTCGTGACCAGTCCCCGCCAACTCAGCGTATCACAGATTACTGATCTGTGCGGTAAAGTGGAGAGCGGGCACTAGGTGTGGCGCTCCACCTCAGCAAAAACGATCTTCCTGGTCTAGCGGTAGCGAAAAGAGGATAGAGCCCCTCACTGTCCGGATGATACAACAATAGGCCACTCCGCCAACTTTACTTATTTTATAGATTTTACATATTGAACTATTAGCAATAGCTCTTAAGTAAACATATCAAAAGTTGTAATAATTAAATTATCATACTGTGGTATATCCACAGGTCCTATTAGTAGAGAGAGTTAAATCAAGATTATTATGCTTTTTACATATTGAACTATTTAGTAATAGCTCTTAAGTAAACATATCAAAAGTTGTAATAATTGAATTATCATGCTGTGGTATATCCACAGGTCCTGCTAGCACTTTATTAATACACAAGTTCAAACTAATTTTAGCAGTTTTCTTTTCTAAATATGAAATTAACTTATAGGCGCCCGTCGCGTAATGGTTATCACCGTAAGAAATGGACCTGAGTGCAAATCCTGGTCGAGGCTGGTTGCATTTCAAATAGCGCTTACATCATTGGGGAAGGTGAACATTCAAGTATTTCCCATCCAGCTATGGGTAAATAGTAGGGCAGACTGGGCTCTTTAACCTTGGAAACCGCTCTGAATTCAAACTGTTAAACTCCGCCTAAAACAGACATTGTGTCACATCCTACTCGTGGTGAAGGGTTGGATAAATGCAAGAATATAACAATAAACATTTGAAGATCAGTAGTTACATCTACTCTCATCCTCATCATCGTGTCTCGCTAGTAGCACGGATATTCATGACGATCTCTCGCCAACCGTCCCTATCATTCATTGTCCTCGGAAGGTCCTTGTGCAGTATCCAGTATCCGCGCAGAGCTGGTCAATGTACATATTTACCAACGCCTACGCTCGAGCAGGATGTGACAAAAGTCAATTTTTCAGGCGGAGTTTAACAGGTTTGAATTCAGAGTTTTCCTTCTCCTATATATTTACCAACTCCTCCATAGTAAGATGTGGCATAAGGTCAATTTTTAGACAGAGTTTAACAAGTTTGAATTCAGATTTTTCCTTCTCTTATACTGGTTGCCTAACCATGGTTAAAGATCCCATTCTGGCCTGCTATTTACCCATAGCTAGAGGGAGGCAGGTGGATGCATGCCTTTCCCAAATGTATTAGTGTTATGTGAAATGTAGACAGCTTCGTCTAGGGTTTGAACTCGGGTCGATGAATCCATTTCCTTCGACTCTAACCATTAAACCACGCGCCTTCTTTAAGCTGGTCAATGTAGGTTCTTGCTGGACGACCCAGACCGGTGTGCCTATGTGCAGATTTCCATAGGAGAATGTCGCTTATGAGTTCGTCCCGTTTTTTCAGCAATGCCCATCATGTCGTGTTCATCTCGATTGAATGGTCTGTGTGATGGGGGGGGGGTAAGCCGTACGACTACTTACTACGTGTAGTGTTGTTTCTATGATGTGTCAGATATCGAACAGGGCATTCTTGTGCAACTTCTATCTAGGTGTCTCATTAGGGTCCAAGTGGTGCAGCCATACAGTAGCACTGATACAACTACAACTTGGAAGAATTGCTAACCGGGCTCAACTAGAGAATATACGTTGACGTATATTGCTTTCAACTGCATGTGACCGTAACACACAGTCTTGTGAATCTGACAAAATTGTTTGTTCATGTTGAGGAGATATTTATTAGAAGGAAGAAAAAGCACTTCACAATGTCTAAAGATAAAATATAATAAGGAACAAAGGTGGAAGAAAAGACATTAAAGGAAAATGGAGACGATTGCCATAAAAAATGTATGGTAGGTTATAAGTGACTCTAAAATAATGATAGACATTTCATCTCTTGGGACTTTTACTGAGCAGATCAATCAGCATCTCTTTGAATTGGTTTAGGATGTTTTCCCAACGGTCCAATATTTTTCTGCGTCAGATTTTGAAAAGTAAAACATGTTGGGGATAATTTTCTATTCTTTTCAAATAAGTTTTACCAACTAAGGCCCTATAATAATAATAATAATAATAATAATAATAATAATAATAATCTTATTATAATGGAGATTGTGGGTTTGTCTGTCTGTAACCGAAACTATATTACTGTACAAGTCACAATTCCTTTTGTTATTTACATACATGATTTTATTTTTATTTAAACCTCAGTTATTAATAAAATTGTTTTACATTATTAAGACTGTTGACCATATCTACACACTGCCAACATGCAATTGTAATTATATATACAACAAAATAGTGGTTTACAGTGTGAATGGGAAGGCTAATTTGCATATTGATCTTAAAAATGTGATTTTAATAAATATATGCTTAGTATTATTGATTTCTAATTCTTTGGTTTTATCTTATTGAATATGAGCAAAAATCTCGGGGATGAATCTTAAGAGAAATCCATTAACAAGAAGAAATGACTGTAATATTATTCTTTACTTCCTATTTTAACTAAATAGTTAAATTAGGAAAATTTATCAATGAAAGACGGGAGTAACGGAAAATGATGGAAGAGTTAGTTTCAAAGTTGTTCTATTTTTCAATCATGCCCCCTCTGTTCCAAATCTTTTTATCTGCATTTTTATTCAGTTTCTTTAGCCTTTCTAATTTAATATGATATTTTATTATATTAAAACTTAAATACTTGCACCCGGAGGGTGCATATATTTGCTAGTTTTATTAATAATAGAATTTAGATAAAAATAAAATCATGGAGAATGTGATGTAAATAACTAAGGGAATTGTGACTTGAGTAGTGATATAGTTTCGGTTACAGACAGAAAAACACACAATCTCCATTATAATAAGATTATTTAAAAAAAAAGTAGATTGAAAGACTTTCGGTCTGTAACGAATTTATCGATTTCAGCTTTTATTAGTTCAATTAAGAATCGCCAATTCCTTTAAGCTGATGCGTTGTTGACGAGAGGCAGGGAGGGTGGGGTGTGGGAAGAGGTCCCCTCCTGTGTGCGAGTGGATCGACAACGACACTAGTATTGACACAATACTTACCAACTAAGAACTGTGAATGGGTTGATTAGATTAAAGGCCGAACGTAGGTGGTAATTACGTTGAGTGTCACCAGTTGGAGGATCCACGGCGACTATTAACAAATAATCAGTTGGAATGCCACGTTGCAAGTGCTCGGCAGCAGGTTAAACTCTATTTGATTAGTAAGTTTGCATTTCGCCATGAAAATCCCCCACCCCAAACCCCGCTTACACACACACAGACACACACACACACACACACACACACACACACACACACACACACACACATATATATATATATATATATATATATATAGAGAGAGAGAGAGAGAGGGAGAGAGACACACACATTTATATAGGTACATTTGCCACATATACATTATACATATATAGATACACTTGCCATCTATTTTATATATATATATATATATATATATATATATAATATATATATTATTATATATTATATACATATATTATATATATATATATATATATATATATATATATATATATATATAATTATATATTATTATACATATATAGGTATATTTGCCATATATATATATATATATATATATTATATATATATATATATATATATATATATTATACATATTATATTATGTATTATTATACATATATAGGTACCTTGCCATATATTATATATATGTATTATTATTATTATACATTATATATTATTATACATATATAGGTACATTTACCACACACAAACACACACACACACTCACACACACACACACATATATACATATTATATATGTGTGTGTGTGTGTGCGCGCACTTGTGTGTGGTGGCAAATGTACCTAAATCCATTATTTGCAGATAATTATCGTTTACCGATTAATAATTCTAATATTTTGTAGCGCAAACCTGCGCACATGCGCATAAACACATCATGTGGTGCAATAATTAACCAGCTAGGCTAGTGAGTTCGATTCTCACTGGGTATCCCATATGTTTTGGCCTTGTATCACAATTAAGTTAAGCATATGATGTATTTTGCGGGTTGTAATAGAGAGTTAGACTCGCAGATGATTGTTAGTGAGTTCGATTCTCACTGGGTGTCCCGTATTTCTGGCTTTGAGCGACAATTAAACTTAGCATGTGTACTTTGTGAGATGTCATAATTAGCAAGTTAGGTTAGTTGAACATTGTTAATGAGTTCGATTCTCACTGGGTGTCCCATATTTCTGGCCTTGTGTCTCAACTAAGCTAAGCATGTACTTTTCAGGATGTAATAGTTAACAAGCTAGGCTAGCAGACCATTGTTAGTGAGTTCGATTCTCACTGAGTGGTCCATGCTTCTAATTTTTGCCACAACTAAGCTAAGCATACGATGTACTTTTCAGGATGTAATAGTTAACAAGCTAGGCTAGCAGACCATTGTTAGTGAGTTCGATTCTCACTGAGTGGTCCATGCTTCTAATTTTTGCCACAACTAAGCTAAGCATACGATGTACTTTTCAGGATGTAATAGTTAACAAGCTAGGCTAGCAGACCATTGTTAGTGAGTTCGATTCTCACTGAGTGGTCCATGCTTCTAATTTTTGCCACAACTAAGCTAAGCATAGTAAATATAGTATACTTTGCGTGGTGTAATATTTAGAAAGCTAAACTAGCAAGCCATTGTGAGTTTGATTCTCACTGGGTGCGTCGTGGTTCTGGTTTTGGGTCACAACTAAGCTAATCTTAGAAAATAGCTACTCAGATACACACGCTTAAACGCACAAGTACATTACGGCCAAGTCACACTGAAAACACCGGTTCCCGCTAGATCATCGAAGTTAAGCAGTGACGAGTCTGTCAAATACATGGATGGGTGACCAATTAAGCAATTGCAAGTATTGTTAGCAAAACTGAGTCCTTTGTTTATTAAAATGACTTCATTCGGCATTAGATAACCCTAAAAGATTTGAGATGCCATAAAAATAACCAAACAACTAATCTTTCCCCGTCTGTAACTATTTATCTTTCTGTCCTAGCCTGTCTCTATCTGTCCCGGTCTCGTTCTATCTATTTATCTATCTGTGATGAGCCTGTTCAATACTTAATTGGGTGAACACTTAAGCAGTAGTAAGTTCTGTAAGCAACCTGAGTCCTTTGTTTATCAAAATGACTTCATTCGGCATTAAATGACCCGAAAAGGGTTGATATGCCATAAAAAACAACCAAACAAGTAACCTATCCCAGTCTGTTTATATATATATATATATTATATATATATATATATATATATATATATATGTTGTATTTTAGGTGTTCTCCGTATGCTTCTCTCGGTATATATATTTAAAAAAAATGTTTTTTTTAAATTGGGCGTTATTGTGAAGCATTAAAAATAAATAAATGAATGAACTCGATATTATGGAGTATTGGATTCACTTATTTTTTAATTATTTTTTTTCTTCTCTCATAAATTTTCAGGTTCGTTAGATACCCTTTGTCAAATGTTACTGTTCAACGGTTTCTTTGTCTCTGTTGTTATCGACAGTGGCAGCGTTTGTGAAGTATTTGTAATAACGGAGAATTCCAATATCTGCGTTTAATCCCTTCACGTGCGTTTGTAATTTTAGAATCCATTTAGTTTCTGATTGTTTTCTAGATTGCGTTGCTGGAAATGCGTGTTCTAATAAGATGCATTTGAGGTGTGTAAGGTTGTGTGATAAGGTGTTAAAATGAAGTGCTATTGTACTATGCGGGGATTTGAGATTTATAGTGGATTTGTGGTTATTTAGTCTTAGTCTAAAGGGTGTTGATGTTTCTCCCACATATCCACTATTTCTACATTGTGTGCAGTATATATAGTATATAATGTTAGCGCTATCGCATGTTAGGTGTGGCGGATGGATTGTTATGTTTGTGTAGGGTATTTTTATTTCGGTTTTCGTATGTATGTGGCTGCAAACTTGGCATCTAGGCTTATTGCATCGTTTATTACCTTTCCGTACGGTGTTATGTAAATTTTTCCTGTATGCACACACATACGCAAAAAATACACTCACTTA
>CM042172.1:43595090-43600220 GCA_023376005.1 Doryteuthis pealeii
GAGAGAGAGAGAGAGAGAGAGAGAGAGAGAGAGAGAGAGAGAGAGAGAGAGAGAGAGAGAGGGAGAGAGAGGAGAGAGAGGGGGGCAGGCAGGGAGGTATTCAATAAATAGAGGTGAACCAGCCGAACCTCCCACATCCACAAAAAATAGAAAAATAAAAATAAAGTGAAAACTTAGATATAAGAAAAAAACAATTAAACTTTTTGTTAACACACACACACACACACACACACACACACACACATATATATATATATATATATATATATATATATATATGCTGGGGGGAAACAAATATTATTCGATCATCATGTTGGTCCGAAAATAACCGTTGGCTCTTTGTCTACACAATCGTAACTTTGGTGTATATCACTTACATTGACCACATTTTATTTATGAATAAAGTAAAGTATATGTCCATTTTTATAAATATATATATTATATATATATATATATATATATATGAATATATCTATATGAATATATTATATATATATATATATATATATATATATATATATATATATATATATATATATTACTTAGAATCTTATTTCAAGGGTTATAAATTCCACAGCTCTTCTTCCTTGCTTCTTTCTGTCTTTCTTTCTTTCTTTCTTTCTTTACTTGCTTACACCGACCTTCTTTCTCTCTTTTCTTCTTTCTTACTTTTTTGTTTTCATATCTCATACTTCTCTTTGTGTGTGAGTAATTGGGCGCCTTACCCACGACACAAAACCCAACATGCCATAAAATCCAGCCAACCAACCAACCACCAATCAACCAACCAACCAACCAACCTTACTTAGAATAGAAACAATAAATATGTTTCACACTCTTCTCATTTTAGAAGTTATAAATTTCACAACTCTTATTTTCTTTCGTACATAGACTTTCTTTTTTTCTCTTTCCTTCGTTTTTGTTTTGTTTTCATTCATCCTTCGATATTGGAAACCGCCACTTTTATGTATCGAGCTCTTTGCATTTGCCTTCTCTGACGTCATTACTTACGTACACAAATAGAAACACAAATACAGAGTTATATTACCACATACGGACACACACACTGACGCCACCCACACAAAACGCTGAGAATTATATTTTGTCCCATCTGGTGAATAGGATTATATTCTATTTCTAAACCGAACTAGCCAAACTTATTCATGTTTCTCTCTTCAGATCTACAATGGTCAGAGACATGCAACACCCCACTTTGGCCCATACTTAAGGCTGCATGTGTTGTATACCCTTTCTTTCCTTACTTCTATTATTCTTCAGCTCATCTTTGGTATCTTACGTTCTTCTGCTAGCGACTCTTCTAACGTCTCTTCTAGTGTCTGGACTTCGCTTGGTGGTCGGTCGGTCGCACTTAATTCATTTCTTCTTCTAGATCAGTCTTGTTGCCAAGACATTCATCAACCACAAAACCATATTATTCATGTAAACTTTTATTTACTTAACTAAACATATTTCTCTAATTAAACATAGCGCGCGCATGCAGGTGAGTCCCAGCTAGGGCAGTTATATCTTCTCTGCCTGACGTCCAAGCTGAAACTGAGAGCCAACCAGGTCCCACATGACTTCACGTATTTCGCGGTCTTTCCGTACTATTCCATGGAAAGTCCTGCCCGTGATATGAAAAGGGGCCACCCCTTTAGAAATACAGGGGGTTGACAATAATCTATGCATAGATTATGTAACACATGGTCGGTCGGAGAGGCCCCCACCAATCATTAGCCTTGCTAAATCAAACCCTAGGACCTATATGATTGTCCCAACCATATTGCTCTTATGGTGACCCCCAACCGTTTTTATCATATATGTGCTAGAAAGTGGTGGCTGAGGGTCTTAGTGTCCTGGGTATGATGTTAAACTCTATCTGATGAAATTCCTATTCTGGAGTTCTGGTAAATGTGGAGTACCCCTTCATCACCATTACTCCCAAGTCCACTCTGACTCGGAATGGTACGAGCATCGAGCGGGAATCGAACCCGAAATAAATAATACCTAATAATATCCGTCTTAATTGGATAATGTTCTACTAGGGATGATAAAAATTCAGAAGAAAATTCATTTGATATACAAAAAGAAAAAAAAAATGTTTATCACCTCAGTTGATAATACGATCCCAATGTAGAAGTACCTCCCCTTTTCAATACAGGAGAACTGAAGCTTTATGTTTTTATTCATTTTAGGACATTGCTACCCAGATTTTTTAATTTCATTTTAATAGAGCAATTGTATAATTTTAAGGTACAATCTATTTTAGTTTCATTATTAAAACAGTAGACAAGTAAGCTTTCACTTTCAAATTCTTTCACAATTTTTCCAATTCTCTTGGGAGGTCTAGATATATTTCTAGCTTTTCACTTTCTTTCACTCATCTAATCTACCATTTCTTTTATTCATTGGCCAACTGGAAACGGTTAAATCTCCTGATAGATTTTCTTTCATAGAATTATTATTCATTTATGGGCGCTATTGTCCCATCTATGGGTTAAAGAGAAAAAATAGTTTTAAAAAACCGAGTACTCATGAAGAATGAATAAACAAAATGTCTTCGATATAAATAAACCCACTGTTGTATAGGATTACCTCAGGAAAATTAATGGGTCCCAACTAAAGCCGTTTAACTCCTACCTTGTAATCTATCCTGTGTAATTCATTTCTAAGAAAATATTGAAATGTATTTACAATTAGCTTGAAATGGTGAGGGAAGAAAAAATAAAAACACTGGGACGTATGGATACGATTTTACTGCGTCCTTTTAGATTTTTTGTGTCAGGGACGCAGGGCGTGTACCTATCAGCTTTTCTGAATACCCCTTAAAAAAACAACAACTCTTGTATGTGACCATATATTGTACGTATGAGAATGGTTGCGCCTGTCTCAGAATTTAAGTGACAGACAGACAAGAGGGGAGTTAGTATGTGTATGGATTCCTGATAGTATAAATTTACTACTACCTAGTATTTGACTTTGCCTCTCATTCACTATTCCGCCCTGTCGGCTGGGGCGTTAGAATGCACCGACTGCACCTCTGCAGAGGGGTAAGACTCCCCCAATGGGGCCACCTGTTGACCGTGGGTGGCGACCCGTGATGCTTAAGGATAGAGCCCAGGTGGATGAGCAGTTCATGATATGCAATACTCCACTTTGGCCCTATCTTGGGCTAGACGGGTGGTCGGAGAGGCCCCCTCCGATCAATCGGCTGGTCACGTCAAACCCTAGCACCTATATGATTTTCCCAACCCTATTGCCCTCATGGCAAGCCCCACCCCTTTTTATCATATGGATGCTAGAAGGCGGTGGCTGCGGGTCTACATGTCCTGGGAATGACGTTAAACTCTATCTGATGGTGAGGTTCCAGTTTTGGAGGTTTGGGGAATGTGGAGCACCCCATTCATCACCATTGCTCCCTGGTCCACTGTGACCCGGAGTGGTAGTACCTGTTAGGGTCCCATCTATGGGTTAAATAGAAAAATGTATTTATAAAAAAATTGTATTATCCATTAAGAATTGATTTATTTGAAAACTTTATCGGCATTAAATGACCCACTGAGATTGATATGCCGTAAAACAAAACAAACAAACCAAATCATTCACTATTATTAAATATCTTCTCTTTGTGTTTGAGTAATTGGGCGCCTTATCCACGACAGGAAACCCAGCAAAGGTTGACATACCAAAAATCCAACCAACCAACCAACCAACCAACATTACTTAGAATAGAAACAATAAGAATACCTCACACTCTTCTTATTTCAGGAGTTATAAATTTCACAACTCTGTTTTCTTTCCTACATCGATTTTCTTTCTCTCTCTTTCCCTCTTTTTTTTTTGTTTTCATTCATCCTTCGATATTGGAGACAACCACTTTTATGTATCGAGCTCTTTGCATGTGCTTTCTCTGACGTCATTTCTAACTCACGCAAATAGAAACACAAGTAGAGAGTGATATAACCATATACAAACACATTACAATACACAACACACACACACACACACACACACACACACACACCACACACGCGCGCGCGCGCCACTCACACAAAACCCTGAGAATATATTCTGTCCCATCTGGTGAATAAAATTATATTCTATTTCTAAACCGAAGTAGCCAAACAAACTAATTCAAGATAATGTTTCTCTCTTCAGATCCACAATGGTAAGAGTTGGTACAAATGAGTTCTGATCCGCCATTGTTAAAATTAGGATCTATTTTTGAAAGGCACCTGTTACTTTACTTACATGCAAATAAATCTTGGTTGGTTGGTTGGGTTTTACGGCGTGTCAACCTCTTGGTTATTTTATGCCGAATACTTCTATTGGTAATTTGGGATTAAAAAATGTTTAATGCCCACAAAGTTTTGAAATAATTTCATTTTTAATGGATAATACAATTTCGTTTATAAACTCATGTTTTCTATTTACTCCATTAGTACCTAACAGGTACTACCACTCCGGGTCAGAGTGGACCAGGGAGCAATGGTGAAGGGGTGCTCCACATTCCCCAAACCTCCAAAACTGGAACCTCACAATCAGATAGAGTTTAACGTCATTCCCAGAATATGTAGACCCTCAGCCACCGCCTTCTAGCACCCATATGATAAAAAGGGGTTGGGGGTTGCCATGAGGGCAATAGGGTTGGGAAAATCATATAGGTGCTAGGGCTTGACGTGACCAGCCGATTGATCGGAGGGGGCCTCTCCGACCATCCGTCTAGCCCAAGATAGGGCCAAAGTGGAGTATTGGAAGTCATGGACTGCTCAGCCACCTGGGTTCTATCCTTAAGCATCACGGGTCGCCACCCACGGCCAATAGGTGGCCCCATTGGGGGAGTCTTACCCAGAGGTGCAGTCGGTGCATTCTAACGCCCCAGCCGACAGGGCGGTCTTACAATGTGTCTTATATATCACTAAGAAATATTTGACATGTTTGAATATCAACAAAAGCAGCCACATACCAAAAGCAGAGGCTTAGAGGCTTTTGTCTTCATTAATAATTTATTTTTCTTTAAACACGAACGCCCTGACGAAGGTTGGTTAAACAAACCGAAACACTGCAACGTCGACTATTAAACATGACTCGTTTATGAACTTGCTGTTATTTTTTATCTTTATCTCTCTC
>CM042172.1:43605320-43636678 GCA_023376005.1 Doryteuthis pealeii
GCTGACAGGACGAGTGAGGAAGAAAGTGTTTGGACGGCAAGTGAAATCTGACGACTGCTATTTGAAGTGAGAGTGGCGTGTTCGGTTGGGAAAGGAATTGCATTTCGTTTGCTGGAGAGACTTGCAAAGGATTAATATTACCTTGAATCTTTTGGACCCTTTTCAAAACAGTGAATTTCCTATTCCATTGTTACTACTGCCATGAATTTACCACAGGTGAATTCGTTGGATGGAGCAGGATAAACCAATCCAGAATGAATGCCATCACAGAAACAGAAACAACCCTTGTTGGGTTATTTTATGCCGAAGACATTTTGTTTTATTCATTCTTGTTGGGTATTCAAATTTTAAACACATTTTGAAAAAAACTATTTTTTAAGTATTTAACTGAATTTTACTGCCTACTTTACTTTTTTACTATTTTCTAACTTTATCATATACAACTAAATATATAGGTTAGTTGGTTGGTTGGATTTTACGGTATGTCAACTCTTGTTGGGTTATTTTATGCTGAAGACATTTAGTTTCATTCCTTTTTCATATGTATTAAAAACCTCTTTTTAAACTCAATTTTTCTATTTAACACATAGATGGGACCCCAACAGGTCATACCACTCTGAGACATGGTGAACCTTGGAGTAATGGTATTTGAGAATCGCATACGAGAGAAACTGTCTATTTCTTCCCTGAATAAAATGTGTCTTTTTTAAACGTTTCATATTTTCGATCTTAGTGTAATAAATTAATTTTTAATTTTTATTAATAAATCTCATCAATTTCTCCCAGTCGAAAAGATGGCTGAAAGGGCCTTTGGTTATAACCAATCTTTTAATATATATATATATATATATATATATATATATTCTAATTTTTTAATTTATATATATTGGAATTAACCTATTTGATGGTTAATTACCTTTTTTTAATCAAATATTAGAATTTATAAATTTGTGATAAATTCTTAAAATGAAATTACTTTGATCTATATGGAATAAGATTTCTCTAGAATTCTTAATTAACTCTGAGGGTTTTGCCTTCCTTGTTTGTGATGTTCATTCATTATATGATATATATATATATATATATATATATATATATATATATATATATATATATATTATATAGGTATACCCAAAATGGTCCTGAAATGCGTTTTTGAAGAAATGACATACAGAAAATAATTTACCAAAAATCAGGGAATTATCGGATTTTAATGAAATTTTCAGTGTTTATTTATCAATGAACGATCTTTATAATGCATCATTTATCTTATTTCAAAACTTTTTCATTTTTTTCAGGTCACTTAATTTTGACCCCCCCCCCTTATGTTGGGGGCGTAACATTTTTGCGAGTTGATCTTATACTGTACTAATTACAGTATAAATAAAGAGATGAAAGACTGAAGTTATGAATAGAAAAAAAAATTATACGGTGGCTTTTCTATGAGAAAATAAGTACCGAAAATCGAAAAATAAAATGTAAAAAAATAATAAATAATTAATTTTTTGGAGATTTTTTTTACTCATTTCGATAATTATTTAATTGGCTATTATCTTATAAAAGAAAAAATATACATCGATATTTTTTCTGCTTAAAAAGGGGGGGGGTACATTTTCAATCGAGTTTTTCTTAAAAAGTATACTTTGATATAATAAAATAAGGTTTGCATTAAATAGATATTTATTTTAGAATCTAAAATATAACATTTTAAACTTAACATCAGGCTTTTCATATTTTAAATGAATTTTATATATTAATTTTTCATAGCAAAAATACTAAATTAAAGTTTTGATATAAAATAACTGATGCATTATAAAATTCATTAATTGATAAATCAATACTGAAAATTTCATTAAAATCGGGTAATTACCTGATTTTTGGTAAATGTTTTTGCAATCGCGAATGTTAATTAAAATTGTAAATAAAAACCATTGAAAAAGAGACAAAATGGCGGATCGCGTTTTTATTGACCAAAACAAATCCCTTTAAATGTATTAAAAATAAACTGCATATGTAATGATATTTTTCTTTTTTTAATGATGGTCATTATGTTACTACTTATCGTTTTAGACAAAAGTTTGACCTTAAATAATAGATTTAATTAATTTTATTCGTTTTTAAAAACGTAGAAGACGATTTTTTGGGTATAGCTAATTTATAACTATTTCTAAGCTGCCATTATTCACTCCACCCCAACGTGTAACAAAGCGGCAAATAGGGAATGGTTTTTAGAGTGATGTTTGTTGCATCGAGAGAAATTTAGCATTTAAATTTAGCATTCATTTTGAAAAGCTTTTTCCCTCCGAGATGATCACATGGCTGCTCGGTCCCCTTT
Organism: Doryteuthis pealeii; assembly: GCA_023376005.1. Lineage (NCBI taxonomy): Eukaryota > Metazoa > Mollusca > Cephalopoda > Myopsida > Loliginidae > Doryteuthis > Doryteuthis pealeii. Next base: position 43,607,656 of record CM042172.1, read on the forward strand.
TTTATTTCTATCTTTTTTATTTTCATTTCTATCTTTCCTTTCTTTGTTCCTTCCTTCCTTTCTTTCATGCTTTCTTCATTTCTTCTTCTCTTTGCCTTCCTTCCTCTCATTGCCTGTCTTTCCCCCCTCCCTTTCTTTTGTTGTCTTCCCCCCCCATTTCCTTTCTTTGTTTTCCCTTTCTTTATCTTTCAGTCTTTTTTCCTCTCTTTTTTTTTTTTTCCTTCTCTTTCCCTCCTACGTTTCTTTTGCTCTCATCCTTTCTTCCTTTCTTTGTCCGTCTTTCCCTTTCTCTTTATTTGTCTCCCCTTCTTCCTTTATTTCCCCCCGTCTTATTTCTTTCCTTTCTCTTTCAAGATATGACAAGGTGTTCTACGGACACACAACAAAATGGATGGTTTGTTTAGTTTGTTTTTTTTTGTTTTTTTTAACGTTTTGATAATTTGCCAAGTCGAGAGGAAGATAGAAAGATGATTAAGTAATCATCAGGAACGAATAGAAGAAGAAGAAGAAGAAGAAGAAGAAGAAGAAGAGAAGAAGAAAAGAAGAAGAAGAAGAAGAAAAGAAGAAGAGAAGAAGAAGAAGAAGAAGAAGAGAAGAGAAGAAGAAGAAGAAGAAGAAGAAGAAGAAGGAAGAAGAAGAAGAAGAAGAAGAGAAGAAGAAGAGAAGGAAGAAAAAAGAAGAGAACAAGAACAAGAAAAGAAAAAAAGAAGAAAAAGAAGAAAAAAAAAAAAAAGAAGAAGAAAGAAGAAAGAAGGAAGAAGAAGAAGAAGAAGAAGAAGAAGAAGAAGAAGTGGAAAAAGGAGAAGAAGAAAAGAAGAACAAGAAGAAAAAAAGAAAAGAAGAAGAGAAGAAGAGGAAGAAGAAGAAGAATGAGAAGAAGTGGAAGAAGAAGATCAAGAAGAAGAACAAGAAGAACACGAAAAAAAGAACAAGAAGAAGAAGAAGAAAAAGAAGAAGAAAAAGAAAAAGAAGAAGAAGAAGAAGAAGAAGAAGAAGAAGAAGAACAACAACAACAACAACAAAAACAAGAACAAGAACAAGAAGAAACAAGTTGAGAAGTGAAAGAGAAGATAAGAAAAGACGAAGAATGATATGGAAAAAGAGAAAGGAGTAGGAGCAAAATTAAGAGAGGTGAAAAAGAATTACAAGGGAATACGAAGAATAAAAGAAATAAAGAAGAATGTAAATTAAAGAAAGAAATTAAAAAAAGAAGCAGATTGAGAACAAAAAGATGAGAAAGTTGAACGATCAAAAAATTAACCGGAGAGAATTGCTGCTGCTGTTGTTATTGTTGTTGTTGTTGTTGTTTCTTATAAAAAGTCTTTTATTCGATTTGTCCCAAAAAAGTGACGTCACCCGTGATAGCCTAACTGCATTCTTTTTTCTTAATCGCTTTCAAAGGAAAACGAATTTACAACTCAACTGTTGTCCCCGATCAGGATCAATTAAGAAAAGAATTCCAAATAAAGTCACAAATATCGGGTGTATATTCCCTTAAGCATCACAGAGACTAAAGTAAGGAACCGTTTTTTCTTCATCTTCTTCTCCAAAATAGATTATTGATTGTAACATTTCAAGGTTGATTCTTTGCACCTATTACCAAGGCAGTAAAAAAAAAACAAAAAACAATTAATCTATTTACTAATCGTGACATACCAAGGACGAGATATTTATCAACATATCTGGCAGTAAGTTTTATTTATTGATACGTCGGTACCCTTATATAATTGGCCTCCCTTTTGAATTTGGCCTACGAAATCATGTCTCTCTTATTGTATGTGGCCTACCATAAAAAGCATATTATAAGGTTATAAAGTCGTCGGGGCGGCCTAATGTTGGTATCAGCCATGCAACGAGGGAGTCTATCCCCTTTTCACTAGCGGTAGACCAAGGAGATTATTTTTAGCATCTGAGGTGGAGCGCCACACCTACCATCAGCTCCTTACTTTACCGCACAGATCCCTGTGCTACTCATACGCTGAGTTGGCGAGGGTGGGTATTGAACTAGGAACCTTGTGGTTTCTAGCCGAACGCTCTACCGACTGAGCTAACCCCTGCCCTACCTAACCCTAACCTTATTTCAGAATTTTAGAATAAGTTAGAATTAAATAGATCTCTGATTCATGTAAATTATAGATAATTTTAAAAGATAAAATTATTCTTGATTACTATATACAGCTTATGACTGAATTGCATTTCTTGAAATTGAATATATGTGAAAAAATAATTAGTTTCAATAAATTGCCTACTACTTATATCTATAAATATACTCTTACTGAGGTAGGACACATTCAAACCGGGTAGGCCACATACTATAACGGCACCGATACGTCTATCTATATAACTAGTATCACTTACAGATCATAGACTGTATCGTAGATTTTGGGAAGACTAAGTGGTTTGAAAAATTGCTGTAATTATTTTTCGACTTGTGGAAGTTAATCATTTTGTCTTCTCCATTGTGTTGTTAACGTTGGAATAGTGAGACTGTGCACCATGTGATTTTCTTTGCTGGAATTATCACAAATATTCTTCTGAATAAATAGTTTAGAATACTTCTCCCATAAAATAAGTATGTAAATACTTATATACTTACTCGAACCAATAAAGCCAAAACTACAGTATTGCGCTCTCCCCATAAAAACAAACTATATATATATATATATACTAGCAAATATAGTTAAATTTTATAATAAAATATCATATTAAATTAGAAAGGCTAATGAAACTGAATAAGAATGCAGATAAAAAGATTAGTAACAGAGGGGGTATGATTGAAAAATAGAACAACTTTGAAACTAACTCTTCCATCATTTTCCATTACTCCCTTCTTTCATTGGTAAACTTTCCTAATTTAACTATTTAGTTAAAATAGGAAATAAAGAATAAAATTGTAGTTATTTCTTCTTGCTAATGGATTTCTTTTAAGATTTATTCCTGAGATTTTTACTCATATTTAATAAGATAAAACCAAACAATTAGAAATCAATAATACTAAGCATATATTTATTAAAATCAAATTTTTAATATCAATATGCAAATTAGCCTTCCCATTCACACAGTAAACCGCTATTTTGTTGTATATATAAATACAATTGCATGTTATTAGTATGTAGGGTTAGCTCAGTCGGTAGAGAGTTCGGCTAGAAACCACATGGTTCCTAGTTCGATACCAGTCCCCGCCAACTCAGCGTATGAGTAGCACAGGGATCTGTGCAGTAAAGTAAGGAGCTGATGGTAGGTGTGGCGCTCCATCTCAGATGCTAAAACAATCTCATTGGTCTAGCGCTATCGAAAAGGGGATAGACTCCCTCGCTGACTGGCTGATACCGACTTTAGGCCGACCCGACGACTTTAGAAAAGATATGGTCAACAGTCTTAATGATGTAAAACAATTTTATTAATAATTGGGTTTTAAATAAAAAAAATAAAATCATGGAGAATGTGATGTAAATAACAAAGAGAATTGTGACTTGAGTAGGAATATAGTTTCGGTTACAGACAGAAAAACACACAATCTCCATTATAATAAGATATATATATATATATCATTATCATCATCATCATGTCGCGCTTACAGCGCAGATATCCATGACAATCTCTCTCCATCCGTCCCTATCGCTCATCATTCTCGGGAGGTCCTCTATGCAGCATCATGCATCCGCACAGAGCTGATCAACGTACGTTTTTGCTGGTCAGTCCACACTGGCTTGTCCATGTGCTGGCTTCCACAGGAGGACGTCGCTTATGAGTTCGTCTTTGCTTCTCCAACAGTGTCCCGCGTGTCTTGTCCGTCTTACTCGCTCAACCATCGATGGCAAACTCCTAAACTCTGTAGAACAATTTAGATACTTAGGCAGTAACATCTCCTCCACAGAAAACGACGTTAATGCACGTATAGGAAAAGCATGGGCCGCTATAAATAAATTATCGATCATATGGAGGTCCGATCTCACAGACAAGTTAAAGAGACATTTCTTCCAGGCCGTTGTCGTGTCAGTACTGCTGTATGGCTGCACCACCTGGACCCTAACTAAGCGACTAGAGAATAAAATAAATGGGGCTGCACAAGAATGCTGCGGGTGTTCCTGAACAAGACGTGGAAATAACACCCTACGAGAAAACAGCTGTACGGCCACCTACCACACACACACACACACACACACATATATATATTATAAAATGGGTACAAGAGATAACCTACTCGAGTTTCACCATGATGATCTTCAGGGTTAAATCCACTGAATTAATCGAGACACCGATTAATAGCCGATTTCACGTATGTGTTCATTTAATCCTGAAGATCATCATGGTGTAACTCGAGTAGGTTATCTCTTGTACCCATTTTATGATAAATTTGCTCTACTTAGTATTGAGCACTTTGTGTTTGTTATATCGCTGACTTACACCTCTGAATTCCACACTTACTAACCATCGTGACCAAATTCACCGGAAAGTCAACTTTTCCTTTATATATATATATATATATATATATATATATATATATATATATATATATTAGTCATTCACAGACACGTGTTTCGAAGTTTACTTCTCATCAGTGTGGCTCGACTTTTTAACAGCTACCTCTACCCGGGTGCAAAACCCAACAGAATTATCATCCGTCAAGCTCCTTAACCTCTCGGCCTCGGGAAATGTCAGCTAGGGGCGAACAATTAATTGGTAAACTTACAGGATGTATGTTTTTACAATCACCAGAGAACTCCAGTCTGTAAACAACAGGCGAGTATTTGCTTTTACGCTAAACGGTGAAAGGTCAACTAATGTCTCCCCTACAGTGCTCAACCATGAAAGTTGGGAACATTATATATATATTCATTTATCTATTATAGTGAACAATACATTTATGGTGCAATTGTTAACTTTGGTTTCCAGGCAGCATGCTTGCTACCCTTCATCACGACAAAGCACCTGGTAGAAAATATATATATATATATATATATATATATATATCAAATCTCTCTCTCTCTCTCTCTCTCTCTCTCTCTCTCTATATATATATATATATATATATATATATATATATACATATAATATTTTTTTGCCCTCATATTCAACATTGCATTTTTTTCTCTCTAGACCGTCGGACATACCTTGAGAAAGGGTGAAGGTTCACACGAAATATCGGAATAGATTAAACCAGGAACAGAGCAACGGTTGAATATATAAAAAATCTGATTTTTGTTCTGTTTTTTTTGTTTTTGTTCTTTTTTCCAATGCTTTAAAAAGACCAAAAAAACAACGTTCACAAGAACATAACACACACACACACACACACACACACACACACATATATATATATATATATATACCAAATTTTCTTAAGCGGATTTTAACAAGTTTTGAGCGATAATTAATACTGAAAATATCGTATCCTAACCTAAGGATCGAAATTTCAAATATATAGATAACATTAGATATCAAATTATGAAAGCCTACAGTACACGGATCGAGATAGAATGATACCCTTCAAAAAAACGATAACAAACGTTCCTTCGCCGATATGTGTTGGAAATATGACTATTCAAGATTTAATGATATTCATCAAAGATATCAGCGTATACTAGCAAGAATATACACCGCCCGGCCTACGTATTTAAGTTTTTAATGTAATGCAATATATTAAATTAGCAAGACTAATGAAATCAAATAAGTAACGCATATAAAACGATTACGCTTATTTTAATTATATTCTAATATCTTCTATATGAAATCATTCACAGGATTGTTTTCAATACGTTGGAGAATAAAACACTAAGTAATCATTTATTAAACCCGATTTTGTTAAAACCGGTATGCAAATTAACCACAGCATATGTTATGTAAATCTTTATTCCTTGCTGATATATAAGACAAATTGCAGGATTTCAAACAAACATCTCTTGGCTTTATATGAACCTCACAATATAGTTTCCGTGCAATTCTCGATAAAAAATCAGGCTTTCTCAAACAACTAGGAAAATCTTCTTTCGTGCCAAACTGTTTAAACTTCTTTATAACTGTAGGGGATTATCTTCCCTTTGCCTGGAAGAGTTATCTTCTCGCTGCGTTGCCGTTTGTTCCCACTAGGGGACCTCTGGTATTTAAGCGCCTTGTTTGAACTTGTCTTCTCTTTTTTAGCTGGATCTTCTAAACGAACTGCTATGGGCTAGAGTCTATCTACCCCCTTCTCGGTGGGGCTTTTGCCCCCCCCCCTTACATTACTGTAAGTCCTTTATACAGCATGGACTATTCTTTAGTTCCATGTCTGTAACATTTATATGTTAGGTACATTTGGGTATCTTGTTTATACCTAAATATTGTATATGTATTTACATGTTCTATTCTCCTGTACATTATGTATCTTATCGTTTCCATGTGCTGTTATATATATTAAATGTTTTGTCTCACAGCGTGTTGGAATTGTATGTTCATTAATTAACATTGAATCTTACATAGCGAACTGTACCATAGATTTAGGGATAGATAACTATAATAAACCCAGACCTGCCCCTTTAAATCGAGGGGGCAGGTGTTGCATGGAGGGATGGCCCCCTGAGATCAACGATATTAATTTACTCTGTAGGTCCATCGGCCGAAGCTCACTGGACCCCCCCACCCCGGCTAAACATGGCGGAGGGGTTGAGTAAATGTCGATATTTACCACGTACCCCACGTGTACGGGTTAGGCACAAGGCCCAATCAATAATAACTAGGTATCACCAAAAAGGTCACGTGATCAGTTTAGGCCATCTTGAATAAAACGGAAATAAATATTTCCGAACTTTGTTTATAAAAAATCTCGTAAAAAAACAGTTAATTCAAAGATCGAATTATCCGATTGGGAAAAATTACATCGTTATCTTTAAAAATAAATAAACCTATCCGTATTACACGTGAAAGGGTAATTTTCAGGACGGAATTTAGACAGAAAAAATATCATATTATTACCCTCTTATGATTATACATCTACATATGGCTGGCTGTAACGGACATACTTTTTTAGCCAAAATTTACTATTAGAATGAATAAAATCTTTAAAACCTATTTATTTATAACTATTTCCCGACTTGTAGAAGTTAATAAATTCTCTGTCTCACACCAACACTAAGCTCCATTGTCTTCTTGATCGTATTGTTAACGTAAGAATAACAATGATGACACTCTATGTACCACGTGATGTTTTTCGCACAAGTATTCTAGCGAATAAATAGTCTAGAAGGCTTTACAGATAAAATAATTATGTAAATTACTAATACTTACACGAACCAATAAATCTAATACGACATTTTCTCCTATACAAATAATTTTGTATTATCCTATTTTGAAAATTCGCCTGTCAAATCTGTTGTATTCAACTTATTGTTCTGAAAATCGAATTTTATATTCCCTTTTTTGTGCTTATTAACATATAAAAACTGGCCTCATGCGGGCATTCGTTGTTGAATGCAGGTAGTAATGTCCCATCTTCACAACATCAATATACGCATAGAAAAAGCATGGACTGCTATAGACAAATTATCGATCATAAATCTGATCTCTCTGATGAGAAAACTGGTCAGAAGGTAATCAAATAAACATGAAGAAGATACTAAAATCTGAAAAACGTATCGCTGAAAAACAAAATCAATCCATTTTGCGGACCTTTTTATAACACACACACACACACACACACACACACACACACACACACACATATATATATATATATATATATATATATATATATATATATATATATATATATGAGTATAAGATAGGATATGAAAACACCACAAAAAGCTGTTAAAGTGAAAACATTTTATAACATATTCATTGCTGATATTGAACGATATTTCGATTCATAAAAATCATCTTCAGAGCTTGTTTCTACTCCGTGTTGTCAAGAGCGGAGACAAAAGTCATATGAGTTCAATTTTGTGGTGTTTTCATATCCTTTTATCTATACTCATACCGTCGGATTCATTTCCTTTCTTTTTACTAATTTTTCTTTTATCTGTTTCCTATGTGGAAGTGCACCATATTTTTTCCAATTGCTTTCTACCGCGTCCATGATCGTATTCAGAGCGAATAATTGTTGTAGTTGTTTTTCTTGCTGATGATGATTGGGACAGGTGGCGAGAGAGAGAGAGAGAGAGAGAGAGAGAGAGAGGGGGGAGAGAGAGAGAGGGGAGAGAGAGAGACTCATGGGAATCTGTGCTTATAACCTGACCTGATGAAGATGATGATGATGATTAGGAAGGATGGTGTGAGAGAGAGAGAGAGAGAGAGAGAGAGAGTGTGTGTGTGTGTGTGTGTGTGTGTGTGTGTGTGTGTGTGAGAGAGGAGAGAGAGAGAGAGAGAAAATCATGGGGATCTGTTCTAACTGCACAACCTGATGATGATGATAATGTTGATTGGAACGGATAGCACGCTAGAGAGAGAGAGAGAGAGAGAGAGAGAGAGAGAGAGAGAGAGAGAGAGAGAGAGAGAGAGAGAGAGAGAGTCTCATGGGAATCTGTGCTGATAACCCGACCTGATGATGATGACGATGATGATGATGATTCAACGGCGTGTCGTGACCAAAGAGGGTCATGACTGCCGTGATGAAACGTCTTTTCTTCTATAATAGTTAAATCAGGCGAAATCACAAAGCTAAATCACGTAATCCATCAAATTCACGTCGTTGGATATGACGTGAGTTTGGTCAGGTCAGATATATATATATATATACATATATATATATATATATATATATATATATAGGGCACGTCAGGTATTTAAGAACAGACCTTTTAGCCTATTATGAGACGATCTAACGTAATGCTATACGACATGCAGCAAAAGAAAAGTCTTACTTAGTATTATCTGTATTATTCGGACTATTGTCCCCATCTTCATTGTTATTTGTACAACGTTTCGGTCGATATGCCCTCCGGCCTTCTTCAGGTATTTCTTGACGGACTCGGGAACCTTCTTTTCGGACTCGTTGAAATTTGAAAGCAATTTATGGAAAATAGTGATAGATTTCAAGCTGTGGACGAAAAAATTTTAAACTCACATTCAATCAATTTTAATAAAATTTTGGAGAATTAAGTAATTTTACAAAGATATTTGTCAAAACAAAACATTGATGGTAGGTGTGGCGTTCCACCTCAGACGTCAAAACTGTCTACTTGGTCTAGTGCTAGTGAAAAGGGGATAGACTCCCTCGCTGTCTGGCTGATACCGACATTAGGCCACCCAGACGACTTTACTTTTACTTACTCACTAGAGACCATCAGATAGGATCGGAGGCAAGAATTTACTTAGCTAAGAAAGAGGAGAAAATTCTGTAAATTTATCTTATAATATTATCAGAAGTATTGATAGGGATATGTGTGTGTGTGTGCTTGTTTAAAAGGACGCAGTAAAATCATATCCATGCTTCCCAGTGTTTTTCTTTTTTTCTTCCCTCACAATTTCAAGCTTACTGTAAATACATTTCAATAGTTTCTTAGTAACAACTTACACAGGATAGGTTAAAAGGTAGGAGTTAGATGGCTTTAGTTGTTTCCCCAGATAATAAATAAAAACCCTACAATTTATTAAGAAACTTTAATTGGGACCCATAGTGGTGTGAATATGATACATTTTAGACAACAATCTTTCTGTGATTGCTCCCGATTACGACAAGAAAGTTCCCGAGTTCGAAAAGAAGGTTCCCGAGTCCGAGAAGGTTCCCGAGTCCGACAAGAAATACCTGAAGAAGGCCGGATTGCATATCGGCCGAAAAGTTGTACAAATAACAATGAAGATGGGGACAATAGTCCGAATAACGCAGATAATACTAATCATCAAGCCTCATCTCAAACATTCAGAGAAAAAGTCTTACTTCTCTTTTAGACATATCAAGTGCCTTAAAAAGAGTGATTTCATATTGACACAGGAAATTAAAAAAAAGGTTTGCTGTGCTCATATCAGGAACTGCCAACTCTTAGAGACAGATTTTCAAAGCCAGAAGGAGGAAATAAAGACCTTTCCGACCTTTATAATGATACTGGTGTTCCTACAAAATACACCTGTTGTCATCTTGCAACACCCTCTGGCTAAAAATGAGACTGTCCAAATGAGTGTCATCACCTCAGCTAAATAATGAACCATCCCATTTTTATTATAAAGAAACAAACGGAAGAAAAATAAATGCTACACAGAAAAAATATAATAAGAAAGTAAGAAAGAAAGAAAGAGAGAATGAGGGGAAAGATAGAGAGGGGTGAGCGCGCAGAAGCGATAAGGCTAATTTGTTTCAATCGAACATAATGAAAAGATGAAAAGAAGGAAAGAAAAAAAGTGTGCGAAAGAGTTAAATCAAGATTATTATACTTTTACATATTGAACTATTTCGTAATAGCTTTTAAGAAAGATATCAAACATAGTAATCATTAAATTATCATACTGTAGTATGTCAACAGGTCCCGCTAGTCTATATGATAATACTGGTGTTCCTACAAAATGCGACCGTTATCATCTTGCAACACCCTCTGGTTAAAAATGAGACTGTCCAAATGATTCTCGTCACCTCAGATAAATAATGAAACATTTCGTTTTTTATAAAGAAAGAAACGGACGAAAAAAGATATGCTACACAAAAAAATATAATAAGAAAGAAAGAAAGAAAGAAAGAAAGAAAAGAAAGAAAAAAAAAAAAAGAAAGAGAGTCTGGGAAAATAAAGAGAAGGGTGAGCGCGCGGAAGTGATAACACTAATCTGTTTCAATAATGAAAAGAAGGAAAGAAAGAAAAGAGATAGATAGATAGTGTTGTGGGGTTTTCAAGGGTTAAAATTAAGACAAACAACTGGTAAAAATGGATACAAATGTATTGAACAAAAAGGAGTAGAAATTACAGAAAAGAAAGTGGAGATTGCGTTCGACCATACAGTTGCGAGCTGACTTGCGTTGCTTCCTGCTACTTATAGTAGTTGTCGGTGCATTCCATTTATGTACATAGGTTATATCACCTATAACAGATAGATAGATAGATAGATAGAGAGGGAGGGGGATGGAGAGAGAGAGAGAGAGTATTAAATCTAGATTATTATACTTTTTATATATTGAGCTATTTGCAATTGCTGTTAAATAAACATTTCAAACGTAATACTTAAATTATCATACTGTGGTATAACCACAGGTCCCAATAGAAAAAAATTCATCTGCATCGAGTCACTATATTCTATGTACTAGCAAATATATGCACCCTCCGGGTGCAAGTATTTAAGTTTTAATGTAATGAAATATCGTATTAAATTAGAAAGTCTAATAAGAATGCAGATAAAAAGATTTGAAACAGAGTGGGGTTATAATAGAAAAATAGAAATGAAACTTACTCTTCTATCACTGCCGTCTTTCATTGCTGAATTTTACTTATTTAACTATTTAGTTAAATTAGGAAATAAAGAATAAAATTACACTTATTTTTTTCTTGTTAATGGATTTCATTTAAGATTCATTGGAGAGATTTTTGCTTATATTCATTAAAATAAAACCAAACAGTTAGAATTCAATAATACTAAGCACATACTTAATAAAATCACATTTTTAATATCAATATGCAAATTAGCCTTCCCGTTCACACTGCAAACCGCTAATTTTGTATATATAAATACAATAGCATGTTATTTGTATGTAGATATGGACAACACTAATAAAAAGGTGAAGCAATTTTATTAATAATTGAGGTTTAAATATAAATAAAATCATGAAGAATGTGATGAAAATAACTATGTTAATTGTGACTCGATTAGTAATATAGTTTCGGTTACAGACAGAAAAACACACAATCTCTATTATAATAAGATATCAAATATGTATGATTTTACAATAAAAATGTATTGTACATTATTTACAATTAAAATCCATCATATATCATTTACTATGAACACTCATAGTATATGATTTTACTACAGAAATGCATTGTAAATGTTGTTTTTTTTATTAAAATGTATTGTAGTTTATTTACTATAAAAATTGCATTGCTTTTTAGAGTTGATTATATCAGAAAATAAAACTAATATATTTTCTTATGATTACATATATCTATGTATTTATTGTGGGTTGAAATCTATCTATCTGCTTCGTGAAGCTATCTCTCTCTCTTCTCTCTCTCTCTCTCTCTCTATTATATATATATATATATATATATATATATATATATCCAAAAAATAATGAAAATACAGTTCCAGGTGACAAACATCTGGAGGTTGCAGGTTCAATTCTAACCAAGAGCGATAATCATAAAGAATTCATAACACAGCTTAACACTAGTGCCCAGTCATGGTTAACTGAATTGAGAAAGGTCTACCCCGGTGGATTGAATAAAGGGTTCGGTTCGAAGTTCTGTGAAAGCTTGCACGTTCAACAAGAAGGTTCTCGAGTTCGAAATAGTTCCCGAGTTCGACAAGAAACACCTAAAGAAGACTGCAGGACACATCGGCCGAAACGTTGTATATATAGCAACAAAGATGAGGACAATAGTCCGAAAAATCTAAATGATACAAACTATTAAGCTTCATCTAAAAAATAACAAGAAACACATGAAGAGGGACGGAGGACATATCCGCCTAAACGTTATGTATATAAACAATACAGATAAGGACAATAGTCCGAAAATACAAATAATACAAATTATCAAGCTTCATCTGAAGAATTTAGACCAGAAACATCTGAAGAAGGTCAGAGGGCTCATCGGCCGAAACATCATGTATATAACAATACAGATAAGGAGAACAGTCCGAAAAATCTAGATAATACAAATTAACAAAAAATTCAGACAAATAAAAAAAAAACACAAAACAATAAAATGAGGACAACGGTCCGAAAAATCTAGATAATACAAATGAGCAAAAAAAAAAAAAAAAAAAAAAAAACAAAAAAAACAAACAAAGAAAAAAAAAAACAGAAAGATAGAAAAATTTAAAAAACATTAAACAATAAAATGAGGACAACAGTCAGAAAAATCTAGATAATACAAATGAGCAAGCCTCTTCTAAATAAAAATAAAAATAAATAAAATAAAAAACAAACAAAAAAGCCCCAGACAGATAGAAAATTTAAAAAACTCAAACAATAAATGAGTACAACAGTCCGAAAAATCTAGATAATACAAATGAGCAAGCCTCTTCTAAAAAAATAACAAAAAAAAAAATTTTAAATTAAAAAAAATTAAAAAACAGACACATAGAAAATTTTAAAAAACATTAAACAATAAAATGAGGACAACAGACCGAAAAGTGTAAATGATACAAATGAGCAAGCCTCATCTAAAAAAAAAAAAAAAAAAAAAAACAAAGCAAAAAACCACAGACTGATAGAAAATTTTAAAAGCACAAAACAATAAAATGAGTACAACAGTCCGAAAAATCTAGATAATACAAATGAGCAAGCCTCATCTAAAAAAAAAAAAAAAAGAAAAAAACCCAGACAAATAGAAAAATTTAAAAACACAAAACAATAAAATGAGGACAACGGTCCGAAAAATCTAGATAATAAAAATGTATATACCCCACTCCCCAAAAAAACCAGACAAATAGAAAATTAAAAAAACACAAAACAGTAAAATGAGGACTACAGTCAGAAGATTTTAAATGATACAAATTAACAAGCCTCAGCTCAAAAATTCAGTAATCAAAAGTTTCAAATAATTAAAATCACCGAAAGTGACACATAGGTGTCAACTTTGGAATGTTGTTGAACCAATCAGAATTAAGATTAATGACACACCTAAGTGTTTCTTTATGAGACCTTATGTTAATTATTTTCAACTTTTGATTGGGATGCACCTAAAAATCTTTAGACTTTATTTAACAAGTTTTTATCACTTCAAAGGATGCTCCCTCACGGATTACCGTCACACTGTTTGGAACTTTAATCATTTACTCCATCTGCGTGTTGGATATATTTATTTATTTGTCGACCCGCACTTAAGATTTTCGGTTGACAGGTTCATTCTTTATTTTTCTTTTCTTTATGTCTTTCCTGTTATAATATAACACGGGGAAAAGATTTGTAAAAGCGTTTTACGTTATCTTGCTGTTAACTGGCTGGTTTTGCACGCAACATGCTAATGGTTTGGTGTAATAGCATATCAACTTTGTAGGTTATCTTATACAACTCTTTATATATATATATATATATATATATATATATATATATATATATATATATATATTACACGTCTTGTAAATCCATCTATCTTCATTGATAAAAAAAAGCATTAAAGATTGTTGACACCTTTGAATATCTTGATCAACAGCCACGTCTAATGGAAAAATGGACAAAGAGATCCATTCCAGAATAGGTAAAGCTAGAACTGCATTCAGCAACCTGAAACATCGATTATGGGATATCAAAGACGTATCTCTTGAAATAAAAATTAACATCTACATAGCAGTCGTGCTTTCCACTTTACTGTATGGTGCTGAAACTTGGACACTTCACCGCAAACACATAAACCAACTTGACGCCTTTCACATGCATTGTCTTCGTGCCATTTGCGGTATAATATTGAATGATAGAGTAAAAATAGCACAATATTAAAAAAATGTAACATTGCTGGCATTGAAATCTTACTAACAAAGGTTCAGCTTAGGTGGGCTGGTCACGTTGTCAGAATGAATGAGAACAGGTATCCAAAGAAGATATTATACGGACAATTACCAAATGCTATTCTATTGGACGTCAACTTTTACGCTAGAAAGACAAATTGAATGACAATTTGAAACGTTTCATTATTAACCTGAGAGCTTGGGAAAATCTAGTATCAAATCGGAAAGAATTGCGTAAGACATGTTTCGCTAGATTAAAGAGCTTTGAAGAAAATAGACTGAAACACCGAGATCAGCTCTGTCTAACTTTAAAACAAAAACATCTGACTCCCGCTTCAGGAAATTTCATCTGTCAGTGTGGCTTCATAGATCGCAGCAAGGCTGGGCTGCTATCACACTGAAGGAAACACAAAATGTCTTCTTGATAGCAGGCACAACATGGAGGAAACAAATCACTCACTACTGACACTCATCTAACGATAGGAGAGTCCACCATATATATATATATATATATATATATATATCTTATTATAATGGAGATTGTGTGTTTGTCTGTCTGTAACCGAAACTATATTACTATTCAAGTCACAATTCTCTTTATTATTTACGTCACATTCTACAGGATTTTATTTTTATTTAAACCTCAATTATTGATAAAATTGCTTTATATTATTAATACTGTTGACAATATCTACATATTAATAACATGCAATTGTATTTATATATAATACAAAATAGCAGTTTACAGCGTGAATGGGAAGGCTAATTTGCATATTGATTATAAAAATCTGATTTTAATAAATATGTGCTTAGTATTACTGATTTCTAATTGTTTGATTTTATCTTAATGAATATTAGCAAAAATTCGAAAATAAATCTTAAAAGAAAACCGTTAACAAGAAGAAATAACTGTAATTTTATTCTTTACTTTCTATTTTAACTAAAGAGTTAAATTAGGAAAATTTAGCGATGAAAGACGGAGTGGGGAAGAGTAAGTTTCAGTTGTTCTATTTTTTGATTATACCCCTCAGTTTCAAATCTTTTTATCTGCATTCTTATTAGTTTCATTAGCCTTTTTTAAATTAATCTAATATTTTTATTACATTAAAACTTAAATACTTGGACCCGGAGGGTGCATATATTTGCTAGTATATATATATATATATATATATATATATATATATATATAATATATTTATCTCAGTCGGTAGAACACCCGTGTAGGAATCGGAAGGTGTAGTGCTCTACCTCAGACGAAAAAATAATCTGCCTGGGCAAGCGCTTAATGAAAGGGATAAACTCATTCGTTGTCAGGCTGATACCGACGATAGCCACTTTGGGCAGGACAATGTGCCTTACTTTACTAACTAATATATATATATTATATATATATATATATATATATTATATTATATATATAATATATATATATATAATATAACATATATAATATAATATAACATATAAAAATAACATAAACAATAGATAATATACCATATATATATATATATATATATATATATATATATATTATATATATATATATATATCCAGTTCCCCAAAACATATAAACAAAAAAAAAACAATTAAACAGACACACACACACACACATACACATATACATTTATCTTAAACAATCCTCACAATCCAATATTCTAGACTAACACATGCGGTACCATCATCATTCACCATTCTGACACTTCACCATTTTGAGAATGTCCATCATTAAAGCAAGAACTATATTCAAGTCCTGAAGAAGGTCTAATAAACCAAAACGTTGCATCGTCGACAATAAACATCCTGTTTCCATAACACCCCGTGTTTGTCTACCTTTCTCCATATATATATATATATATATATATATATATATATAACGTACGCAACATATACCATAGCATAACACATCTAATACACATAATACAATATAACAATATATACATATACACATACACACATGTATATATGCACAAATACATGTATGTATATATGCACACCTGTTTTGTAAGGGAATAGTTTATGGAAAAACATTTTTTTTTAATTGTGAAATCACAGTAATTTTTCTTTTCAGATATGCTTTTGTAGTTTTTTTGTGGACGTATTTCATATTCGATTCATAATTTTCGAAATGTTTTTATTTCTCTCCAGAACGACAAAATGACATCTATGTTAACATTTTTAACTTAATATTTCATGTTATTTGCGTTGAAAAATCTTTTTCTGGTATGAATATAAACTCCACGTTCTATGAGGAATGTGTGAGAATCCCTGTTCTGCACTCTTGCACCTTCGATGCACAATGTCTAGACCCCAAACGTTGTGATATTCTGTGCTGGCCAATTCGAAGGGCACGAGTCAGAGACAGGTTCACAAGGATTAAAAACAAAACAACTACAAAGTTTGTAAATAAGACGCGGATGGAAGAAGGGGTTCTGTGATACTTCGCGGTCTATCTAACTGGCTGTCCATCGGCTACCTCTACCGGCGACCTTCACTCCTCAACAGCCCGGGCTCTAACTGGTCAAGGGCTAGATCTCAGATAAATTCATGTAAAAATTCTCCTCCCCCCATCTTCTCGGGACACCAGATGGCCAGTACTCTAAAATTCAATCACCAACTCTTAGACGACATTAACCCTTAAAATTAGAGCAATTAAATCTTTTTCCAGACTTAGTGTCTTCAACACTTCGACCATTAATTTTTTCAAAAGAGATTTTCTCATAAAAATCCTTTTTGCTTTTAGTACCTAGATGCCTAAAGATATTATCACCAAGTGGTTCCATTTCACGGTGGTCGTATAACCCTCTCAAACCCTACGGCCTAATCTTTTGTGTTCGTAAAAAGGACAAACACCCACCCATTTACTTATGCCTGGTTTTAACATATTCTTTTTTTATTCATTTATTTATCTATTTATTCTGACCATGTTCTCCTTCCATTATAGTATCACAACTATAATTATTTATTTATTCTGACCATGTTCTCCTTCCATTATAGTATCACAAATGTCTAACAGTGCAGGGCGTCTGACATGTTACCCATATTAATGTCCATTGAGTGTCCTCGGTATGACGGTAAACTGAAACTGACGGTAAATTGATTAACAAGAAAAAGAGAACTTGTCAACTGGTAGATTTTGCAGTTCCAGCAGATCACAGGGTGAAGATGAAAGAAAACGAAAAGTTAGACAAATACCTAGACCTTGCTAGAAAAATTGAAAAGAAAACTGTGTGGAATATGAGGGTGAACGTGATACCACTTGGACGTCCTCAAAAGTTTAGAAAACAGACGAGAGAAGCTGAAAATCAGAAGAATCGAGATCATCTCGACAACAGCATTGCAGAGATCTGCTGGAATATTAAGAACAGTTCTTGAGACATGAGGAGACTTGCTATCACTCAGAATCCAGTGAACGTCCATCAGCTTATATTGGTATAAAAACTACTACTCTACTACTACTAATAATAATAATAATAATAATTGTTGTCATACAACGTGTGATAGCACGTGCGATACCCTGTCCTCATCAACTGCCAACTAGGAGTGATAACATAGTTTCGGTAGCTAAGGCAGGACTGCCACTTCCTAGCACTACCAAGCATAATAATAATAATAATAATAATAAAATAAATAATATTAAAAGGAAGACTTGGATTTTGCCGTCCCGGCCGATCACAGAATAAAAATAAAAAAGATGGGAAAGATCGACAAATACCTGGACCTTGCCAGAGAACTGAAAAAAACTGTGGAACATGAGAGTGAAGGTCGTACCAATTGTAATTGGGGCCCTTGGAACAATTCCCAGGGGGTTGGAAAAGAGCCTGGATGAATTGGAAATCAGAGGAAGGATCGAGACATCCAGACTACAGCATTATTGAGATCGGCTGGGAATACTCAGAAGAGTCATGGAGACCCGAGGAGACTTTGCAGTCACTCAGCCCCAGTGAACCACCGCTGCAGCAGGTATGAAAAAATCGAATGGAGCGAAATAATAATAATAATAATAATAATAATAATAATAATAATATTTTTGCATTTAGCTGAAAAATGTTCCGTTATAGAATGTGAACCTACTGTAATAAAACTCTCTATAACTTTTTTACTCGAAGCACATAACCGTTTATATTATTATTATTCTTTTGAGATTGATATATTCTTGCTATCAATAGATGGATTATCTCCCTGAAGTTTTCAGAGCCAGAAGGAACAG
Source organism: Doryteuthis pealeii (assembly GCA_023376005.1). Taxonomy (NCBI): domain Eukaryota; kingdom Metazoa; phylum Mollusca; class Cephalopoda; order Myopsida; family Loliginidae; genus Doryteuthis; species Doryteuthis pealeii. Next base: position 43,626,425 of record CM042172.1, read on the forward strand.
AACATTAAAAAGTAAATATTTCTTCTTCTTCTTCTTCTTCTTCTCTTCTCTTCTTCTTCTTCTTCTTCTTCTTTCTTCTTCTTCCTTACTTAATTCTCTCTACAATTTTTTTCTCCTTTCCTTCACCTCCTTCTCCTTCACCTCCTTCTCCTTCACTCCTCCCCCTCTCCCCTTCTTCTATTTTTGCCCCCATTTCGTCTCTTCTCCGTCTTCTCTGCATTTTTCTTCTTCTTCTTCTCTCTATATCCTCCTCTTCCTTAATCTTTTATCCCTTCCTTAATTATTTTACAATTTCATCTTCTCCTTCCCTTCACCCCCTCCTACTCCTCCTACTCCCTTCTGCTCCTTCTTTTTTGCCCTCCATTTTCTTTCTTCTTCTTCTTCTTCTGCCTTTCTTCTTCTTCTTCTTCTCTTCCTTGCCTTCTTCTTCTTCTTCTTGCATTCTTCTTCTTCTTTTTGCCTTTTTTCTTCCCTTGCCTTCTTCTTCTTCTTCTTCTTCTTCTTCTTCTTCTTCTTCTTCTTCTTCTTCTTCTTCTTCTTCTCCCCACCTTATAGAAGTTATAGGCGCCTTTATTTACAACTATGTACAACTGGTTGTTGAAATAATCTTCCATATATATAATCATCCAAAATGATTACAAACATTCTCGTTAAGTGAGAAAAGAAAAACATAAACAACAGTCAGAAAACTAGAAAAGGATTTTATCAGTGGATCTGACATTTCCACAGACAAAAGACATCACATTTCAATAAAGAATTCCGTTCCATATTACCGCAAGGTGACCAAAAACGATGCAAATGTCCGAGTGAGGCTATCAGGTACATCAGTCGAAACGTGACAAAAACCAACGAATTGTTTGGCATAAATCTTAGCCAAATACTTACGAAACTTATTTCAACGAGTCGCCGTTAGTCATACTAAGTAAAGGTTGCCAAAATTAAAACAAACAGAAATGTTTCGCTGTGACATACAAAGAATTGTATTAGAAAATATCGAGACTGAAGTTGTATTTACCAAGACAGAAATGAACAATAAATGAATCGTTAATTTTCTTCAAAATAAGAGGCAAGTCCAAAATGTACTGAGACAGAAAGGAACATTGAATGTAACATTAATTTTCTTTAAGATAAGAATCGAGTTCAAAATGTATGGAGGCTGAAGCTGTATTTATCAAGACAGAAATGAACAATGAATGTAACATTAATTTTCTTAGAAATAGTCCCTTTGGAATGTAACTTTAATTTACTTTAAAATGAGAGACGAGTTCAAAATGTATCGAGGCTGAAGCTGTATTTACCAAGACAGAAAGGAACAATAAATGAAACGTTAATTTTCATTAAAATAAGAGGCAAGTTCAAAATGTACTGAGACAGAAAGGAACATTGAATGTAACATTAATTTTCTTTAAAATAAGAGGCAAGTTCAAAATATATCGAGGCTGAAGCTGTATTTACCAAGACAGAAATGAACAATGAATGAATCGTTAATTTTCTTTAAAATAAGAGTCGAATTCAAAATGTATCGAGGCTGAAGCTGTATTTACCAAGACAGAAATGAACAATGAATGAATCGTTAATTTTCTTTAAAATAAGAGTCGAATTCAAATGTATCGAGGCTGAAGCTGTATTTACCAAGACAGAATGAACAATGAATGAATCGTTAATTTTTTCTTTAAAATAAGAGTCGAATTCAAAATGTATCGAGGCTGAAGCTGTATTTACCAAGACAGAAATGAACAATGAATGAATCGTTAATTTCTTTAAAATAAGAGGAATTCAAAATGTATCGAGGCTGAAGCTGTATTTACCAAGACAGAAATGAACAATGAATGAATCGTTAATTTTCTTTAAAATAAGGAGGTCGAGTTCAAAATGTATAGAGGCTGAAGCTAATGAACAATGAATTAAATCGTAATTTTCTTAAATAAGGCAAGTTCAAAATGTACTGAGACAGAAATGAACATTGAATGTAACATTAATTTTCTTTAAAATAAGAGGCAAGTTCAAAATGTATCGCGGCTGAATCTGTATTTACCAAGACAGAAATGAACAATGAATCAAGCATTAATTTTCTTAAAATAGTCCCTTTGGAATGTAACTTTAATTTACTTTAAAATGAGAAGCGAGTTCAAAAGGTATCAAGACTTAAGACAGAAATTAACAATGAATGTAACATTAATTTTTCTTCAAAATAAGAGGTGGATTCAAAAAAGTATCGTGACAGATACTGTATTTACCAAGACAGAAATGATTAGGTTAAGATCCCTCTACAACCTTTGGGTCCTTGGGTTTTTTTGGAGTGTCGTCTTTGTGTACATCGTTAAAAGTTCTTATGAAAGAACACGAACTTATAATTGCTTTTCGATATCCAACATTTCGGTGTGAAAAGAGGGATTCACAGACCATCATTTAGCGTGCGGCTCCTCGGTGCACGTAAAGCCAACTCAATCTTTCTAAACCTTTTCCCCACCGATCTTGCAATCACAGGGCTTTCTACCAATCAGAATACAACGCTTATAGGTGAACAAGGGGTCAAAGGTTGTCAATCAATACTACTGTTATTTCTTATAAAAAAACCTCCAGAGCTCCAGAATTGGAACCTCACCACCAGATTCCGTTTAATGACATACACAGAACACCCCATAGATGGGACCCTAACAGATAGTACCGCTCCGGGTCAGAGTGAGCCTTGGAGTAATGACAAAGAAGAGGTACTCCACATTCTCCCGAGCTCCGGAATTGGAACCTCACCACTAGATGCAGTTTAACTTCCTACCCTGGACACCCCATAGATGGGACCCTAACACGCACTACCACTCCGGGTCAGAGTGAACCTTGGAGTAATGGCAATGAAGAGTTACTCCACACTCTCCCGAGCTCCAGAATTGGAACCTCACCATTAGATGCAGTTTAACTTCCTACCCTTGACACCCCATAGATGGAACCCTAACACGCACTACCACTCCGGATCAAAGGGAACCTGGGAGTCATGGCAATGAAGACGTACTCCACACACCCCATTGCTCTAGAATTGGAACATAATTTCACACCCAGGACACTCCATAGATAGGACCCTAACAGGTACTACCACTCCAGGTCAGAGTGGACCTGGGAGTAATAGCAAAGAAAGAAGTAATCCAAACTCGCCAGAGCTCAAAAATTGGAACCTCACCATCAGATTCCGTTTAATATCATACACGGAACACTCCATACATGGGACCTTAACAGGTACTACCACTCCGAGTCAGAGTGAACCTAGGAGTCAGGGCAATGAAGACGTACTCCACACGCCCTAGAGCTCTAGAATTGGAACCTAATTTCACACCCAGGTCACTCCGTAGATAGGACCCTAACAGGTACTACCACTCCAGGTCTGAGTGGACCTGTGAGTAATGGCAATGACGGAGTAATCCAAACTCTCCAGAGCTACAGAATTGGAACCTCACCATCAGATTCATTTTAATGTCATACACAGAACATTCCATAGATGGGACCCTAACAGGTACTACCACTCCGAGTCAGAGTGAACCTAGGAGTCAGGGCAATGAAGACGTATTCCACACACCCTAGAGCTCTAGAATTGGAACCTAATTTCACACACAGGTCACTCTGTAGATAGGACCCTAACAGGTACTACCACTCCAGGTCTGAGTGGACCTGGGAGTAATGGCAATGACGGAGTAATCCAAACTCTCCAGAGCTACAGAATTGGAACCTCACCATCAGATTCATTTTAATGTCATACCAAGGATACAATAATTTTTGACGATTCTTTGAAAATTTTTAAAATCGACAATTTATCATTTATTTATTTTTAATTTTCTGTTTTTTTATTTCATTCGAATTTGCATTCATTATACACCTGGGAGGCGAGTGAGTTTTTTTTCTGCATAAAATTTGAAAATTGATTTCGTTATTTCAGATGGGGGGACATTTATTTCGTGACGTTGCCTTTATTTCAACGGAACAATTTATGGTAATGTTATATTATGCATTACGCTGCAATAGGCAACACAAATTGAGAGGATATATTCCCTGGAGAATCATACTTAGTCACACATTCCTACATTAAATGGTCGATATATATATATATATATTATATATATATATCGATATATATATATATATATATATATATATATATATATATATATATATATATCGATATATATATATATATAGATATATATATATATATATATATATATATATATATATATATACATCGATATATATATATATATATATATATATCGCTAGTGAAAAAAATCAAATGAAAAAGAGGTTATTTTTAAAATGATGATGGCGTGCTCTGAAAAAAAAATTGTTTTAGCGTGGAGTGTCCCCGTGGCGCAGTGGCTAACGCGTTGGACTGAGGCATCTAGTATGTATTTATCAGACCTTTTCAGTAGGATGTGAGACAAATCACACATATGGGGCATCCAGCAAGGCTCGAACTCGCTATTCAGTGGTAAAACTAATGGGGAAAGACTTAATGGTACCAAAGAAAGAAAAGAAAAAGAAAAGAAAAAAAAAGAGAAGAAAAAGAAAATTTCAATTTAGACGGACAATTGATTGAAGCAGATTAGCGTGATCACTTCCGCTCTCTCTCTCTCCTCTCTCTCTCTCTCTCTCTCTCTCTTATATATATATATATATATATATATATATATATATATATCTCTCTCTCTTATATTTTTCTGTGTAGCATGTCCTTTTCTCTCTTGGGTAATTCCATGTCAAATCATCCAAAAAAAAGTAAAATTGTCACCTACCCCTTCGATTTTTCTGAAATTATGTACAGGTGTGAACCTATGCTAAAGTTAGACAATCCCCAATTTTTAGCTTCATATTTCAAAAAATTGGCGGAGTTAGGTCAATTTTTAGATCTCCAAAATTGGTATGGGTTTGCGAAAAATGGCGACTTTTAATTGATCACGCTACCTAATGGCTATTGGCAGACACGAGAGGTAATTATTCTTCCGTGTTCCTGTATTAATTAAGAGATTGTAATCCCAATCTTATAAATAATAAGTGTGTGTTATTAACAATTATTAACATTTGAGTATGATTTTTAAAATGAAATTCAACAGTTTTAAAAAGGTTATATACCATTGAGTTAGAATAATTAGCAAGAATATACGCCCTCTGCCGGGCGAAAGTATTTTTAAGTTTTAATGTAATTAAATATATTAGATTACAAAGACTAACGAAATTAAATAAGAACGTATATAAAAAAAATGCTCTCTTTTTAAATTAAATGAGTTTCTATATAAAATCATTCATAGCATTTTTAATTCGTTGGAGAATAAGACAATATTAGAGATCAATAATACCGAGTAATTAGTATTATCTGCGTTATTCGGACTATTGTCCTCATCTTCATTGTTAGCTGTAGAACGTTTCGGCCGATATGCCCTCCGGCCTTCTTCAGGTATTTCTTGTCGGACTCGGGAACTTTCTTTTCGAACTCGGGAACTTTCTTGTCGTAATCGGGAACCTTCGTGTCGTAATCGGGAGCCATCACAAAACTTTGAACCTAATCCTTTATTCAGTCCACGGGGGTATCCTGTTCTCATTCCGTTAACCATAGCTGGGTTAGGGGTGTTAAGCTGTGTTAGTTATTATTCTATGTTACTGCTGCCCTTGATCAGGATTGAACCTGCAATCTAGAGATAACTGTCACTTAGAACTGTCTTAACCTAACTACGATTACGACAGGAAGGTTCCCGATTCCGAAAAGAAGGTTCCTGAGTCCAAAAAGAAGGTTCCTGAGTCCAAAAAGAAGGTTCCTGAGTCCAAAAAGAAATACCTGAAGAAGGCTGGAGGGCATATCGGCCGAAACGTTCTACAGCTAACAATGAAGATGAGGACAATAGTCCGAATGACGCAGATAATACTAATCATCAAGTCTCATCTCAAACATTCAGAGATACCGAGTAATTAATTAATAAACCCTGTTTTGTTAAAACCAATATGCAAATTAACCACACCATATATTATGTAAACCTTTATTTCTTAGTTATATATAAGCCACATTGCAGGATTTTAAACGCACTAATAACATGGGCTGTTTTGAGGCAAATCTAGCACAATCTTCACTGAGACATCGTTAATAAAAAAATGTATTCTATGTATTAATACTTTTGACTGCAAACTAAATATTCATTGATAAACTTACACAGTTCCTGAGGGTATTATGACGTAAGCATTAACATTTTCGTTACAAACAGACACCGAATCTCCATTATAACAAGATGTCTATTTGCATTATTAAATCATGTAGGTTACTATCATTTTGCAAGAACTATGATACATTTTTAATTCAGATGAAACAATTTTAACTGCATCCATAAAATTTTTTAAAAAATACCATACGTATTGTTCCACCTTGTCTTGTTTTTTTCTTTTTACTAAACCAGCAACATATGAACGCTATGCATACTGGTTTACTGTAATCTTTACCTAAATACACTCCTTGTTTCATCTGGTAGTGTCATATAATTTTATTGTCGAAATATAACTGAGATAACAATGGAATGTTATTTGAATCGTTCAATTCTTCCTAAATAGAATCATCAGTATCTGATGTAATGAATATATTTAAGTATAACAGATATGACCTAGAGTTCAGTACTTGTCGAGAGCCGCGAGTGCAGCGGAGGCGATGATTGACAGGCTGCAGGTCAGGGGGTCACCCTTTCAGTACGGAATTGAAAATGATATGGGAATGAAAAGGCTTAGCTTAGATTGGTTGATGATTGGTTGTCACGTGACAAGAGTCTGGGAATTGAGATCGAGATCATAAATGAATCGGATTCGGGAGGGCCCCATGTCCGTAAAGGGTTCGAGTCCGTGAAGGGACATCATAGCAAATGGCGGGTGGTAACTTTTATTCATCTTCTGATGGTATAACGAAATCCCATCATCATTGAAAGCCGGCCCAAATTACTCTCAAGTTTTGTAAATCAAGCCAGATGTAGATAAAATGGGAATCATTTTTGATGTTTCAGACTGTTGTCCTCGTCTTTATTATGGTATGTATAAATAGAACGTTTCACACCGCTGTATACTCCGACCTTCCTCAGTTGTGTCGCTGTGTGCATATTCGAACAACCGAGGGAGGCCGGATGATACAGCGGCCCGAAAAGTAGTGTTTATACATCTCACAACAAAGATTGGGACGAAAATTCGAAGAAATCAAAATTATTTCACATCAAGACTCATTTCAAAATACACCCTGTCGGTGGGCGTTAGAATGCACCGACTGCACCTCTGCAAGGGTAAGATCCCCCAATGGGGCCACCTGTTGACCGTGGGTGGCGACCCGTGATGCTTAAAGATAGAGCCCAGGTGTGGATGAGCAGTTCATGACATGCAATACTTCACTTTGGCCCTATCTTGGGCTAGGACGGGCAGTTCGGAGAGGCCCCCTCGATCAATCGGCTGGTCATGTCAAGCCCTAGCACCTATATGATTTTACCAACCCTTATTGCCCTATGGCAAGCCCCAACCCCCTTTTTATCATATGGGTGCTAGGAAGGCGTGGCTGCGGGTCTACTGCCTGGAATGACGTTAAACTCTATCTGATGGTGAGGTTCAGTTTGGGGTTTGGGGAATGTGGAGCACCCTTTCATCACCATTGCTCCCTGGTCCACTCTGACCCGGAGTGTAGTACCTGTGTAAGGTCCCATCTATGGCGTTAAATAGAAAAATGTTATTTATAAAAAAATTGTTATTATCCATAAGAATTGATTTATTTTTCAAAACTTTATCTGCATTAAATGACCCACTGAGGTTGATATGCTGAAAACAAAACAAACCAAAATCATTTCAAAAATAAATTTGAAAGACTATTATAGCTCTATTTATCTAAAATGAACCCTACACCACAAACGAAAAAAGTTTAATAAAGATTCAAAAGCCGAGAGTCGTTTTTCACAATACATTTCTGTTATTCTAAAAAGAGAAATGATATAATCTGTTAACATTAAGCCTCGTCTAAAAAAATACCAGAAATAGATAAAATGTATATAAAAGAAATTAATTCAATGAAAAATGTAATTTAATAATTAAAGAAAGAACAGGTATCTCATTTTATCGGTGACACAATTTGGATATAAAAGATTATTAAATGATATTATTTAAAAAGGTTTATAATTTAAAGATTCTACCTCTTTAAGTATTTTAAAACTATTTAATACCATTATTGAACACGATAAATCAAATAAATTTCAACTTAACTTGCGTAGAAATTTGGACGATTTTTAATGTATAAATTGTATTAAAAAATAAATGAATATGTAATGATATTTTTCTTTTTTAATGATGGTCAGTATGTTACTTACTGTATCGATTTTAGACAAAAGTTGACCTTAAATAAGTAGATTTAATTAATTTTAATTCGCTTTTTAAAAACCTAGTGTTGCAGATTGACTATTGTTTCAATTGTTTTGCCGGGAAGTTCGAAAAGACAATAGGAAAACTTGAAGAGAAGAGACTGGAAAGGACTCTTCGGCTGAGTGGAGACGAAGACGATAAAGAAAAAACCGCTGTATGGCGCTTTTAAGACATTTACAGTCAGTAGGGCCGACGCGAGGTCTCATAAGAGACAGCCAGACCCCTCGCGCCGCTCCGTGACACAGCCGATGACCGCGGTCAGCACCTCGCTCGGCCGCGAAGCGTGCGAAGTGAGTGCGCTCCACCCCTCATTTTAAGAATCCAACAGATTAGTAGTCAATTAGTTAGGTAGTAGTAGTCTCCCATGGTCAACGCTCGTCGCTCACACGCACCACCGAGGAATTAAATAAAAAGGAAAATTTTTCTACACATACATCATGCTTTGTGATTTCATTAAGCAGTATTACCAGCAACGTATACGATCCAGAAGTAGCAAAGAAGGGGTATGCACACACATCTGATGGTGCCGTGACAACCCCACTATAGCAACACTACAGCAGCCGGACAAAAATGCGCTATCCCTAGATTATATAGATTCAAAATAGTTGTTGACGAGCAATCTGGGATTATCTAAAAGGCAATTGCTTAAAAGGTAGTGATTGTGCAATTCTGTAATACAGAAAAACTTAAAACGCATCTATCGACTTTGACAAGAATTCATCTAGTTAGGGTTAGGTTTAGGGCTCAAGCTAACAATTTTGTTTAACATTGAGAGTGGAAAATGCCATTTTTCACTTTGAAAAAAATTCAAATTTTAAAAAGTAGAATTTCAATTCATGGATATAAAAGATTAGTTGAAATGATATTATCCTATAAAAGATTGTCAATTTAAAGATTCTACACCTTCTCTATCACTCTCTGTATATCACAGAAATACTTCAATCATTCATGCTGTGTATATCCACGATGCGTCTGCTAGTCAGAGACGAGCTTAAAATTCAATATATCTATTACTTTTCAATTTGACACTATTTTTTTTCTTCCCATCTAGCAATAGCTCTCAACGTAAATGCATATCACCACAGAAGTCGTCACAACTAACTTGAATTATCCATACTCGTGCGACTATACAATACAACTAGGCTCAGGTTCAGTACGTTTACTAATACCACACGTTCAAACTAAGCTTAGCAGTCACGATTTCTTTTTCTAAATATAAAATTAACTTTTAGAGGCGCCGTCGCGTAAGGTTATTCACCCGCTTTAAGACAATCGGACCTTGGAGTGCAAATCCTGGTCCCCAAGACTGCGTTTAGCATCTTTCAAATAGTTTCCTACATCATCAGGAAGGTGAAATTCAATATTTCCCATCCAGCTACGGGTAGATAGTGGCAGACTGGGCTCTTTAACCTACAGCGGAAACCGCTCTTGAATTCAAACTGTTAAACTCCGCTTAAAACAGACCCATTGTGTCACATCCTAAACTCGTGGAGAGGGGTCGGATAAATGCAATGAAATTAACATCAACAATAATATTGAAGATTCAGTAGTTACATCTACTCTCATCCTCATTCATATGTTTCTCGCTAGTAACACGGATATCCAATATAACACTCTCTCACCAACCTCCCTATCATTTTCATCGCCCTCGGGCAGATCCCTACGTGGTATCCAGTATCGTGCCACAGAGATGTCAATGTTAGGTCCTGTCATGTCATGCCACACTGGCATGCTAATGTCCTGGTCTTCCATGCGAGAATATCAGATGAGTTCGTTCTTGCTTTCTCTAGCAGTACCAGCATGTCTTGTTCGCTCTCGACGGATGGTTGTATTGATAGGGTCAAGCGCTATTGT
>CM042172.1:43642190-43672190 GCA_023376005.1 Doryteuthis pealeii
GAAAAATCTAAATGATACAAACTTTAAGCTTCATCTAAAAAATAACAAGAAACACATGAAGAAGGACGGAAGAAATATCCGCCCAAACGTTATGTATATAACAATACAGATAAGGACAATAGTCCGGAAAATCCAAATAATACAAATTATCAAGCTTCATCTGAAGAATTTAGACCAGAAACATCTGAAGAAGGTCAGAGGGCACATCGGCCGAAACGTCATGTATATAACAATACAGATAAGGAGAACAGTCCGAAAAATCTAGATAATACAAATTAACAAAAAATTCAGACAAATAAAAAAAAACACAAAACAATAAAATGAGGACAACGGTCCGAAAAATCTAGATAATACAAATGAGCAAGTCTTATAAAAAAAAAAAAAACAAAAAAAACAACAACAAAAACAAACAAAGAAAAAAAAAAAAACAGAAAGATAGAAAATTAAAAAACATTAAACAATAAAATGAGGACAACAGTCAGAAAAATCTAGATAATACAAATGAGGCAAGCCTCTTCTAAATAAAAATAAAAATAAAATAAATAAAAACAAACAAAAAACAGAAAGATAGAAAATTTAAAAAACACAAAACAATAAAATGAGGACAACAAACCGAAAAATGTAAATGATACAAATGAGCAAGCCTCATCTAAAAAAAAAAAAAACAACAAAAAACAAAGCAAAAAACCACAGACAGATAGAAAATTTTAAAAGCACAAAACAATAAAATGAGAACAACAGTCCGAAAAATCTAAATAATACAAATGAGCAAGCCTCATCTAAAAAAAAAAAAAAAAGCAAAAAAACCCCAGACAAATAGAACATTTTAAAAACACAAAACAATAAAATGAGGACAACGGTCCGAAAAATCTAGATAATAAAAACGTATATACCCCCCCCCAAAAAAAACCCCCCCAGTCAAATAGAAAATTTTAAAAACACAAAACAGTAAAATGAAGACAACAGTCAGAAGATTTTAAATGATACAAATTAACAAGCCTCAGCTCAAAAATTCAGTAATCAAAAGTTTCAAATAATTAAAATCACCGAAAGTGACACATAGGTGTCAACTTTGGAATGTTGTTGAACCAATCAGAATTAAGATTAATGACACACCTACGTGTTTCTTTATGAGATGTTAATTATTTTCAACTTTTGATTGGGATGCACCTAAAAATCTCTAGACTTTATTTAACAAGTTTTCATCACTTCAAAGGATGCTCCCTCACGGATTACCGTCACACTGTTTGGAACTTTAATCATTTACTCCATCTGCGTGTTGGATTCATTTATTTATTTGTCGACCCGCACTTAAGATTTTCGGTTGACAGGTTCATTCTTTATTTTTCTTTTCTTTATGTCTTTCCTGTTATAATATAACACGGGGAAAAGATTTATAAAAGCGTTTTTACGTTATCTTGCTGTTAACTGGCTGGTTTTGCACGCAACATGCTAATGGTTGGGTTTAATAGCATATCAACTTTGTAGGTTATCTTATACCAACTCTTTATATATATATATATATATATATATATATATATATATATATATATATATATATATATATATATATATATATATATTACACGTCTTGTAAATCCATCTATCTTCATTGATGAAAAAGCATTAAAGATTGTTGACACCTTTGAATATCTTGGATCAACAGCCACGTCTAATGGAAAAATGGACAAAGAGATCCATTCCAGAATAGGTAAAGCTAGAACTGCATTCAGCAACCTGAAACATCGATTATGGGATATCAAAGACGTATCTCTTGAAATAAAAATTAACATCTACATAGCAGTCGTGCTTTCCACTTTACTGTATGGTGCTGAAACTTGGACACTTCACCGCAAACACATAAACCAACTTGACGCCTTTCACATGCATTGTCTTTGTGCCATTTGCAGTATAATATGGAATAATAGAGTAAAAATAGCACAATATTAAAAAAAACGTAACATTGCTGGCATTGGGATCTTACTAACAAAGGTTCAGCTTAGGTGGGCTGGTCACGTTGTCAGAATGAATGAGAACAGGTATCCAAAGAAGATATTATACGGACAATTACCAAATGCTAAGCGTTCTATTGGACGTCCACTCTTACGCTATAAAGACAGATTGAAGGACAATTTGAAACGCCTCAATATTAACCTGGGTGCTTGGGAAAATCTTGTATCAAATCGGAAAGAATGGCGTAAGACATGCTTCGCTAGATTAAAGAGGTTTGAAGAAAATAGACTGAAACACCGAGATCAGCTCTGTCTAACTTTAAAACAAAAACATCTGACTCCCGCTTCAGGAAATTTCATCTGTCAGTGTGGCTTCATAGATCGCAGCAAGGCTGGGCTGCTATCACACTCGAGGAAACACAAAATGTCTTCTTGATAGCAGGCACAACATGGAGGAAACAAATCACTCACTACTGACACTCATCTATCGTTCACGATAGGAGAGTCCACCATATATATATATATATATATATATATATATATATATATATATATATATATATATTATCTCAGTCGGTAGAACACCCGTATAGGAATCGGAAGGTGAAGTGCTCTACCTCAGACGAAAAAATAATCTGCCTGGGCAAGCGCTAATGAAAAGGGGATATATACTCATTCTTTGTCAGGCTGATACCGACAATAGGCCACTTTGGCAGGACAATGTGCCTACTTTACTAACTTATATATATATATATATATATATATATATATATATATACATATATATAGTATATAATATAACAATATATAATATAATATAACATATAAAATACATAACAGATAATATACATATATATATATATATATATATATATATATATATATATATATATATATATATATATATATATATATATATATATCCAGTTCCCCAAATCATATAAACAAAGAAAAAAACAATTAAACAGACACACACACACATACACATATACATTTATCTTAACCAATCCTCACAATCCAATATTCTAGACTAACACATGCGGTACCATCACCATTCACCATTCTGACACTCCCCATCTAGAGAGAAGAAAATCCACTACCCAGCCCCAACCACCCCTCCCCCTACTGACGACCTCCTGTTTCACCATTTTGAGAATGTCCATCATTGAAGCAAGAACTATATTCAAGTCCTGAAGAAGGTCTAATAGACCAAAACGTTGCATCGTCGACAATAAACATCCAGTTTCCATAACACCCGTGTTTGTCTACCTTTCTCCATATATATATATATATATATATATATATATATATAATATATATATATATATATAACGTACGCAACATATACCATAGCATAACACATCTAATACACATAATACAATATAACAATATATACATATACGCATACACACATGTATATATGCACATATACATGTATGTATATATGCACACCTGTTTTGTAAAGGAATAGTTTATAAATTTTTTTTTTTTTAATTGGGAAATTACAGTAATTTTTCTTTTCAGATATGTTTTTGTAGGTTTTTTTTTGTGAACGTATTTCATATTCGATTCATAATTTGCGAAATGTTTTAATTTCTCTCCAGAACGACAAAATGACATCTATGTTAACATTTTCAACTTAATATTTCATGTTATTTGCGTTGAAAAATATTTTTATGGCATGAATATAAACTCCCCATTCTATGAGGAATGTGTGAGAATCCCTGTTCTGCACTCTTGAACCTTCGATGCACAATGTCTAGACCCCAAACGTTGAGATATTCTGTGCTGGCCAATTTGAAGGGCACGAGTCAGAGACAGGTTCACAAGGATTAAAAACAAAACAACTACAAAGTTTGTAAACAAGACGCGGATGGAAGAGGGGGGGTTCTGTGATACTTCGAGGTCTATCTAACTGGCTGTCCATCGGCTACCTCTACCGGTGACCTTCACACCTCAACAGCCCGGGCTCTAACTGGTCAAGGGCTAGATCTAAGATAAATTCATGTAATTCTCCTCCCCCACCCATCTTCTCGGGACCACACAGATGGCCAGTACTAAAATTCAATCACCCTTAAAATTAAAGCAATTGAATCTTTTTCCAGACTTAGTGTCTTCAACACTTCGACCATTAATTTTTTCAAAAGAGATTTTCTCATAAAAATCCTTTTTGCTTTTAGATGCCTAAAGATATCACCAAGTGGTCTCATTTCACGGTGGTCATATAACCCTCTCAAACCTTACGGCCTAATCTTTTGTGTTCGTAAAAAAAAGACAAACACCCACCCATTTACTTATGCCTGGCTTTAACATATTCTTTTTTTATTCATTTATTTATTTATTCTGATCATGTTCTCTTTCCATCATAGTATCACAAATGTCTAACAGTGCAGAGCGTCTGACATGTTACCCATATTAATGTCCATTGAGTGTCCTCAGTATGACGGTAAACTGAAACTGACGGTAAATTGATTAACAAGAAAGAGAGAACTTGTCAACTGGTAGATTTTGCAGTTTCAGCAGATCACAGGGTGAAGATGAAAGAAAACGAAAAGTTAGACGAATACCTAGACCTTGCTAGAAAAATTGAAAAGAAAACTGTGGAATATGAGGGTGAACGTGATACCACTTGGAACGGTCCTCAAAAGTTTAGAAAACAGACGAGAGAAGCTGAAAATCAGAAGAATCGAGATCATCTCGACAACAGCATTGCAGAGATCTGCTAGAATACTAAGAACAGTTCTTGAGACATGAGGAGACTTGCTATCACTCAGAATCCAGTGAACGTCCATCAGCTTATATTGGTATAAAAATACTACTACTACTACTACTACTACTACTACTACTAATACTACTACTACTACTAATAATAATAATTGTTGTCATACAACGTGTGATAGCACGTGCGATACCCTGTCCTCATCAACTGCCAACTAGGAGTGATAACACAGTTTCGGTAGCTAAGGCAGGACTGCCACTTCTTAGCACTACCAAGCATAATAATAATAATAATAATAATAATAATAATAATAATAAAGAGGAAGACTTGTCATCTCGTGGATTTTGCCGTCCCGGCCGATCACAGAATAAAAATAAAAAAGAAGGAAAAGATCGACAAATACCTGGACCTTGCCAGAGAACTGAAAAAACTGTGGAACACGAGAGTGAAGGTCGTACCAATTGTAATTAGGGCCCTTGGAACAATTCCCAGGGGGTTGGAAAAGAGCCTGGATGAATTGGAAATCAGAGGAAGGATCGAGACCATCCAGACTACAGCATTATTGAGATCGGCTGGAATACTCAGAAGAGTCATGGAGACCCGAGGAGACTTGCAGTCACTCAGCCCCCAGTGAACCACCGGCTGTAGCAGGTATGAAAAAATCGAATGGAGCGAAATAATAATAATAATAAATAATAATAATAATAATAATAATAATATTCTTGCATTTAGCTGAAAAATGTTCCGTTATAGAATGTGAACCTACTGTAATAAACTCTCTATAACTTTTTATACTCGAAGCCACATAACCGTTTATATTATTATTATTCTTTTGAGATTGATATATTCTTGCTATCAATAGATGGATTATCTCCCCTGAAGTTTTCAGAGCCAGAAGGAACAGAACATTTAAAAAAAAGTAAATATTTCTTCTTCTTCTTCTTCTTCTTCTTCTTCTTCTTCTTCTTCTTCTTCTTCTTCTTCTTCTTCTTCTTACCTTTTTCTTCCCTTCCTTCCTCCCTCCCTTAATTCTTCTACAATTTCATTTTCTCATTTCCTTCACCACCTTTTCCCCCTCCTACCACCTTCTTTTTTTGCCACCATCTCCGCCTTCTTCTCTGTCTTCTCTGAATTTCCTCTTCTTCCTCTTCTATATCCTCATCTTCCTTAATCTTTATATCCCTTCCTTAATTCATCTACAATTTCATCTTCTCCTTCCTTACCTCCTCCTACTCCTCATCCTCCCCTTCTGCTCCTTCTTTTTTGCCTCCATTTTCTTCTTCTTCTTCTTCTTCTCTTGTCTTTTTCTTTTGCCGTTCTTCTTCTTCTTCTTCTTCTTCTTCTTCTTCTTCTTCTTTCTTCTTCTTCTCTTGCCCTTCTTCTTCTCTTCTTCTTCTTCTTCTTCTTCTTCTTCTTCTTCTTCTTCTCTTGCCCTTCTCTTTCTTCTTTTTCTTTTCTTCTTCTTCTTTTCTTTCTTCTTCTTCTCTTCTTCTTCTTCTTCTTCTTCTTCTTCTTTCTTCTTCTTCTTCTTCTTCTTCTTCTTCTCTTGCCCTTCTTCTTCTTCTTCTTCTTTTTTTTTTGATTTTCTTCTTCTTCTTCTTCTTCTTCTTCTTCTTCTTCTTTCTTCTTCTTCTTCTTCTTCTTCTTCTTCTTCTTCTTCTTCTTCTTCTTCTTCTTCTTCTTCTTCTTCTTCTTCTTCTTCTTCTTCTTCTTCTTTCTTCTTCTTCTTCTTCCCTTCTTATTCTTCTTCTTCTTTTGCCTTCTTCTTCTTCTTCTTCTTCTTCTTCTCTTCTTTCTTCTTCTTCTTTTCTTTCTTCTTCTTCTTCTTCTTCTTTTCTTCTTCTTCTTCTTCTTCTTCTTCTTCTTTCTTCTTCTTCTTCTTCTTCTTCTTCTTCTTCTTCTTCTTCTTCTTCTTCTTCTTCTTCTTCTTCTTCTTTCTTCTTCTTCTTCTTTCTTCTCTTCTTCTTCTTCTTCTTCTTCTTCTTCTTCTTCTATCCCCCACCTTATAGAAGTTATAGGCGCCTTTATTTACAACTATGTACAACTGGTTGTTGAAATAATCTTCCATATATATAATCATCCAAAATGATTACAAACATTCTCGTTAAGTGAGAAAAGAAAAACATAAACAAACAGTAAGTAAACTAGAAAAGGATTTTATCAGTGGATCTGACATTTCCACAGACAAAAGACATCACATTTCAATAAAGAATTCCGTTCCATATTACCGCAAGGTGACCAAAAACGATGCAAATGTCCGAGTGAGGCTATCAGGTACATCAGTCGAAACGTGACAAAAACCAACGAATTGTTTGGCATAAATCTTAGCCAAATACTTACGAAACTTAGTTCAACGAGTCGCCGTTAGTCATACTAAGTAAAAGTTGCCAAAATTAAAACAAACAGAAATGTTTAGCTGTGACATACAAAGAAATATTCTATTAGAAAATATCGAGATTGAAGTTGTATTTACCAAGACAGAAATGAACAATAAATGAAACGTTAATTTTCTTTAAAATAAGAGTCGAGTTCAAAATGTATCGAAACTCAAGTTGTATTTACCAAGACAGAAATGAACAATGAATGAATCGTTAATTTTCTTCAAAATAAGAGGCGAGTTCAAAGTGTATCGAGACAGAAAGGAACATTGAATGTAACATTAATTTTCTTTAAAATAAAAGGCGAGATCAAAATATATCGAGGCTGAAGCTGTATTTACCAAGACAGAAATGAACAATGAATGAATCGTTAATTTTCTTCAAAATAAGAGGCAAGTTCAAAATGTATTGAGACAGAGAGGAACATTGAATGTAACGTTAATTTTCTTTCAAATAAGAGGCGAGTTCAAAATGTATCGCGGCTGAATCTGTATTTACCTAGACAGAAATGAACAATGAATGAATCGTTAATTTTCTTCAGAATAAGAAGTGGGTTCAAAATGTGTTGAGGCTGAAGCTATATTTACTAAGATAGAAATGAACAATGAATCAAACATTAATTTTCTTTAAAATAGTCCCTTTGGAATGTAACTTTAATTTACTTTAAAGTGAGAAGCGAGTTCAAAATATATCGAGACTTAAGTTATATTTACCGAGACAGAAATTAACAATGAATGTAACATTAATTTTCTTTAAAATAAGAGGTGGATTCAAAAAAATATCGTGACAGATACTGTATTTACCAAGACAGAAATGATTGGGTTAAGATCCCTCTACAACTTTTGGGTTCTTGTGTTGGTTTGGAGTGTCGTCTCCGTATACATCGTTTAAGTTCTTATGAAAGAACACGAACTTATAATTGCTTTTCGATATCCAACATTCCGGCGTGAAAAGAGGGATTCACAGGCCATCATTTAGCATGCGGCTCCTCGGTGCACGTAAAGCCAACTCAATCTTTCTAAACCTTTTCCCCACCGATCTTGCAATCACAGAGCTTTCTGCCAATCAGAATGCAACGCTTATAGGTAAACAAGGGGTCAAAGGTTGTCAATCAATACTACTGTTATTTCTTATAACAAACCTCCAGAGCTCCAGAATTGGAACCTCACCACCAGATTCCGTTTAATGACATACACAGAACACCCCATAGATGGGACCATAACAGATAGTACCACTCCGGGTCAGAGTGAGCCTTGGAGTAATGACAATGAAGAGGTACTCCACATTCTTCCGAGCTCCGGAATTGGAACCTCACCACTAGATGCAGTTTAACTTCCTACCCTGGACACCCACAGATACTACCACTCTGGGTCAGAGTGAACATGGGAGTCATGACAATGAAGACGTACTCCACACACCCCAGAGCTCTAGAATTGGAACCTAATTTCATACCCAAGACACTCCATAGATGGGACCCTAACATGTACTACCACTCCAGGTCAGAGTGAACTTGAGAGTAATGGCAATGAAGGAGTAATTCAAACTCGCCAGAGCTCCAGAATTGGAACCTCACCATCAGATTCCGTTTAATATCATACACGGAACACTCTATAGATGGGACCTTAACAGGTACTACCACTCCGAGTCAGAGTGAACCTAGGAGTCAGGGCAATGAAGACGTACTCCACACACCCCATAGCTCTAGAATTGGAACCTAATTTCACACCCAGGTCACTCCATAGATAGGACCCTAACAGGTACTACCACTCCAGGTCAGAGTGGACCTGGGAGTAATGGCAATGCAGGAATAATCCAAACTCTCCAAAGCCCCAGAATTGGAACCTCACCATCAGATTCATTTTAATGTCATACAAAGGATACAATAATTTTTGACGATTCTTTGAAAATTTTTTAAATCGACAATTTATTATTTATTTATTTATTTATTTATTTTATTTCATTCGAATTTGCATTCATTATACACCTGGGAGGTGAGTGATTTTTTTTTCTGTATAAAATTTGAAAATTGATTTCGTTATTTCAGATGGGGGGACATTTATTTCGTGACGTTGCCTTTATTTCAACGGAACAATTTATGGTAATGTTATATTATGCATTACGCTGCAATAGGCAACACAAATTGAGAGGATATATTCCCCTGGAGAATCATACTTAGTCACACATTCCTACATTAAATATATATATATATATATATATATATATATATATATATATATATATATATATATATATATATATATATATATATATATATATATATATATATATATATATATATATATATATATATATATATATATATATATATATATATATATATATATATACATCGATATATATATTATATATATATATATATATATATATATATATATATATATATATATATATATATATATATATCGCTAGTGAAAAAATCAAATGAAAAAGAGGTTATTTTTAAAATGATGATGGCGTGCTCTGAAAAAAAAAATTGTTTTAGCGGTGGAGTGTCCCCGTGGCGCAGTGGCTAACGTGTTGGACTGAGGCATCGTAGTATGTATTTATCAGACCTTTTCAGTAGGATGTGAGACAAAATCACACATATGGGGCATCCAGCAAGGCTCGAACTCGCTATTCAGTGGTAAAACTAATGGGGAAAGACTTAATGGTACAAAGAAAAGAAAAGAAAAAGAAAAGAAAAAGAGAAGAAAAAGAAAAATTTCAATTTAGACGGACAATTGATTGAAGCAGATTAGCGTGATCACTTCCGCTCTCTCTCTCTCTCTCTCTCTCTCTATATATTATATATATATATATATATATATATATATATCTATGTATATATCTCTCTCTCTTATATTTTTTCTGTGTAACATGTCCTTTTTCTCTCTTGGGTAATTCCATGTCAAATCATCCAAAAAAAAAGTAAAATTGTCACCTACCCCTTTCGATTTTTCTGAAATTATGTACAGGTGTGAACTATGCTAAAGTTAGACAATCCCCAAATTTTTAGCTTCATATTTCAAAAAAATTGGCGGAGTTAGGTCAATTTTTAAATCTTCAAATTTGGTATGGGTTTGCGAAAAATAGCGACTTTTTAATTGATCACGCTACCTAATGGCTATTGGCAGACACGAGAGGTAATTATCTTCCGTGTCCTGTATTAATCAAGAGATGTAATCCCAATCTTATAAATAATAAGTGTGTGTTAACAATTATTAACATTTGAGTATGATTTTTAAAATGAAATTCAACAGTTTAAAAAGGTTTATACCATTGAGTTAGAATAATTAGCAAGAATATACGCCCTCTGCCGGGCGAAAGTATTTAAGTTTTAATGTAATTAAATATATTAGATTACAAAGACTAACGAAATTAAATAAGAACGTATATAAAAAAATGCTCTCTTTTTAAATTAAATGAGTTTCTATATAAAATCATTCATAGCATTTTTAATTCGTTGGAGAATAAGACAATATTAGAGATCAATAATACCGAGTAATTAGTATTATCTACGTTATTCGGACTGTTGTCCTCATCTTCATTGTTAGCTGTAGAACGTGTCGGCCGATATGCCCTCCGGCCTTCTTCAGGTATTTCTTGTTGGACTCGGGAACCTTCTTTTTGAACTCGGGAACTTTCTTGTCGTAGTCGGTAACTTTCCTGTCGTAACCGGGAGCCATCACGGAACTTTGAACTTAACCCTTTATTCAGTCCACGGGGTTATCCTGTTCTCATTCCGCTAATCATAGCTGATGTAGAGGCGTTAAGCTGTGTTAATTATTATTCTATGTTACTGCTGCCCTTGATCAGAATTGAACCTGCAATCTAGAGATAACTGTCACTTAGAACTGTCTTAACCTAACTACGATTACGACAGGAAGGTTCCCGATTACAAGAAAGTTCCCGAGTCCGAAAAGAAGGTTCCTGAGTCCAAAAAGAAGGTTCCTGAGTCCAAAAAGAAATACCTGAAGAAGGCCGGAGGGCATATCGGCCGAAACGTTCTACAGCTAACAATGAAGATGAGGACAATAGTCCGAATGACGCAGATAATACTGATCATCAAGTCTCATCTCAAACATTTCAGAGATACCGAGTAATTAATTAATAAACCCTGTTTTTGTTTAAAACCAATATGCAAATTAACCACACCATATATTATGTAAACCTTTATTTCTTAGTTATATATAAGCCACATTGCAGGATTTTAAACGCACTAATAAAATGGGCTGTTTTGGCAAATCTAGCACAATCTTCACTGAGACATCGTTAATAAAAAAATGTATTCTATGTATTAATACTTTTGACTGCAAACTAAATATTCATTGATAAACTTACACAGTTCCTGAGGGTATTGTGACGTAAGCATTAACATTTTCGTTACAAACAGACACCGAATCTCCATTATAACAAGATGTCTATTTGCATTATTAAATCATGTAGGTTACTATCATTTTGCAAGAACTATTATACATTTTTAATTCAGATGAAACAATTTTAACTGCATCCATAAAATTAAAAAAAAATACCATACGTATTGTTCCACCTTGTCTTGTTTTTTTCTTTTTACTAAACCAGCAACATATGAACGCTATGCATACTGGTTTACTGTAATCTTTACCTAAATACACTCCTTGTTTCATCTGGTAGTGTCATATAATTTTATTGTCGAAATATAACTGAGATAACAATGGAATGTTATTTGAATCGTTCAATTCTTCCTAAATAGAATCATCAGTATCTGATGTAATGAATATATTTAAGTATAACAGATATGACCTAGAGTTCAGTACTTGTCGAGAGCCACGAGTGCAGCGGAGGCGATGATTGACAGGCTGCAGGTCAGGGGGTCACCCTTTCCAGTACAGGAATTGAAAATGATATGGGAATGAAAAGGCTTAGCTTAGATTGGTTGATGATTGGTTGTCACGTGACAAGAGTCTGGGATTGAGATCGAGATCATAATGAATCGGATTCGAGAGGGCCCCGAATCCGTAAAGGGGTTCGAGTCCGTGAAGGGACATCATAGCAAAGAGCGGTTTGGTAACTTTTATTCATCTTCTGATGGTATAAAACGAAATCCCATCATCATAAAAGCCGGCCAAATTACTCTCAAGTTTTGTAAATCAAGCCAGATGTAGATAAAATGGGAATCATTTTGATGTTTCAGACTGTTGTCCTCGTCTTTATTATGGTATGTATAAATAGAACGTTTCACCCGCTGTATACTCCGACCTTCCTCAGTTGTTCGCTGTGTGCATATTCGAACAACCGAGGGAGGCCGGATGATACAGCGGCCGAAAAGTAGTGTTTATACATCTCACAACAAAGATTGGGACGAAAATTCGAAGAATCAAAATTATTCACATCAAGACTCATTTCAAAAATACGCCCTGTCGGTGGGGCGTTAGAATGCACTGACTGCACCTCTGCAGAGGGGTAAGACTCCCCCAATGGGGCCACCTGTTGGCCGTGGGTGGCGACCCGTGATGCTTAAGATAGAGCCCAGGTGGATGAGCAGTTCATGACATGCAATACTCCACTTTGGCCCATATTGGGCTAGACGGGCGGTCGGAGAGGCCCCTCCGATCAATCGGCTGGTCATGTCAAGCCCTAGCACCTATATGATTTTTCCCAACCCTATTGCCCTTATGGCAAGCCCCAACCCTTTTTATCATATGGGTGCTAGAAGGCGGTGGCTGCGGTCTACATGTCCTGGGAATGACGTTAAACTCTATCTGATGGTGAGGTTCCAGTTTGGAGGTTTGGGGAATGTGGAGCACCCTTTCATCACCATTGCTCCCTAGTCCACTCTGACCCGGAGTGGTAGTACCTGTTAAGGTCCCATCTATGGGTTAAATAGAAAAATGTATTTATAAAAAATTGTATTATCCATTAAGAATTGATTTATTTCAAAACTTTATCTGTATTAAATGACCCACTGAGGTTGATATGCTGTAAAACAAAACAAACCAAAATCATTTCAAAAATAAATTCGAAGACTATTATAGCTCTATTTATCTAAATGAACCCTACACACAAACGAAAAAGTTAGTAAAGATTCAAAAGCCAGAGAGTCGTTTTTCACAATACATTTCTGTTATTCTAAAAGAGAAATGATATATCTGTTAACATTAAGCCTCGTCTAAAAAATACAAGAAATAAATGAAATGTATATAAATAGAAATAATTCAATGAAAAATGTATTTAATAATTAAAGAAAGAACAGGTATATAAAATTTTATCGGTGACACAATTTGGATATAAAAGATTATTAAATGATATTATTTAAAAGGTTATAATTTAAAGATTCTACCTCTTTAAGTATTTTAAAACTATTTTAATACCATTATTGAACATGATAAATCAAAATAAATTCAACTTAACTTTTCGTAGAAATTTGGATGATTTTTAATGTATAAATTGTATTAAAAATAAATTGCATATTGTAATAATATTTTTTTTTTTTTTAATGATGGTCAGTATGTTATTACTTATCGATTTAGACAAAGTTTGACCTTAAATAATAGATTCAATTATTTTTAATTCGCTTTTAAAAACCTAGTGTTGCAGATTGACTATTGTTTCAATTTGTTTTGCGCGGGAAGTTCGAAAAGTCAAAGGAAAATTGAACAAAGAGACTGGAAAGGGAAGTAAGGACTTCCGGCTGAGGGACAAAGAGAAAGAAAAAACGTGTAGGCGTTTGAGAGATACAAAAGACAGTCAACAGTCAGTAGGGACAGTCGGTCAGATGAGAGACAGCCGACGAGAACGTGCGTGACCGGCGTGACCGCGGTCATGCACCATCGCTGCCAGCGGTCAGTGAGGTTCGTCCACCCCTCTTTGCCTCAGATCCCAACAGTAGTAGTAGTAGTTCCCATTGTCAACGCTCGTCACTCACACGCACCACGAGGGAATTAAATAAAAAGGAAATTTCTACTACATACAGCATGCTTTGTGATTTCATTAAGCAGTATACCAGCAACGTATACGATCCAGAGTAGCAAAGAAGGGGCTATGCAACACACATCTGATTTGGTGCCGTGACAACCCCACTATGCAACACTAGCAGCCGACAAAAATGCGTATCCCTAGATTATATAGATTAAAATAGTTGTTGACGAGTAATCTGGGATTATCTAAAAGTCAATTGCTTAAAAGGTAGTGTTGTGCAATTCTGTAATACAAAAAAACTTTAAAACGATCTATCTACTTGACAAGAATTCATCTAGTTAGGGGTTTAGGGTTAAGGTAAGAATTTTGTTTTAACAATTGAGAGTGGAAAATGCCATTTTTCCACTTTGAAAAAAATTCAAATTTAAAAAAGTCAAATTTCAATTTGGATATAAAAGATTATTAAATGATATTATCTATAAAGGATTGTCATTTGAAGATTCTACTTTTCTATCACTTCTGTAATATCAAATATCAATATTCCAGTTAGTAGAGTAGTAATAGTATATCTTATCATTACTGTGGTATATCCACAGGTCCTGTTAGTAGAGAGAGTTAAATCAAGATTATATACTTTTTACATATTGAACTATTTAGTAATAGCTCTTAAGTAAACATATCAAAAGTTGTAATAATTGAAATTATCATACTGTGGTATATCCACAGGTCCTGCTAGTACTTTATTAATACACAAGTTCAAACTAAGCTTAGCAGTTACGATTCTTTTCTAATATAAAATTAACTTAGAGGCGCCCCGTCGCGTAATGGTTATCACCGTAGGAAATGGACCTGAGTGCAAATCCTGGTCGAGGCTGGTTGCATTTCAACATAGTGCTTACAATTAGGGAAGGTGAACATTCAAGTATTTCCCATCCAGCTACGGGTAGATAGTTGGACAGACTGGGCTCTTTAACCTAGGAAACCGCTCTGAATTCAAACTGTTAAACTCCGCTTAAAACAGACATTGTGTCACATCCTACTCGTGGAGAGGGGTCGGATAAATGCATGAATATAACATCAACAAATAATATTTGAAGATCAGTAGTTACATCTACTCTCATCCTCATCATCATGTCTCGCTAGTAGCACGGATATCAATATAACACTCTCTCACCAACCGTCCCTATCATTCATCGCTCTCGGGAGATCCTCTACGTGGTATCCAGTATCTGCACAGAGATGGTCAATGTAGGTCCTTGATGGATGGCCCACACTGGCATGCTAATGTCCTGGTTTCCATGCGAGAATATCAGATGAGTTCGTTCTTGCTTCTCTAGCAGTACCCAGCATGTCTTGTTCGTCTCACGGATGGTTTGTATGATAGGGGTCAAGTGGCTATATGTTGTATACCCTTTCTTACTTCTTACTTCTGGTCGTATTTTCTTCTGGCGGCTTTGCTATTCTGATCGTTTATCTTGACTTGGTCTGGTCTAGCGTCTGGAGCTGACTTGGGGACTTCGGTCTGGTTTTCTGTTAGGGGTTTCTTGTTATCAGAAGCCCTGTGTCATTGTTAGTTTTTAGGTAATAAACACAAGACTTCGATTTACTTTGATGTTACTTTATTTTCAATCCCCAAACCAGACATCTGCGCAGGTGAGACTTACACCCTACGAGCTCGGCTCCTACCTCTAACTGACCGAAACTTACTTACTATTTAAACCGGAAGAGAGGGTCCTCTCTA
The DNA here is from genome assembly GCA_023376005.1 of Doryteuthis pealeii. Classification (NCBI taxonomy): domain Eukaryota; kingdom Metazoa; phylum Mollusca; class Cephalopoda; order Myopsida; family Loliginidae; genus Doryteuthis; species Doryteuthis pealeii. Next base: position 43,657,878 of record CM042172.1, read on the forward strand.
CCGGTTCTCACGGTATCCTCCGGAAGGTTAAGACTGAGGTCAAGCCTTGTCACTCATCCTTCAAGGCCGTGGGCTGTAGCTTATAACAGCCATTTTGATTTCTACTCTATTGCCATAAATATTAGGTATCTAATAATTATGTAACACGTACAGCTGTATGTTTCCACGATTTGTTTAATATAGCGCGCAGCATTCTTGTGCAGCTCCCATCTAGCTTATCGCCTAGGCGCTTAGATCTTATATATCGGTATATCCACAGGTCCTGTTAATGACATTAAAAACCAGAGAGCCGTTTTTCTTCGCACGACAATAAATGTCTGTTATTCTAAAAGATAGATGATATATATGTTAACATCAAAATGGATGAACATTTTCACATTCATAAAAAAAATTATTACTTATTAAAAATACATAAGACAGTTTTTATATGACATAAATCATAATTTAGCTTTTCAAGAAAAATGATTTATTAAATACAAGCAAAATAGAATAATCTATAGCAGATTTATCGTATTCAAACATATTTTGTAACACATTCCTCTAAAAAAATGAGGTGAGTCTTCGTGGCGTAGTGATTAACGTACTGGACTGCATCATCGTAGTAAGCGAGTTCGAACTCCAGTCGTGCTTCATGTTCACTTTCCGGCTAATACCCTTGGAAAGGTAATGAACACCCCATCCACCCACTACACGTTAAGGTTAAACGTCAAAGAGGGAGTCACCGTTGCGTAGTAGTTAACGTGCTGAATGCGACATCGTAGTAAGCGAGTTCGAACTCCAGTCGTGCTATTACGTTAACTTTCGGACCAATACCCTTGGGAAAGGTATGAACCCCTCATCCTCCCAACTACACGTTAAAGGTTAAAAGTTAAAGTAGCGTAGTAGTTAACGTGCTGAACTGCGACATCGTAGTAAGCGAGTTCGAATTCCAATCGCGCTATTACGTTAACTTTCGGACCAACACCCTTGGGAAAGGTATGAACACCCCATCCTCCCAACTACACGTTAAAGATTAAACGTCAAAGAGGGAGTCACCGTGGCGTAGTAGTTAACGTGCTGAACTGCAACATCTTAGAAAGTGAGTTCGAACTGCAGTGATGCAGTCCACTGTCTTTTCTCCCCAAACAAGTGCACTTCAAACGATTGCTCACTTTTGGAGAATGTTTATGCCATATAATAGGCTTAGTTGCCCTAGCAACATCCAGCAACCCGGACAACATCTTTAATTACTTGGGTGCCAAGAGCATCAATTGCACATCTTATTATAATGTGTGTTTGTCTGTAACCGAAACTATATTACTACTCAAGTCAAACTTCCCTTAGTTATTTACGTCACATTCTCCATGATTTTATTTAAACCTCAATCATTAATAAATATTTTTTACATTATTAATACTTTTGGGCTTATCAAACAAGGAACAAAAAGAAGTGGAGAAGAGAGGAAAAAAGCTGCACAGAAAAGAGAGCTAAAAGAAAGGAAAAACAGCAACCCCCAAACTAGAGAAAGCATCACCTTTTGTTGCAGCCATTGCATCAGAGACTGCATTCGAGGATCGGTCTGTTCAGCCACTTACGTAGCTGTAAGAGAGAGAGAGAGAGAGGAGAGAGAGAGAGAAGAGAGAGAGAGAGAGAGAGAGAGAGAGAGAGAGAGAGAGAGAGAAACAACAAAAACAAAAAACTACGCCATCGTCTAAAACAGACGGAATGTTGCCAACAAAAAAAATAACATGCAAGTGTATTTATATACGAGGGTTGGTAAAAAAGTAATGACATTTTCTTTATTTAATGTCAAGCTTTTTTAAAAAATAAAACTATGGCCAACATTGAGACCATAACGAGGCTCAGAGCAAGAATCCGATGAATAATACCCAACTTGCCAATCGACAATGTCCTCCTTCTGTATGACATTGCTCGACCACACAAGCATCAGAAAGGTAGAAAATCGCCTCTATCGCGTGGACAACTTTACCACATCCTCCATACTCACTAGATTTAGCGACTTCAGACTATTATATCTTCGGCCTCGTGAAAGAAGGTTTGAGAGGTAAACATTATTCCAGTGACAAGGAAGTGAAAACAAATTTTAAAGATCAAATTAACGTTCCAGTTCACATTGTAAACCGCTATTTGGTCGTATACATAAATACAATGGTGTATAATTAGTAGGTTCTGTGTCGGACTTCTTGAGTTGATGGGTTGCCGACCAAGGCTAAAGAGCCCATTCAGACCCATTTGAGGATTTATGCGAGTGGTAAGTACCCCAATTTTACCACTAAGGTGTTCCTGAAAAAGAATTGAAGTTGTGAACAGAACCTCTGTTGCCTTCAAGGAAAGGCTAAGGGAAAACCCCGAAAATAAATCATGAGCTGGAGTCCCTAAAGGTGGTGTGATACTGAAATCTAGTGCTACCCATCAACTCCTGCGACACTACCGTTGCCAAACCGCATTGGTACCTTACCTTTCCTTTGGATCACAGCGACAGTGTGGAGAGGGGTATTTGCTGCACGGGCAACAGCTCATCCGCCCAGGCTATGCAGTTCAAGTTAACAAAAACCTTGACACTACTCCATCGTCTCTCCTAGACGGAAGGAAGCCAACAATAATTAGTAGATAGATAAGGCCAACATTATTGATAATATAAAACAATTTTCTTAATAATTGAGTAGAATCTGACGTAAATAACAAAGGGAATTGTGACATCAGGAGTGACGTAATTTCTATTACATACAGATAGGTACATAATCTACGTTATAATAAGGTTTACTCTAGTTGTATTAGTCAAGACACAAAGACACAATTTTGGGGTATCTAGCGATGGTCTGGCTAACCTGATTGGTAACCATTATACCATAGAAGCATTCAATTGATATATCTATACTTTCAAACAAAGTCGGATGCATTTTTAGTCTAAGCTGATTATATAAACGAACGCTATACAGTTTCGTACATTGCATTGTGCATCGTTTTCTCTGACTCTGCGTGTAAAGTACATCACGTGACCCCCTGTTGCTAAGTAAAAAAAAAAGGATAGAAGAAGAAGAAGAAGAAGAAGAAGAAGAAGAAGAAGAAGAAGAAGAAGAAGAAAAGAAGAAAAGAAGGAAAGGCAAGAAAGAAGAAGATTGCGAAAAGAAGAAGTCGAAAGATGATGACGACGGCGAAGAGAAGCGAAATAAGAGAGAAGAGAGAAGAAGAAGAAGGAAGAAGAAGAAGAAGAAGAAGAAGAACAGAATAAAAAAAAAGGATAGAGAAGAAGAAGAAGAAGAGAAGAAGAAGAAGAAGAAGAAGAAGAAGAAGAAGAAGAAAGAGAGAAAAGAAGAAGAAGAAGAAGAAGAAGAAGAAGAGAAGAAAGAAGAAGAAGAAAGAAGAAGATTGCGAAAAGAAGAAAGAGAAGAAGTCGAAAGATGATGAGACGGCGAAGAAGAAAATATGAAGAAGAAGAAGAAAAGAGAAGAAGAAGAGAAGAAGAGAAGAAGAAGAAATAAATATAAAAACAACAGATAAATGTAGAGAGAGAGAGGGTGGATGTTGGAGAAGAGAAGCAAAGAAAAGAAGAAGAAGAAGAAGAAGAAGAGAAGAAAAGAAGAGAAGAAGAAACAAAAGCAGCAAAAAAAAAGAAGAAATAAAAAAATGATTCCTAGAACGATGGTCGGCGTCCAACAATGGCTACCATCTACAACTCCCGCCAAAATAGCTCTTCTCTTCTCCATTGTCTGATCGGGCTGCTTTGCTCTCGACAAACACGACAATATCCATTAACGGAACGGAACACGTCAATCATTGCGGGAGAAGGGGAGGGATTTCGTGGGGGTGTTAGTTGGATGGGGGTGGGGGGTGGGGTTCGTCTTTCGTTTCTTATAAGCATCATAATACATTTCCTTCTGATGAAGGATGATAACTTTGCTACATTATAGATCCATAGATTCATTGGACGTTGCAGTTTTCATATTACAAATTCTGCATTTTTCTAACCTTTTTTTCATGCTAACATAACAGTACAATTAAAACGTGATTGTTACCATTGGTTTCAAAGCAGCGTAATAGCGACTTATCATCAGGAGAATGTGCCAGTATAAAGATTTTGATATCACGAATTCTGCATTTCTCTAACATTTTCTTCAGAACAAGTTTTTGTGCTGCCATCACAATATAAATAAACGATGATTGTTACTAGTGGTTTCAAAGCAGCGTAAATAGCAACTTATCATCAGGACAACGTGTCCGTGAAAAGTTTTGATATCACAATTCTGCGTTTTTTTAACTTTTTTTCTTGACCGAGTTTTCGTGCTAACATAAAATACAATTAAAAGAGATTGTTCAATTGGTTTCAAAGCAGTATACTAGCCACTTATAATCAGGATAGTGTGTCTGTGAAAAGTTTTATGCATGTAAATTTCATACACTAAATGTACCAACTATTATGGGACAGAAAGTAGTAAAACAAACAAACTGCTGTCGCCATAATAGTTGTTATTTGCATATGAAACCAATCATTGTCTCAATGCATCCTGTGCGTCGTCGGGAGTGTATGGTGTGTATATTATCTAAGGGTGAGAAAAGTAAAGTAAGACACATATGGTGGTTTGTGTGATTGAATATGTATTAGCAGACATAGAATAGGTAACGTAGTGTAATTAATAGTGTGTGCATACATATCTTACAAAGTGTTTGTGTAAACAATATTAGTATTTTATAAGGTGGGTGAGGATAAGTCAGTATCTTAAAATAGAAAAAAAATTTAAGGCGCTAGATAAAGGAGTGATAGGAACACGCATTAATTGGGGTTAGAGAGCACAACATATGTCTGTTCCCCTTTTTGTCAATAAATAAGTTGACACCAGAATAGGGTCATAAAAAGATTCACCATGAGGTCTTCTAGACAAAAGAACTCTTCAGTCAAATCCGTGGGCGTTGAAAAATCCTCAACGGAGAAATGAGAAGAATTTCGGTACGAAGAATTTGATAGAATTGGGGGGATCTCTACATGATGAAATTAAAAAAAAAAAAAAGTGTGGAGAGAAGTAAGCTTAGTGTTTTTTTTCCTGCCCTTAGCTTTTCTTCTGAAAGTATAAGAGAGAAATGGTTCCAGAAAAAAGTGCATAGACACTCTTGAAATAAAAATGAATGTTCCTATTTAAAATATTAAATACAAAAAAAATTCCCTCTCTCAATTTTAAATTTCATTCTGTATTTATCTTCAATGATATTTAATCCAATCTTAGTTATTTTTGCTCAAAAGCAAGTTTTGGCGATACTGAATGTGAAATACATATTTACGTTTTGTTTGTCTATTTTTTGAAAAGTTTTTCCCGGACATACATACATACTATAAATACATCACATACTTGCTACTGTTGGTTTAAAAGAAACTTGTTGCCCCTCCTCCTATTAATCTTCTACTGCCTACTTGTTTGTCAAAAAGAAACATGGAAACATCTCATTAGTTCCACACCTGATGATGGCACTAAATTTGTGGCAGAAAGCGTTCGCGGTAAAACCTTTGGTGGATTCATTCACCGATCCACCCGGATATTTAAAAGGATGGCAGACAAGTTAGAAAGGATCGAACAAAAAATCGTTAGACAAGAATTGTCCATTGAGTTCAAAACAAAAACATGTTTTAAAAAAAAATGCTGCTAACAATATTATTTATTTTAGTCAATACATACTGTCGGGTAAAATATGAGGCCGCTTTATCCAGACGCAGCGGGGAGGGTCCAGTAGCGAGCTTTAGTGGGGTATCACCAGACCAAGGTAAATAGTGGTTTTGCGAAATTTTAGTGGGCTTTGCAGCTAACCACTTCAAAGAACGCGACCCCTGTTACTTCGTCACTGGGTCAATCTAAGTTGAGGAGAAGGAAGTAATGTGGCATTGCACGTTATAAACGAACTCGTTTTCAGCTTTGTTCTGTAACACCCGCGTCGCCCGATGTCATCTGTGTTTNAGGAGAGATAAGGCCTTGTATAAACCACAATGAGGGGGTGTCAGCTTCAAGAGAGGAAATGGGACAACCCAGTCGGCGACCACCTCACCAACTCGCTACCAGGTTATAGAAATATGGGGGGGGAGAAAAAATAATTCTCACAATACATACATAAATACATACACATATATACATACACACAACTGCCCTTTATATATGTATAGATAAATAGATTAGCATGTGATTTCCTTGGATCCGTTATTTTTTTTATTATATAAACACTCCAAATCGAATTGTTTTTTTTATCATATTTCTCTTCGATACGAAAAGTGGCAAGTATTGGAGATTCAGCAAAAGACTTACGTTTGATACCCAAGACAAATAATATTGTTAGAATATCGCGAGATTTGTTTCTCGTATTCTATAATCGAAAACGATAGATGAAACTCGCGTTCCACCTCTGCAGGCGAAATCTGATTCTTTCGATAATATTCGCTTCGTTGCTCTCTCTCTCTTTCTCTCTCTCTCTCTCTCTCTCTCTCTCTCTCTCTCTCTCTCTCTCTCTCTTCTGTTTTACTCTCTCTCTCTCTCTCTCTCTTTCTCTTGCTTTTTGCCTCTCTTACTACCCCATCTCTCTCTCATTATATATATATATATATATATTATATATATATATATATATATATATATATATATGACTGTGAATCTGTCACGATCTGTCTTATTGTCTCTGTCTTTCTCTCACTCTTTCTCCCCCCTCTCTCTCTCTCTCCCCCCCTGTCTCTCTCTCCATTAATCTCCCTAACTCTCTTTATCTCTCTCTCTGACTATGTCTCGGCCTGATTTAATGTCCCTGTTTTACTCTCTCTCCCTGTCTGTCAGTCTCTCTCACTGTCTCGATTTATCTGTCTTTGTCTGTCTGTCTGTCTGTCTGTCTCTTTCTTTCTCTGACTCTCGCTGTGTCTCTGTCTGTCTTACTGTCCCTGACTCTCTTTCTCTTCTGTCTATCTCTTTCTCTCTCTCTCATTCACCCCCTCTGTCTCGATCTGACTTACTCTCTCTCTCTCTCGGATTGTCTTTCTCTCTCTGACTCTCCGCCTCTCTTTCTACCCCCCCCCAGGTCTGTTCAATGTGCACCAACTGAATGTCTCTTTCGTTTTAGTTCGCTACCCTGGTCTCACCCACAACTGTCATTTATGTACACACTAACTTATGAATATTCATAAATGTATAAACACATCATCCATTTGGTTTTCATGTCTTACTCCTCATCAATCCATACATACATAAGTATATATACATATATATATATATATATATATATATATATATATATATATAAGTATATATACATATATACATATATATATACATAAGTATATATATATATATATACATATATCATACATAAATATATATAATATATATATATATATATATATATATATATATGTAATATGTGTGTGTGTGTGTTGTGTATTTTGACAGCAAGTTATTTTTCAGACATGTGTTATTGAATAAGACGGAGTACTTTTTCTTCATTTTTGGGATCTGTATTTTTTCCAGTATATATATATATATATATATATATACATATACATATATATATATATATATATATATATATATATATATATATAATATACATATATGTATGTATATATATATATATATATATATCCTGTCGGCTTACATATCTCCTTTCATACTAATACCATGAAATGACATCTAACTACAGAATATAATAATGAGAAATTCATATCCTTCGATAAACGGAAAATCCTCACTAATGATACTAAAATGCTCTATAAAAAATAGCAACAAAAAACGCCTACAAATCCTAGAAGCAATTTGCATAAAACTCACCATAGAAATAAACAATAAATAAAGAATAAATGAATAAAAAACTAATCTCTATTAATAATGGAGATTCGCTTCCGGTTTTTGTCTGTAACAAAAATCACGCCACTGCTTACGTCAAATTACCCCAAATCGTCATAAAATAGAATAAATACACTCAAAATTTGAACATGCAGCATTAGACAGTCCTCATTGTTTTTTAAAACAAGTTTTAATAAATATATGACTGGTATTATATATCTATATATAGTTTGTTTTATTTTAATACATATTTAAAGTTTACATTTCAAATTGTTTTATTTTTTAATCCTTTAACGAATTTGATGATTTTACTTACTTAGGGTACAAACTCGCTGACATTGAATTTTTTACTCCCACCCCTCAGGCAATATGTTTAAAAAATCTAATTTTACATCGCCCGGAGGGTGATTTTTATTTTGTACTAGTATAAATAAAATAGTCTTTGACATTGGCAGCAATATATCAAATATCTTTAAATAACTAACTCACTAACTGTAGCACCACGACCTATATACCCCCCCCGCAAAAAAAAATCCCCACGGAACTTCGAACCTAACCCTTCATTCAATTGGGCACATATGGCGTAATGGATATAAGCGTTGAGTTATTACAATTCTAAGTGACAGTTATCTCTTAGCTGCTGGTTCACTCCTGGTCAAGGGCGACAATAATATAGAATAATTAACACAGTTTAACACTTGTACTCAGTCATGGTTAGTGGTATGAGAACAACCTACCCCCGTGGATTGAATAAAGGGTTCGGTTCGAAGTTCCGTGAAGGCTCCCAATTATGACAAGATGGTTCCCGAGTTCGATGAGGGGAGGGGGGCCCGGTTCGAAAATGTTTCCGAGTCCGACAAGAAATACCTGAAGAAGACCGTTGAATAGATAAAAATTATTCAATATTTTCTTTCCTTTATTTTTTTTTCAACATAATTGTCAGATTTACTTCCATTTTTCAACTTACATATATACACACACATATTTACTTATTTGGCTGTGAATGGATTCCTATTTTTGTTTTATTTTTATATCACTTTTTTGAATAAAAGTTCTAATTATAACATAATTTTTCATTGTTTCCACCTTCTTTAAGTAGTATATGTACATAACAATAAAGATGGGGACAATAGTCCAAATAATCCAAATTATCAAGCCTCATCTAATATATTCAGAGAAATAATAAAAACAAAGACAAAACAAAATGTAATGGGATAGCCAATGGCGTGTTATCTCATTTGCATATGTCTACTACAGCGGTAGATATATAAAGATAGTTCGACGACATAAGGGACAGAGCTACAATAAGCTAAGACGACGACGACGACGACGACGACGACGACGACGAACGACGACGAACGACGAACGACGAGACGAAGAAGAAGAAGAAGAAAAAGAAGGTACGAAACTACACATCATAACACAAAACAAAAGCAAAACGAAAGAAGAAATAACAGCGGCAACAAATAATCCCACTGAAGACGAACGTTGACGTGGTCGAAAGCGTTTTTCAAAACATATGGTGCACATTCTCTACCATTTATACGAGGGCTTTAACGTGACGTGCGAGATTCGCGCCTTTGGGGTCAAGGATACCAACGGTCTTGTATTTTTCCACTTGGCCCCATTGAATTCTCACTACAAGGTCTTGTCAACAACCCACGCCACCGCACATTTATGCATCATGAAGGAAAATCCAGTAATATTCAACCAAACCTTTTAAAATAATAACTTCCTGTCTTGTTGGGTTAGTTTATGACCAAGACATTATTTTATTCATTCTTGATGGCTATTGAATCTAAAAAAAAAAACAACAACATATTTTTAAAACTGATTTGTTTCTATTTAACCCAAAGATGCGACCCTTTTTGGAACGGCCACCCCGGGTCAGAGTGGACCTGGGATTAATTGCGATAAAGGGGGTACTCGACACTCCCGACAGCTTCAGAACCGGATCTTCACCACTAAATGTAGTTTAACGTAATATCCAGGAAAAACCTTTTTGTGAATTCCTACCGATTGTAATTAACACTTTAAACTTATATCAAATAAGCAGACATTCGAAAATCTGTACGTCAAATAATTAATTAATGTAATTAGCAACTCCTCTGCACAAGCAGAATGGGTGGTTGGTGGGATTTTACCTCATGCCAACCCTAGTTGGGTTATTTTATACCGAAGACGTTTTGTTTCATTCATTCTTGATGGGCATTCTAAATTTTATTTATTTAACCCAATTTTTGTTTAAATGCAATTTTTTAAACTCATTTTTTCTATTCAACCCATAGATGGGACCCGAACAGTTAATAGCGATGAAGGGGTACTCCCCCGTCCCGATCTCCAGAATAGGAACTTCCCTACTAGATGCAGTGGTAATTTATGAGGAAGTGCGTCCCGGTCTCCTGCCTCAAGAGTTGCTGCCCGGTGACTATTAAAATAACGACCCAGCTCAGTCTATTCAAAACTATCCATCTATCTATCTATCTCAATTTGTTCATATTTATCTATATTACTTTAAATACTAAGATTTTTTTATTCATGTTTGTTTAATGTCTTGTTTTTAGTTTAAATAAACAAGCATTACGACAAAAAAAGAAGCGACCCCCCCCAAAATACATTTACTTGTCGAAAATATCTATCTATCTCCATTTGTTCATATCTATCTATATTATTTTGTTTGTTTATCTATCTATCTATCTCAGTCTATTCCAAACTATATATCCATCTTCATATCTAAACAAGAATTACGACAAATTACGATAAATAAACAAGAATTACGACGAGCTGGGGTCATCATTTTGATAGTCACCGGGTAGCGGTTTTTGAGGCGGGAGACCGGGACGCACTTCCTCATGAATTACCGATGCAGTTTAACGTCAGACCCAGGTCACTAATGATTCTAATGTGTATTTCTTCTTCTTCTTCTTCTTCTTCTTCTTCTTCTTCTTCTTCTTTCGAAGTTACCTCGGTCACCTTCGAAGAAATTTTCGCTAAGTATGTTATGAAAAGTTACGCTTGTTCTATCGTACGTATATTTTAAGGAGAATATTCTTTTGCGAAAATATCCGAGTCTCAGAAACGTTCATAAGAATTCTTCGTCTTGGTTGTTTTTCTTTGGCAAGATTCCAAAATGTAAGAATTATATTTCAACAAGATGCCTCTTCCGTTATCGTTGTTATTACTTGTTGTTTATGAAACTGTTGAAAGCAAAAAGTCTGTGAATGTAGAGTATTAGACAGATGGTCGTAAGGATGATGAAATGTTTCGTTGTTTTATTTGCAAATCAGTGCGTAAGGAATACCACCACTATACCACTACCTCTCACCGTCACTATTACCACCATTAACCACCTCTACTACATAAGCCCTGTCGACTGGGGCTTTAGAATACACCAACAGCACCTCTGCAGACCCCCCCCCAATTGGGCCACCAGTTGGCCGGGGGTGGCGACTCGTGATGCTTAAGAACGGAACCCAGTTGGCTGAGCAGTCCATAACATGCAACACTCCTCTTTGGCCCTTACTTAGGCCAGAGGGGCGGTCGCAGAGCCCCCCTTCGATCAATCGGCTGGTCATATCAAGCCCTAGCACCTATATGATTGCCACAACCCTACTGCCCTCATGGCAGGCCCCAACCCTTTTTATCATATGGGTGTTAAAAGACAGTGGTTGAGGGTTTTAATATCCTGGGAATGACGTTAAACTCTATCTGATGGTGAGGTTTCAGTTCTGGAGGTTTGGGGAATGTGGAGCACCCCTTCATCACCATTGCTTCCTGGTCCACTTTGACAGGAAAGATAGTACCTGTGAGGGTGCCATCTATGGGCTAAATAAAACATGTGTTTATTAAGAAAAATTGAGTATCCATTAATTAAATGACCCACTGAGGTTGATATGCCATAAATCATACTAAACCACTACTACTACTACCACCACTACAGATAAATGAGTAAGGAAGGCCAACACCACCACCAAAAAAACGTTAAAAAAGAATACCCCAGGAGAACAAGAAAAATCCTAGAAACCAAGCTCAGCAGCAGAAATCTAATCTATACCTACCCGCCTTTCCTGTCCACTGACTCCTGCATCAAACTGTTGTTTTTAGTAACCATTTTTTTATATGTTTATACACTAATCAAGAAGCCTACTCAGTAGGTAGACAATATTTCTGGAAATTTGTAATCAATAACTTTTATTGGTTTTTAAGGGAGTTTGAATTTTATTAAGATTTTTTTAAATTTTGAGTGTATAAGATCTTTTGAAATAATTATTCAAACAGCTAAATTTCATTATGATTTTGTTCACTCAACATTGTTTCGGCTGATACATTCTCTGGTTCTCTTCAGCTGTAACATGCACCTTCGCAAGTAGAAAGTGTTCTCTCACTCTCAGTCACACACATTCTCTGTCTTTTGAACACATACATCTTCTCATAGTAGTATAGATTAATTAAAACTAGTATAAAATGTAATGACTCCTATTGCAGTAGATAATTTGACAATGTTGGCAATTGAACTTATATTTTCCATCATTAAACTCAGACAGCTATTGAAGGATTCGAAAACCCTTTCATAAAAATGGCTTCTAATATTCATTTGAAATTATTATAAGATACCCTGGGTTTTTTTAAAAATGGGCAAAAGAGGAATCTAGACAAATTGACCAAAGGAGAAGAAAATTAATAACAATGCACCCTAGAGACGATAGAGATAGGCTATATATATTTAAAAAAGGAAGGTGGATGTGGTGAAAAGTGATTCTAGCACTCGAAAACCCATAAAGGAAAAAGGCCCAGCTTCGTTTCGCAGGACTGGGTCTGTGTTTTCGTAGATCCCTTTTACGTTGATGTCGCGCACGCGCTCAGAAAACGGAAGTGAGCGAGCAGAAAGGTAAACAAGCAGCGGCGAGACGAGAACGCGAAAAAGGGGTGTCCGAACGAGTGAACGGAAACGAAGTGAATAAGAGTGAAGGAGCAATAAAAGAGAAAACTGAAAAGGATAACGAAAAGAAGAAGGAGACAAACGAACGAGAGAAAGAACACATACAGAAGCTCAGAAGAAGAATACAAGGATAAAAGAGACAGACGCAGGTTGTAACGAATTCTTTGTTTTACTGTATTTTAACTTGTCATTTGCTGTTTTATTTTTGGCAAAATAAATCAGTGACTCTTAGTAACTGTTAAGTTTTTTGTTCGGGCTAACTTCAAGGCACAGTGGAAAAGGTCTTGCCAGCATAGAGGACTGCATAGAGGATACCACAACTCAAGGACTCGAAGAATACACAAAAGAAAGATTATTTATCCTCACCACCATCAACACCCACCCCCCCAAAAAAAAGAATCGCATAAAATGAGAACAGGAAATGTTAGACAAAAAGATGTCTCGAGCTAAAAAAAAAATTAATACCATCTTCATATAATTGATCTCACAATGTAAACAAACTAGTTTCACGGATTATTTTGTTGACAGTAGAACATTCAGTTTTGTATATTTATGTTACATTAGAACTTTTAATGGTGGTTATTTGTAGAAAGAAGATTTCTACTCCATCTGCTAACATCGGAGTTACCATTCTGTGGAATAACTTCTCGTTGGATTTAATGTTGCTTCATCCCCAGAATAAATACAAGAATACTTACGTATTATCAACAACATATTTTATTTCTTGGAAAAAAAAAACGAAATAGAAATGAGAATACATAATGAAATGAGATATAAGCACAGAGCAAAAGAAAATATGCTCACCATCTCCGAGTGGGTTGAGCAGTTTGCACGATTTCGTTGATGACCGCCAATTAAGCGTAAAGGCAACGCTCTCCTATAAAAAGAATGCAGCACTCTATAGCAGCCTTTACACACACACACACACACACACACATATATATATATATATATATATATGTATCAGTTAAAATTTTCTTCCCATTCTGTAGGCCGAGTGGTAAAGCAGCCTGGCTGATGATAAATCGACCTGGATTCCATCGCGATTGGAGGTAGCCTACAAATGTCTAACCACCGTTTTTATTTTGAATTCAAGATAGTTACAATGTAGCAATATTCACCGGAAGTTAACCAGGCAACATTATATATATATATATATATATATATATATATATATAAATTCAAACCCATTCTCAACAGATATTACAAAGGTAAGAGACGTATTTTATCTTCTCTAATAAATTATAGAATAATTATATTAACTTGATGCTTCAAGGGAGTCTAATAATAGACGAGGAAAACTTTCTATCAGGGACCCCACTCTCAAAAAGTATTTTAATACTTTTGAGAGGGGTCCCTTGGAAAGTATTTTAATACTTTTGAGAGGGGTCCCTTGGAAAGGATTTTTCATTTATCCCTCTCATTTCATTCATTTTTATTTCATCCATAACTATATATATATATATATATATATATATATATATATATATATATATATATATTATTTCATCCATAACTATATATATATATATATATATATATATATATATATATATATATATAATATACCAA
>CM042172.1:43677190-43692190 GCA_023376005.1 Doryteuthis pealeii
TGAGACATCGTAGTAAGAGAGTTCGAATTCCGATGGGCTATTAAAATCACTTTCGAACTAATACCCTTGGGAAAGGTATGGACCTCCTTATTCTTCCAGCTATAGGTTAAATAGAACTACAATCAAGCTTTACAAGGATGGCATTGGTATTGCATAACCCACGAAGGCTGATGTGTCATTAAAAACAGAAACCAAAACAAACCATTTGTCGTGAGATCTAAACTTGTTAGAAAAAGAAAAGAAATTAAAATTGTCGGCGGGGTTTATGAATATTTTGATTGATTATAAAAATAAAATAACTCCTGTCAGGTTGGCATGCCGTTAAAATCAAGCAATCGGTTGGTTGGTTGGTTGGTTGGTTTTATTTTACGGCATATCAACCCTCTTCGGATCATTTGGTGCGGAATCAATTGTTTTTGGTTTGTGGTTACTCAAAGTAATAGCTTTTGCTTAAATGGTCGCCCATGTAAGTATTTAACAGGCTCATCACTGCTTAACCTTATCTGGGATTAATGATATATCTATACATATCACACACACACACACACACACACACACACACACACATATATATATATATATATATATATATATATAAATGGGGAAAAGGGGTTTGGAATGAATCCGACAGAATGAGGTAAAATATAAAGAATGAAAGAATAAAACTCAGACAAAAATGTGTAGTATATTTCGCTGGAGACTTGAACTCGACTTCTTCAGCTTTTATTGAATTATTCAGATCATCTAAGTTTTTTTTATAGAAGAGGGAAGTAGGTAGGTGGGTAAGTTTTGTGGTGAGGGGAAGATTTGATTGGTTATAGGGGACATCTTTGGGGTAGATGAGAAGGAAATCAGATGGGAAGAGAGTTGAGGGAGGTAGGTAGAAAAATAAATGGTGAGAAAGACCTGATAGGGGAGATGAGTAGAGGAAGTAGTAAATGGGAGTAATAAAAGGGGCTGGTTAGATGATCATAAAATCAAAATCAAACCTGTTTGTTAGTATATGGGTTATGGTCAAGTAGGTCACCAAAGTGAGGGTCAACAGGGGAGGTTAAGTTAGTTGGGGGTGGGAAATATATATATATATATATATATATATATATATATATATATACTTTGGTGCGGTACCAAGTTTTTTGGTACAGGGTGATTCTAGGTGGGTCCTAATTCTCTACCAGTAGTTTGTTGTAGAGTTCAGGTTCCGTTTGAGAGCTCAATGTGTAATTATTGTAAACAGAGCAAAGTTATTTGGGAATAAAAAGGCCTTAAATACCATGGGTATCGTGGTTATGGGCCATTTCCACTCGTGAGTTTGCCCACGAGCTTCTTCAGACCACTAATATCTTTTATTTAGACAGGCACATGGCCAAACTCATCTTATATTCATACATTTCCCCCGGGGTGATCATATTGCATTTTTCCTTTTTGTGTGTCTTTTTTATTGGTGGAAAAATCTTTTTCCTTTGCATAGTTGGCGGTGTTTTTATGTGTCTGCCTAGTCTGGTGGTAAATTCCTTAGTTTGACTGACCCACAGAATTCTATTTCTATTTATGGCCTTGATGCCCTTTCACTCTAAGTGGGTCAAGTGGGTTGCAGGGAAGGTATATATATATCGTATAAATCATGTAAGTAAGACGAAGAAAGCATGCTGGACACTACTGGAGAAGCAAGGACGAACTCATAATTGACGTCTGGATACATAAAAATGGCCACATCAGTGTAGGCCGACCATAAAAATTTACATCAATCAGCTCTGTGTGGATTCTGGATGCGATTTGAAGGGCCTAGCAGGAGCAATGATTGATGGACTAGTGGAGAGAGAGAGGAGACAGAGACAGAGACAGAGTCAGAGACAGAGTATTAAATCTAGATTTTTGCTGTTAAATAAACGTGTCAAACGTAATACTTAAATTATCATACTGTGGTATAACCACAGGTCCCAATAGAAAAAAATCCATCTGCATTGAGTCGCTATATTCTACGTATATCAAATATATATGATTTTACAATAAAAATCAATTGTACATTATTTACTATTAAAATCCATTATATATCATTTACTATGAACACTCATAGAATATGAATTTTACTGAGAGAGAGAGAGAGAGACAGACAGAGACAGACAGACAGACAGAGAAAAGAGCACTATGAAGCGAAGTTCTACCAAGGCCGATAGGTACGAGTGGAGAGAGAGAGAGAGAGAGAGAGAGAGATGAGAGAGGGAGAGAGAGAGAGGGGGGGGGATCGTGAAAATCCGTGTCGTCAGTGAAGGTTCTGGCAGGGTCGACGACGGATCGGGACGACTGTCGAAAGAAAGTCATTAATATCTGTGCTGTCAGGTGCGACATGACGACGACGGCCATGAAGTAATTTGTGAAACCGTGTGGGTGGTTGGAGCAATGACCGATGCAGGGAGAGAGAGAGAGAGAGAGAGAGAGAGAGGGAGGAGGAGAGGAGGGAGAGAGAGAGAGGGAGAGAGAGGGAGAGGGAGAGAGAGAGAGAGAGAGAGAGAGAGGAGAGGGAGGGAGAGGGAGAGGGAGAGAGAGAGAGAGAGAGAGGGAGAGGAAGAGAGAGGAGAGAGAGAGAGAGAGAGAAGGGAGAGAGAGAGAGAGAGAGAGAGAGAAGAGAGAGAGGGAGAGAGAGAGAGAGAGAGAGAGAGAGAGAGAGAGAGAGAGAGAAGAGAGAGAGAGTGTGTATGTGTATGTGTGTATGAGAGAGAGAGAGAGAGAGAGAGAAAGAGAGAGAGAATGTGTGTGTGTATGTGTATGTGTGTATAAGAGAGAGAGAGAGAGAGAGAGAGAGAGAGAGAGAGAGGAAGAGAGAGAGGGGTGGGGGATGGGTGGGGGTCGTGAGAAACCGTGTTGTCAGCGCAGCGAATGTCCGAGCAAGATCGATGACCGATAGGGACGGGTGGCGAATGAAAGTCAAGCGAATCCGTGCTGTCAGTTTGACATGATGATATGATGATGATAATGATGATGATGACAAACTCCTAATAGACTTTCTCCTGTGGACTCCTACATATGGACTCATCAGTGTAGACCGACCAGCAAAAAGCTTTGTGCGGATCCTGGATGCTGCGCACAGGACTGGGCGGATTCTGGTTGCTGCGCGGGACTAACTGGGGCTATGATCATGGAGATGATGGGAGAGAGAGAGAGAGAGAGAGAGAGAGAGAGAGAGAGAGAGAGAGAGAGAGAGAGAGAGAGAGAGAGAGAGAGAGAGAGAGAGAGAGAGAGAGAGAGAGAGAGAGAGAGAGAGGACTCCTATATATGGACACATCAGTGTAGACCGACCAGCAAAAATCTACATCAATCAGCTTTGTACGGATCCTGGACGCTGCGCGGAAGACTGTGCGGATTTTGGTTGCTGCGCGGAGGACTAACAGGGGCGATGATCGATGGAGACGAGTGGAGAGAGAGAGAGAGAGAGGGGGGAGGGGGAGAGTTTCGTGATAATCCGTGCTGTCAGTGCAGTATGAAGCAAGATCCTAGCAGGGGTGATGACCCATATGGACGGGACCCGAAAGAAAGTCAAGCGAATCCGTGCTGTCAGCGTGACGTGATGATGATGATAATGATAATGATGATGCTGATGATGATGATTCCGTGCCAACGTGGAGGAATTATTGAAACCGTGACGAGGTTCAGAATATGAAAATAAGGATTCTCTTGAGACGAACTAAGATTTGCAATAAAAACAAGTTTTTAGCGAGAGGATAGAATGAAGACAAGAAACTTAATTTAAATAAAAACAAAGACGGGGGGTGAGGTGGGGGGGGTGATTTAATTAGCGTCATTTCGTATTCATAAAGTGAGACAGAAACTCTTTTAATTAATTAGTTGTTAAGCGTTGAAGGTTTTCCTTTTTGACGATTTCCTCAATACAGGATGTTTCCACAAAAAATTGATATAATTTTATTATTTAATAAACTTGACTAATTCTCATTCTAACGAAACAACGCAAAACTCTATGTTTAATGTTTTATATCTTATCTTTTCGGATATAGAAATGCTATTATTTATTATATTATTATTATATACTAGAAGCGACTACCCGGCGTTGCCTGGGTCGAGGGGGATAATAAAAGTTAGTCTCGCAGATCCATTGATTGTTTTGGTCTTACATAATTGATTTGTGTTTTAATCACGAACGCCACCAATGACTTTCCGTTCTCTTACAATTCAAATCATAATTTTTAAATATCTTCTCAGATATAAATAAAATCTTTATAACTTTTGCACAAAAAGCAAGCTCTGGTGATAGTGAATGTGTGTATATATATATTTACTTTGTCATTAATTGCTTTATTTTCGTAGCTTCCTCTGGGCATACATACATACATACCCACCAACTGTCCTTTATATATGTATAGATTATTATATTATATATACTAGCAAATATATGCACCCTCTGGGTGCAAGTATTTAAGTTTTAATGTAATAGAATATTATATTAAATTAGAAAGGCTAATGAAACTAAAAAGAATGCAGATAAAAAGATTTGATACAGAGGGGGGTATAATAGAAAAATAGAACAACTGAAACTTACTCTTTCATTACTTCTGTCTTTCATTGTTAAATTTTCCTAATTTAATTATCTAGTTAAAATAGGAAGTAAAGAAAAAATGACAGTTATTTATTTTTGTTAATGGATTTCTTTTAAGATTTATACTCGAGATTTTTTATCATATTCATTAAGATAGAACCAAAGAATTAAAAATCCCTAATACTAAGCAGATATTTATTAGAATCAAATTGTTGATATCAATATGCAAATCACCCTTCCGTTCACACTGGAACCACTATTTTTTGTATATATAAATAAATTGCATTTTATTGGTATGAGACAGTATTAATAATGTAAAACAATTTTATGTTTTAAAACAAATTCACATAAATAACTAAAGGGAATTGCTACTTGAGTAGTAATATAGTTTCGGTTACAGACAAGAAAACACACAATCTCCATTATAATAAGATTTATATTATTATTATATAATTTGAGTTTTTCATACCAACCTTTGCCAGTGTTTCACTGGAGACTGAGTCACAGCAAGTCTCCTCAGATTTCCAGGACACTTCTGAATATTCTAGCCGATCTCAACGATGCTGTAGTCTGGATGGTCTCTGGATTTCCAATTCATCCAGACTCCTTTCCAGACGCCTGGTGATTGTTCCAAGGGCACCAATTACAATTGGTACGACCTTCACTTACATGTTCCTCAGTTTTCTCAGTTCTTTGGCAAGATATTATTATTATTATTACTAGCAAATATATGCACCCTCCGGGTGCAAGTATTTAAGTTTTGATATAATAAAATATCATATTAAATTAGAAAGGCTAATGAAACTGACTAAGAATGCAGATAAAAAGATCTACAACAGAGGGGGTATAATCGAAAAATAGAACAACTTTGAAACTAACTATTCCATCATTTTCCATTACTCCCCTGTTTCATTGGTAAATTTTCCTAATTTAACTATTTAGTTAAAATAGGAAGTAAAGGATAATATTACAGTTATTTCTTCTTGTAAATAAATTTCTTTTAAGATTTATCCACGAGATTTTTTTTATTATTCTTAGATAAAACCAAACAATTAGAAATCAATAATACCAAGCACATGTTTATTAAAATAAAATTTCAAATATCAATATGCAAATTAGCCTTCTCGTTCAAATTGTAAACCGCTATTTTGCTGTATATATAAATACAATTGCATGTTATTAGTACGTAGATATGGTCAACAGTATTAATAATGTAAAACAATTTTTATTAATAACTGAAGGTTTAAAAGAATGAAATCATGGAGAATTTGACGTAAATAATTAAGGGAATTGTGACTTGAGTAGTAATATAGTTTCGGTTACAGACAGAAAAACACACAATCTCCATTATAATAAGATTATTATTATTAGTAGTAGTAGTAGTAGATCCTTATATTAGTATATTTTTTGCATGAGTGTATCTTCAAACACTGTCGAAGAAGACTGTGCAGCGTATATTTGGGAGAGGATTCACTACAAATGCACTGATGGCAATGAAAATTTGGTTGAAAGCGGAAGGTTGTCTGTGCGGGACAAAAACATCTTGACGAGTGGTTCTCAATCAAGGGCACCGACTCAGATATAAACAAAATCAGACAGCTAGTCTCCTCAGGTCTCTAGGAGTCGTATGAGTATTCTAGCCGATCTCAACAATACTGTAGTTTGGATGGTCTCAATTCTTCCTCTGATTTCCAGTTCATCCAGACTCCTTTCCAAACTCCTGGTGATTGTTCCAAGGGCACCAATTACAATTGGTACGACCTTCACCTTCATGTTACACAGTTTTCTCGGTTCTCTGACAAGGTATTATTATTATTATTATTATTATTATTATTATTATTATATTATTAGTAGTAGTAGTAGTAGTAGTAGTAGTAGTAGTGGGAGAGGATTCGCTACAAATGCACCAACTGCAATGAAAATTTGGTTGAAAGCGGAAGATTGTCTGTGTGAGACAAAAACATCTAGACGAGCGGTTCCCAACCAAGGGCACCGACTACAATTCCGCCTTGTCGTCTGGGACTTTAGAATACACCGACTGCACCTCTGCAGAGGGGTAAAACCCTCGCAATGGGACTACCTATCGGCCATGGGCGACGACCCGTGATGTTTAAGTAGTGAATCCTGGTGGATGAGCAGTCCATGACATGCAACACTCCATTTTGACCCTTACATATGCTAGACGGGCGATCAGCTAGTCACATCAAGCCCTAGAACCTATATGATTGTCCCAACCTTGTTGTCATTATGTCACTCTTCAACCCTTTTTATCATATATATATTTACCAACCCCTCCGCATGAGCAAGATGCGACTCAAGGTCAATTTCTTAAGCGGAGTTCAACAGGTTTGAATTCAGAGTTTTCCTTCTCCTAGACCGGTTGTCTAACCAAGGTTAAAGAGCCCAGTCTGCTCTACGATTTACCCATAGCTGGAGGGAGAGTAGGATTCATACATTTCCCAAGGGTATTAGCGCTAAGTGAAATGCAATTAACACGTCCAGGATTTGAACTCGGGGCGACGAGTCCATTTCCTATGACTTTAACCATTACACCACGCGCTTCCATCCCTTTTTATCATATATGTGCTAGAAGGCGGTGGCTAAGGGTATACATTTCCTGGGCATGACATTGAACTCTATTTAACGATTTTTTTTAAAATAGAAGAACATATTGATTTTGGTCTTCAAGTTTGTATACGGTTTTTTGAATTTGTCATGGGACATTTTAGTGCTGAATTGGCTACTGAGACAGCTTTGTCATTTCCTCTTATTCCTATTTGGCTTGGGATCCATTATAGTGGGATTCTTTTGAGTTATATATGATGTTCAGTCTGTTTTGTATTTTATTAATTAAAAGGTTATCATTTTTTAAATTTTTAAAGAAATAATTTTGGATATTGGATTTTGGAGCGTGATACAGTTGGGAGTGTAGACTATCGATTGGAACCTTGCGTCAGACTTGACTGTGACCTCCCCCCCCCCACACACACACACTGATTCCATTCACCTATATTGGATTTTTATTGAGAAGAGATTGTTATGCATTCTTTTATTCCAATTTTGTTGCCATTTTTTTATTTTTTGTAGAAGAACAAATTGATTTTGATCTTCAAGTCTATATACATAATTTGTAATGGGCCATTTTAGTTCTGATTGCGTTGCTAAGACATCTTTGTGATTTCCTCTTATTCCTATTTGGTTTGGGATCCATTATAGTGGGATTAGTTTGAGTTATACATGATGTTCAGTCTGTTTTGTATTTTATCAATTAAAAGGTTATCATTTTTTAATTTTTTTTATAGTAAAAGTGAGAATTTTTTATGGCTGGTTTTCTGGTTTAAGTTAAAATGAATGTGTTAGTCTTATGTGACCTATACATAGTCAACTTATAGTGATTTGTTCCTTTCTGGATTTTCTGAAGCCTCGTTTCCATTCTCCTGTGTTTGGGTTTTGTTATTTATGTTGTTACACAAATTCTGTAGCCATTTTTTTTTAAATAGAAAAAAAAAACCATATTGATTTTGTCTTCAATTCTGCATACGTGACTTTGAATCTGTCGGGGGACAGGTACTTGTAGTTAGTTTTTTTTTCTGGAGTGTTCTTGTATTTTCAGAATTTGGCAGTTGGATTCCTTCCGTTATTTCTCTTTCCTATTATTATTATTATTATTATTATTATTATTATTATTATTATTATTATTATTATTATTATTTCCCTCCTTGATAACAAATCTCCTCGGATCTCCAAAACTTTTTTGATGTATTCTAACCGATTTCAACAATGCAGTTGTCTGGGTGGTCTCAATTTATTATTATTATTATTATTATTATTATTATTATTATTATTATTATTTCTTCTTTTTGAGTTTTCACATCAGCATTAGCTGATGATCTTTCACTGGAGTCTGAGTGACAGCAAGTCTCCTCAGGTCTCCAGGACTCTTCTGAGTATTCTGGCAGATTATTGTAATTATTTCGTTTTTCACATCTGCCGTAGCTGGTGGTTCACTGGAGGCTGAGTGACAGCAAGTCTCCTCGGGTCTCCAGGACTCTTCTGAGTATTCTAGCCGATCTCAACAGTGTCGTAGTTTGGATGGTCCCGATTCTTCTTCTGATTTCTAGTTCACCCAAATTCTTTTCCAGGGCTTTGGGGATCGTTCCAAGGGCACCAAATACAATTGGTACGACCTTCACCTTCATGTTCCACGGCTTCTTCAGTTCTCTGGCAAGGTCCAAGTGTTTGACTATCTTTTCGCTTTCCTTCGTTTTCACTCGGTGATCAGCTGGGACAGCAAAATCCACAAGATGGCAGGAGTCCACAGGAGAACGTCTATTAGGAGTTCAACATCATCATCAGCAGCATCAGCATCATCATCATCATCATGTCACGCTGACAGCACGGATTCGCTTGACTTTCTTTCGGGTCCCGTCCATATGGGTCATCACCCCTGCTAGGATCTTTGCTTCATACTGCACTGACAGCACGGATTATCGCGACCCCCCTCTCTCTCTCTCCACTCATCTCCATCGATCATAGCCCCTGTTAGTCCTCCGCGCAGCAACCAGAATCCGCCCTGTCCTGCGCGCAGCATCCCGGATCCACAAGATGGCAGGTTCTCTCTTTCTTGTCAATTAATACTCGGTCCGGTCTCCTGGCCGGGATTAGGTGATCCATCTGTACCTCGAAATCTCAGATTATTATTATTCTCAACTTTTTCACACCTGCTGTAGTCGTTGGTTCACTGGATGCTGAGCGACAGCATGTATCATGTCTCCAAAAGGTCTCCAGGACTCTTCTGAGTATTCTAGCCGACCTTATCAATGCTGTAGTTTGGGTGGTCTCGATTCTCCTTTTGATTTCGAATTCAACCAAATTCTTTTCCAGGCATTATTATTATTTCCTTTTGAGTTATTCACATCAGCGTTGGTATTTCCTTAGAGTCTGAGTGACAACAAGTCCCCTCATGTCTCTAGAGGTCTTCTGGGTATTCTTGCAGATGGTCCCAACTCTTCCTCTGATTTCTAACCCCTCTAGTCTGTTTTCTACGCCTTTGAGGACCGTTTCAAGTGCCCTAACTACAATTGCTATCACGCTCACCCTCATATTCCTCAGTTTTTTAAAAATTCTCTGGCAACGTCTAGGTATTTTCTATCTTTTCGTTTCCTTTCCATTTCAACTTGTGATCTGCTGTAACTGCAAAATCTACCAGTTGACAAGTTCTTTTTTTCTTGTTGATCTTCTGGTTGGTATAAGGCGATCCGTCTTTATTATTATTGTTATTATTATTATTATTATAGTAGTAGTAGTAGTAATATTAGTAGTAGTAGTAGTAGAGTAAGTAAAGTAAAATCGTCGGGGCGGCCTAATGTCCGTATCAGCCATGCAGCGAGGGAGTCTATCCCCTTTTCACTAGCGCTAGACCAAGGAGATTATTTTAGCGTCTGGGGTGGAGCGCCACACCTACCATCAGCTCCTTACTTTACCGCACAGATCCCTGTACTACTCATACGCTGAGTTGGCGAGGACCGGTATCGAACTAGGAACCTTGTGGTTTCTAGCCGAACGCTCTAACGACTGAGCTAACCCGGCCCAATAGCATGTCAATAAAAAGTATATGGATTACGTATGGTACTTTTTCCATTTTTATCCTGGCTATTCTGCCGGGAGAGATCACTCCTACTTATTTTTTGTCTTGAATAGAAATGATGAAAATGTCTACAGTGATGTACCAAAAGAGGTAATTATGAACTTTAGTTGGCCAAATTCCTAGCATAAAATTGTGCATGCGCATTATCTGAAATGAACTTAATTGTTATTAAGAACATATTTTATGATATTTTTATTCATGTATATATTTTTTAAAATTTAGTTATGGTTATTCTTTATAATAAGACTATTCATGTATTGCGTAGAAAAAGGTCAGAGAAACAATAATGGCTGAAAACCTAGAAATCTCTTTTTCCTCCGACCAACTACAATATCTTTCTTTTCTTGGCCGCTGTCTATTTTACAACCGCTTCTATCAACATTTAAGTACCATCACCAAAGAAACAACACATCCCTCTGAATAAAAATATCATAAAATGTGTTCTTAATAACAATTAGGTTCATTTCAGATAATGCGCACGCACAATTTATGCTAGGAATTTGGCCAACTAAAGTTCATAATTACCCCCAAAACACTATATAGAAATGTAATACCTATGTCACTACCGAGGTAAGAGTAAGTCATTTGGTTAGAGATATATAAATACTCGCGTTCTTTAATTGTACGACCGTTATCATCTTGCCACACCCTCTGGTTAAAAATGAGACCATCCAAATCGTCCAAGATGAAATCTCAATATCAATACTCGTATTTCTTAATTGTACGACAGTTATCATCTTGTAACACCCTCTGGTTAAAAATGAGACCGTCCAAATCCTCCAAGATGAAAGGCAAATATGTAAATCCTGATTATGAAAACCTTTAGAAAGTGAGATAAAAATTGGTTCTCAAGTTTTCTTTACAGGCATATTTTGTGGATGTATTTTATATCTGATTCATAATTTTCGATATATGATTCATGATTTTCTACATATTGTCGATGGCTTTGGAATTAAATAACCAACGAAGGATGACATACCATTAAACAAAGAAACAGAACTGTCTTTTATCGTTTTGATAAAAATCATCTTTTATTTGACTGTATTTTTGAGGCTGAGTGACATCAAGTCTCCTTAGGTCTCCAGGACTCTACTTTTATATAGAGGCGCGTGGGCTAGTGGTTAGAGTCGTGGAAAATGGACTCGTCGATTCGTGTTCAATCCCTAGACGAAGCTGTTGGTATTTCACATAGCGCTAATACCCTTGGGAAAGGTATGAATCCATATATTCTCCCTCCAGCTATGGGTTAAATAGTAGGGCAGACTGGGCCCTTCAGCCTTGGGTAGGTAATCAGTCTAGGAGAGGGATAACTCTGAATTCAAAATTCCTGAGGTCGGTCGTTGATTGGGTTTATGGCAACCCTTGATGCACCAATTCTTTCCTATCGACTGTGCCAAAAAGTGTGGATGGTCCAACACAAGCCTTCACCACTATAAACAAATCACTGTGTGGATGTTCACTGTATGAACACTCATACGTCTATCAACGGGAGAGTCCATCATTTTTTAGATGAGTCTTGATGTGAATAATTTTGATGATTCGGACTGTTGTCCTCATCTTTAATGCGGTATGTATAAACATACCGTTCAGGTCGCTATATCATCGGGCCTTGTTTAGGTGTTCTCTGTTTACCTTAGATAGGGTTATTGTCTGATGGTGACTTTATTTTAAGATAAATAAGAAATACTTAAACAAGACCCGAGGTTACAGCGGACTGTTTATTGATATCACAATAAAGATGAGGACAACAGGTCGAAACATCAAAATTATTAATCTCCTTCTGTTATCATAACCCGTACCCTTTATTTATTGACCCCTTCCCTCCTTTTTGAAAAATTATCATTTGTTCTCCTTTTGTTGACCATGATGAAAAGATATATCGTATCAGTTAATGTCTTTCCTTGCTTTATTCGTTCTTGTCTATCAGATTATTCGTCCTTATGTCACCTTTTCAACTGAGCGTCTCTTGTTTTATTTTATTTCACAATCGTTTTCTCTAATCAGAGGCCGGAATCTTTTAGGTCAAAACCCATTGTCCTTTCTCAATTCAGATATTTCATTTGATGTTCCATTCTATGTTAGAGCGAATACAAAAAGATTATTAGAGCACAAACTTATGTGCTGATTCTTTTAAGTGATTTATCTTTCAATTGTATTATTATTTCTATTATACTGAATACATTACCTAATACTACTGTCGGCGGGGCCTAACTCTCTCTCTCTCTCTCTCTCTCTCTCTCTCTCTCTCTCACACACACACACACCACACACACACACACACACACAAACATAAATATTATATATATATATATGTGTGTGTGTGTGTGTGTGTGTGTGTGTGTTATTCCGCTCCTGGTGGGTTGAGCTCTCTGGAAATGGAATTTTCTGGTGGCCGCTAATTACGCAAAAAATTACACAGTTCTCCTTAAAACGGATAGAACACGACAGGTTGCCTAGTATGTTTACAACAGTAACACTCCATTTCTAAAAAGTGCCTATGCAAGATGTCTGACAGAAGACAATATATATATATATATATATATATATATATATATATATATATATATATATATAAAAGTAATTGGTAATTTGCTTGAAGCATTGTTAAGTATGTTATAATATATTAATGATTTGAAGGCAATTACAATGCATATGAAAATAAAAACAAAAAGATGTTATTTTTGTCTTATCGATTTCAAAGCAAAACTTTATCTCTTAGTGGTGTTTTTTTTTATAGAAGCTAGTGTAAATTTTGCCTGTTGGTGATATCTTTATTCTAAAATCTATGAGTGCTAGGGAACCAGTGTTATCTGGATGTTCTATTTGGAATTGAATGTGGTTATCTATACTATGGAATTTCTCGGCTTTGGATGATGTCAAAATAAGTATATCGTCAATATACCTGGTGAAGAAAAGGCAGATGGTTAGTGCTCGTTGTTCTAGTTTATCCATGTATGAAATGGCCAGTATGCCTGAGATACTGGATCCCATGGATAATCCTGACATTTGTTTGTATGTATGTCCGTTATACGTGAAGTAGGTATTGTCTACTATAATGGATGGTAGCTGGTGTATATCCGCTGCAGTTAAATTGTGACAGTATAGGTTTTGAGAGATGATATGTTCTGATATGAGATCAACCGCCGGGTGTGCAGGTACTGTGGTGTACAGAGAGACCACATCTAAACTGAATGGGTAATTATTTTGTTTAAGTACTCCAATATTTACCAGGTAGATTGACAATATACTTATGTTGACATCATCCAAAGAAGAAGCCAATGACATAGCCGAGAAATTCCATAGTATAGATAACCACATTCAATTCCAAATAGAACATCCAGATAACACTGGTTCCCTAGCACTCCTAGATTTTAGAATAAAGATATCACCAACAGGCAAAATTTACACTAGCTTCTATAAAAAATACACCACTAAGAGATAAAAATTTTGCTTTGAAATCGATAAGACAAAAATAACATCTTTTTTATAACTGTTTTTATTTTTATATGCATTGTAATTTCCTTCAAATCATTAATATATTATATATATATATATATATATATATATATATATATATATATATATGATAGACATATATATATATGATTGACATACAATATATATATATGATAGACACACACACACACACACACACACACATATATATATATATATATATGATAGACCCTCCCATCTATTTCGACTTATGGGGAGCCATCAACTTACATTGTCATTTTTATTTACTTGTGCCTCTCGTGAATACTTTTTTTCGATTTGTTTAGCCTTACATTTAAACAGATATGCCCGCCTAATTCATTAATTATCAATTAATTAATTTTCAAAATTAGGTTTGACTTCAATTAAGCACATATTCTCCCAAATATATATATATATATATATATATATATATATATATATATATGAAATGTGTATATTTGTGCAGCATCTTAACAATTATTTTGATGTTATCATTTTGAAAGTTGTCCGAAACTTTCAGTTCTTTTCTAACCCTTATCAAGGCATTTTATATTTATCTAAACTATACACTAAATTACATGATAAAATAAAAAATAAATTAATATCTGTATATGTAAAAATATATACACAAATCTTTAAATGTACATTTGGAGGGTCTTACCCCTCAGCAGTGTTGCAGTTAGTGACAGGGTGGTTAGAAAACCTGAGGACCGAATTCCCTAGGCAGGCCCCGTTAGACTATCTCGTCAACCATTACCTATATGAACCGCTCAACTTTTGTGCTTGTTTGAAGCTTGAAAATCGATAAGTGCATTAAGAATATAATTTACATTTACGTTTATTGAGTGCGGACACAGACCCCGCTATTGTTACGAATATTCAAAAGATATATTCATTTCGTATCTCAGTCAAATATCGAACCAAGGAAATGTTTTAACAATTCATGTACATTTCCCCTCGAACCAATCAGTTGATCGATTGGAAATTAGGATGTAAAAAAGCCTTCGATTCTAACAAATTCTTTGAAAATCGATTTCCGCCCCACAATGCAACATTCAAAATTGATATTCTATGAAATGAATCGCTTCTGTGAACATTGGTTAATACAATAAAAAAAAAAAAAGAAAAAAGAAATGAAAAAGAAATCTGTTCATTATCGAAACAATAAATTTGAACTTCAAAAATGGCCGGTAAAAATCAATGTATATCGATGACAAAATTAATTAAATAACAAATTCAACCACCAGACAAAAATGTGTGACGCTTCCTGTTTTGAGCAACCAATTGAGTAACCTCATGGGAGTGTGTCTGTTCTCCCACGTACAAT
>CM042172.1:43697190-43749690 GCA_023376005.1 Doryteuthis pealeii
CGACTTTAGGCTGCCCTATATATATATAATATATATATATATATTATATATATAATAAAGCCCTAGTTGAGATTGGCAGACATGTAAAAAATCTGAAGAAGTTTTTGCTAAAACTGAAACTTTATAATGTCTATTTCAACATCAAGAATAAATTCATATTTTTTGAATACTTGGTGTTTTTCTATTTTCTATACATACACACACAGACACACACACACACACACACACACACATATATATATATATATATGTGTGTGTGTGTGTGTGTATGTATGTACTGACTGTGTCAGGTCACTTAATGCGCTACTGGTACAATGTAATCCAGTACGACCTGTTTCATAGTCGGGTCATCGGCGACTAAACCGTTAACCCCACAGATTTTATCTGATGAGGAGGGTGGCTAGACATTCTGCAGGACGAAAAACAAGACCTGTTCAAAGGGCGGATGAAGCTATTAGCTCCACGGCCATCTAGAAATTTTTTTGGGGGTGGGGGAGAGTGTTGGACTCCTTATTCCTTGTTAGGTTATCCATCTAGGAGAAGGACAACTCTGATTTAACACCTGCGATTGACATGATTACCAGTTATCTTACTTAGGCTTGTCACTGGACAATAATCATGAAAATTTAGAGAGTGGTAATCGTGTTGTACAAGCGTTTACCACTATAATATCATGATGTACAAATGTTCCCTTGCTTTCTTTCATGTATGTGTGTGTGTGTAAAGGAAATGACTTACCGGTAAAAATATTGGGTTGGTCTCAATATTTGGTTGGTGTAAGTGTTACTCGGATAAGTCAGCGTTATAACAAATAACAAGTGCTCAATACTGTATTTAATGCTCAAAAATATAAAGTGCTCAATACTTTAATATAAAGGGATCAATACTGCCATTAATGCTGTAATTAGTGCTGTAATTAATCAATATCTTGATTAATTCAGTGGATTTAACCTTATTCAGTGGATTTAACCTTATGGTGAAATTCGAGTAGGTTATTTCCATACACACTATAATAATAATAATAATAATAATAATAATAATAATAATAATAATAATAATAATAATCTTTCCAAACCCTTTTCTAATCCTTTTGGGACTGTTCCAAGTGCACCAACTACAATTGGTATCACTTTCACTTTCATGTTCCATAACTTTTTCAGTTCTCTGGCAAGATCCAGATATTTGTCCATTTTTTCATTTTCCTTTAACTTCACCCTGTGATCTGCTGGCACTGCAAAATCCACCAGTTGACAAGTTCTTTCTTTTTTGTTTATCAACACTAGGTCTGGTCTTCTTGCTGGGATAAGGTGATCCGTTTTTATTTCAAAGTCCCAGAGAATGTTATGCGTTTCGTTCTCAATAACAGATTCTGGTTTATGCATATACCATTTTGTTGTATGGTTAAAATTTAATTTTTTGCATAACTCCCAGTGGATCACCTTCCCAACCCAGTCGTGTCTAAAAAAAGGGGGGGAGTTTGGAAATCAGAGGAAGGATTGATACCATCCAGAACACTGCACTGCTGCAACCTGCCAGAATACTCAGAAGAGTCCTGGAGACCTGAGGAGACTTGCTGTCACTCAGACTCCAGTGAAAGACCATCAGCTAACACTGATGTGAAAACTCAAACGGAGTAAAATAATAATAATGATAATTTTCATTGTAGTAGTATATTTAGGTAATCCAAAAGGGCTTAATATATTCCGTAAAATATAGAACGTTTATTTCAAAGGGAAAAAGTTTAGATTTAAAGACGAAAGTTTATACTAATTAAAATGAAAGAGAGCTAAATAAAAAAATAATTATTGACCAAACAAGTATATATCTAAAATTAGCTACTTTTGATTTTTAGTTCTCCTGAGTAAGATGTACCTTGAACACCGAAACCGTGGTAGAGAGAAAAAGAGAATTTTTCTACAACAATATATATATATATATATATATATATATATATATATATATATATATATATATATGAGAGAGTTTTATAATTTGCTTGAAGCATTGTGTATGTATTGGTTAGAAGGTTGATTTAGAAGGCTATCACAATGCAGGTATAAAGAAAAAATAATAATACGGAAACAATGATGTTGTGTGTTAACCTGTATGTAATTCTTGAATTTTCGAGATAAAATCTCTTTTTCAAAAGATCACTGGAACTGAAGCAGTCTAGTTATGACATTTCCTTTTAAATGAATTTTTTTTTTTGAAAACGATGGTATTTTTATATAACTGTATTCTCGTGTTGTATGTTTACGGGAATGCGGGTTTTTTTTGTTTGCACGTGTGCGTATGTTGTCATGCACGTGTCCATGAAAATGCGTGTTGGTTGTGACGTTATGACTGTATCCCAGCGCAGGATTGCACGTGCATATGTATATGAGTATTAAAGAGCGTATTTTTGTTTGGTGGCCATGGTGATGTATAATATTTCGTGTTGGATGTAATATAAATCAATTTGATCATTTATTATCATTATTATTATTATTTTTATTATTATTATTATTACTAATATTGATATATTATCAATATTATTATCATATTTATTTGTTAATTTACTTATTTATATCTAATTCAATTTATCTTTTTTCATATATTTTATAATATTTTTTAATATATATATATATATATATATATATATATATATATATATATATACATTTATTTATTTATTTAATTTTCTAATTTATTTTTTATTTTTTTTTAAATCTTTCATATTTAACTTGTCCTTAAGTGTGTATGTGTGTGTATGTGTATGTGTTAGAAAAAAGGTAAAATAGTTAAATTCATATATATATATATATATATATTAATATATATATATATATATAACATAACAGAAAAATTACAGAAACACGCACAACCTATGTATATATATATGTGTATATGTGTATATATATATATATATATATGTTATCAATATATGTATTGATCAAAGCCTGAAGAAGATACCAGAATATCTGAAACACGTGTTGCGTATGTGAAATAAAAAGAATAAAACATTTTTTCTGAGAACGATACATTTTGCGGACCTTCTTCTTTTTTTATAACATATATATATATATATATATATATATATATATATATATATATATGCCTTTGCGAACGAAGATTCCTGAAGGCGTTCTTTGATTGGTGCCAGAATGCTAGTGACATAGAAGGCCTCTGCAAGATTATCAAGGGCGTGCAACAGGCCAAGGTGTGTGAAGTTCTTGCTTCGTTTGAAGCATCATGTTTTTTTTTAAGTGCTGCCCCTTTTTCTCTACGACTGTTCTCAAAGAGTGAGATTTTGCTTTGGTAATAGTTTGCTGCCAGTGAAACGTTACAAGGTTGTTCAATATGCAGGTGCGCTGGGCAGGACATTTTGCCGGAACAGAAAATCCGCACCACCCAAAGATTACACCTTTCGGAAGCTGTGAAATGAAATTTCTTATTAAAATTGTTTGGCAATAATAAAAATTGTTCATTTTTTCAGTGTTTTGGCCAATACTATATAATATATATATATATATATATATTATATATATATATATATATATATATATATTTGTCTGTGTCTATGTTTTGTACAATGATATATATATATATACATACATATATATAATATATTATATATATATATATATATAGTTTTGGAAAAACATATATATGGGTTGTTTCTTGTCCAAAACTATTATATATATATATATATATATATATATATATATATATAAAGTAAAGTAAAGTCGACGGGGCGGCCTAAAGTCGGTATCAGCCAGTCAGCGAGGGAGTCTATCCCCTTTTCAATAGCGCTAGACCAAGGAGATTGTTTTAGCATCTGAGGTGGAGCGCCACACCTACCATCAGCTCCTTACTTTACCGCACAGATCCCTGTGCTACTCATACGCTGAGTTGGCGAGGACCGGTACCGAACTAGGAACCTTCTGGTTTCTAGCCGAACGCTCTACCGACTGAGCTAACCCGGCCCTGTGTGTGTCTCTGTGTTTTGTTCAATAACATATATATATATGCATATATATATATATTGGAAAAACATATATATATATGGGTTGCTTCTTGTCCAATATATATATATATATATATATATATATATATATATAGAGAGAGAGAGAGAGAGAGGTCTGTGTGTCCGTATGTCTGTGTGTTTTGTTCAATAATATATATATATGTATATATATAAAAAAAAACACACAATATATAATATATATAATAATATATATATATATATATAGAGAGAGAGAGAGAGAGAGAGAGAGAGAGAGGGGTATGTGTGTCCGTATGTCTGTGTGTTTTGTTCAATAATATATATATATATATATATATATTGGAAAACACATATATATATTGGTTGTTTCTTGTTCAAAATTATATATATATATATATATATGTGTGTGTGTGTGTGTGTGTGTGTGTGTGTGTGTGTCTGTGTGTTTTGTTAATAATATATATATGTATATATATTGGAAAAAGCATATATATATATATGGGTTGTTTTTGTTCAAAACTATATATATATATATATATTATATATATATATATATAGGTGTGTGTGTGTGTGTCTGTGTGTTTTGTTAAATAATATATATATGCATATATATATATTGGAAAAAGCATATATATATATGGGTTGGTTCTTGTCGAAAACTATATATATAGGCGGGGTGAAGCATAGAAAAACATGAAGTATTCCAAAAGATGAGTTTATTCTTGAAGAAGTCGACGTTATAAAATTTCGGTTTATGCAACCCTCATCGGGATACGCAGTGAAATTTTATGTGGTGATGGTGGATGACTTGTGAAACTGGTTGTATATGGGAGAATAGGGAGTAACCAGTGTCGGCCTGGTGATTATATATATATATCTTATTATAATGGAGATTGTGTGTTTTTTCTGTCTGAAGCCGAAACTAAATCACTACTCAAGTCACAATTCCCTTAGTTATTGACGTCACATTCACCATGAATTTATTTTTATTTAAACCTCAGTTATTGATAAAATTGTTATACCTTATTAATACTTTTGACTTTATCTACATTCTAATAACATGCAATTGTATTTATATATGCAACAAAATAGCGGGTTACAGTTTGAACAGGAAAGCTAATTTGCATATTGATATTAAAAGTTTAATTTTATTAAATATGCGCTTGGTATTATTGATTTCTAATTGTTTGTTTTTTTCTTAATGAATATGAGCAAAAGACTCGGGATAAATCTTAAAAGAAATCCTTTAATATAAAGAAATAAAGTAATTTTATTCTTTACTTCCTAATTTAACTAAATAGTTAAATTAGGAAAATTCAGCAATAAAAGGAGGGAGTGATGGAAAATGATGGAAGACTTAGTTTCAAAGTTGTTCTATTCTTCGATTATACCCCCTCTGTTTCAAATCATTTTATTTGGATTTTTATTTAGTTTCAAACGTATTTCAAATTTAACATATTTCATTACATTAAAATTCAAATACTTGCACCCGGAGGGTGCATATATTTGCTAGTATATATATATATATATATATATATATATATATATATATATATTACCAAGCGTGTTGGTAAATCCTTGCGGAGAGAAAAAACCCAGCAAATAGTTTGATTGTAAAAATATACTACCAAACATCAACCAGGTCAAATTTATTTTATTTTCAAAAATTAAAAATAAAATTTATTTTATTTTAAAACAGAACATGCATTTTTTCAAAATTTCAGCGGTTGAATTCAGCGTTCGTTTTTTGTAAACAGTCTTTTTAACGGATATCTTTCTTCCCATCTATGTCGCTCTTTGATGAAGACCAACTTATCGATTTGGTCGAAACAGATCTGTTAGCAATCACATAACAAACATCATATGTTTTTTCAAAATGTTAAATTTCATACTGTCGGATTAATTTCCATCTATTTTTCATATATATATATATATATATATATATATATATATATATATATATATATATATGTGTGTGTGTGTGTGTGTGTGTGTGTGTGTGTTATTGGTCAAAACCCACGAAAGACTGGAAAAATTGAACAATTTTTATTATTGTCATAAGTTGGGAACCACTGATATACAGTATCAAAATAAAGACTGATATATATTCTCTCGACCCTGCCTGTCTCATATTTATTATCTGTTTTGTAAAATGTTTTGACCATAAAAGTTAGTTGTTTATTTGTACAAGTCTGCTCACAGACGATCTGTCTCTTGCCGTTAGCGTAAAATTGATGCGTACTCTCACACCTTTTGTGTGTCTCACTTTTATTTTCGGTTTTGTAAAATGTTTTGACCATAAAAATACGTTGTTTATTTGTATATCGCTGCTAATAGATGACCTTTTTATTCACTGTAGCCAAGAGTTATATTCACATTTATATACAGTTAAAAAAAACAAGATTAGATATATACTCTCTAACCCCTGTCTGTTCATCTTTTATTTTCTGTTTATCAAATGTTTTCGCCATAAAAGGTACATCATCTTGTTAAGTATCTGGCAGCCATCCTTCGTTCCAGATGTAATGAATAAGTAAGCAAGCCAATAAGAATCCGGTGTTAACGTATTCCTTGTAAGTCCGTCGTCCAAGGGAATCCAAATGTCAATGAAATAATCTCAGATTGGGGTCTCTATTAATACAGCAGAAGCAGCAGCAGCAGTGCCAGTGATTGGACAATAAGAATCCTTCTCAGGTCACGTGTTTATAGTCGAGTCTATAAGTAGAAGTGACCATTTACCTTATGCCTTATATATCAATAATATCCAACACATCTAACAACCTGTATGCAAACTTGAAGATTCTCAAATTTTCTGATATGGTCCATTGTGAAAATATTTTGTTCATACATAAACTGTTCCACAATAAAATGCCTGTTTCTGTTCAGAATGCTTTTGCAGTTGACTTCACCCATGCTCAGGTCACTCAAACTGGTTTGTTTAATTTCCCTATCATCAACACGGTTAGTTTTGGGCATAATTCGATTCGTTTTAATGCACTTAATTCTTGGAACACTGTTCAGTCGGTATTGTTTGATGAAGAAAAGGAGGAAAAGGTGAAGCTTGTTTCGGTAAATTATTTTGTCCTTAAAAAACTTTTGAAAAAGCATTTTATTGCCTCTTATAAACAACAGATTTGCATTTGGATTCCCACACGGCTAATTTGTCTCATGATATATATCTATATGTTGTGTTGTCTGGTGTGTCTTGTATCGTTTACTGTGAGCGTCCAAGGGTGGTCATGTCCATGGGCTTGGCTTCACGCTATTAGGCATGGCCTCCCTTCAATAGTAGTTTAACAAAAATAAAGTTTTTCTTTTACTTCTTATTCTTTATAACTTGTACCTACTATTGATAAATAAATTTCTTCTTTCTTTCTTTCTATTATTTCTATTGCTTATTTGTAAACACTGATTAGAGACGATCTTTCTATTTGTTTTAGCATTAAGAGATATCTTCAATTATATACCGTACAAGAATAAAGATTAATATATACTCTCTAATCCCTGTCTGTCTGTTGTAAAGGGAAGTAACCGGATAATCCCTCACGTATGCAAATGAGTACGTATAAAAGAACAACAGAAAGATTAGCTCATTATGTGATGTGAGGTGATCTCCAACCACGAACGTTGTTTCGTATTCTCGGATGTAAACACATGTGCTACAACTCTTTCAGAAGATAAGTAATCTTTACCAAATCCTCTTTTACGCCCAGGGACTTTTTACCTTGCCGGCCGGGAGCCATTTTTGTTATTTGTATTTATTGTAATAATAAACTATTATTACAACCACTCGCAATCTTCTCGTTAATGTATTTCATAAAACTGTCTCGATTTTATTTTCTGTTTAGTAAAATGTTTTCACTGATAAAAATTCGTTGCTTATTTGTAGATCTCTACACACAGACGGTCTTTCTCTTGCCGCGAGCCAAACTTGGTGAATACTCAAACCTTTATGTATCTCACTTTCACTTTCTGTTTCCTAAAATGTTTTGACCTTAACAATACGTTGTTTATTTGTACAACGCTGTTAACAGACGATCTTCTTATTCACTTTAGCCTAAGAGTCATATTCAATTATAAACAGTTAAAAAAAAACAAAATTAGATATATATACTCTCTAACCCCTATCTGTTTGTTTTTTATTTTCTGTTTATCAAATGTTTTCACCAATAAAAGAAACATTGTTTATTTGCAAACGCTGATCAGAGACGATCTTTCTTTTCATATTAGCGTAAGATTTATCTTCAATTATATATCTCCTGAAATTTCTTCTTCATAACACCGGTTAGTCTCCCAAGATTGACCCTATGCATAAGAAGGACATTTATATTGTTAATAATTGTTTTGTTGGTAAATAAGCTGTAAGAATTGAACTAAGTTTTAATTAGGCACTGCCAATTTGTCGTCTGCTTTTCATTTTAAAAAAGAATTAAAATTAATTAAATAGATTATTTAAGGTCAATTTTTTGTCTAAGTCGAAAAGTAGTAGCATAATGAGCATCAGTAAAAAGAAAAAAAAGAAAAAGAAAAGCAAAATAATATTAAACTGTAGCGAGAGAAACCACGAACGTAGTGGTTCGAAGCGTGCACAACTGTGTTTAGCATGCAGAATGAGATCAGAGGCGAGTGGGGAGATTGAACTCACAGCCTCCTGATCGTGAGTCGTGGCCTGACGCAGGTGAAGTACTAAACTGTCCAGAGTGGCCCGGATGTGAAGGATTGACGCCTGCTGTTTAATGTCGCACGTGCTGCACGGGCAAGTCAGAGTAAAGAGCCCGGATGAACACTGTAATTGTGTATATAATGACCAGCCCTCACAAACCTGTAAGAAAAGCCTGCAGTAGCATTTTGGCTGTCGCGACGAGTGGATGAGAGAAAAGATATTTTGATAGTGTTGGTGAAAAGAGTGCAACATTGCTGGGAGAGATTGTTTCAGACTGAACACTTAGTCAGTTGGGAGAGTAAAAGCATCGGACTTAACTGTGCCCACCCAAGGAACATTCCTATTAGAATGTAATTTATTTTTAATACATTTTAAACTATTTTTGGTCAATTTTGCTCAAAAACAAACTAATGCATTATAAAATTCATTTATTGATAAATCAACACTGAGGATTGTGTTAAAAACGGATAATTCCCTGATTTTTGGTAAATTTATTTTTCAATCGGGTGGGATAAAATTGTTTTGTAAAACATGGAATTTTCGGCAACTTTGGCAGTGCCTACTTTTAATTCATTTATTTGTTTCTGTTAGTCTTAGAATAAATGTTATATGGTACAAAAA
Source organism: Doryteuthis pealeii (assembly GCA_023376005.1). Lineage (NCBI taxonomy): Eukaryota > Metazoa > Mollusca > Cephalopoda > Myopsida > Loliginidae > Doryteuthis > Doryteuthis pealeii. Next base: position 43,706,460 of record CM042172.1, read on the forward strand.
TAAAGGTAATTTATGAGGAAGTGCGTCCCGGTCTCCTGCCTCAGAAATTCTTATTTATTTATCGTAATTTGTAGTAGTTCTTGTTCATTTATAGAAATTTGTCGTAATTCTTGTTTAGATATGAAGATGGATATATAGTTTGGAATAGACTGAGATAGATCGATAAACAAAATAATATAGATAGATATGAACAAATGGATAGATAGATAGATATTTTCTACAAGTAAATGTATTTGGGGGTGTCGCTTCTTTTTTGTCGTAATTCTTGTTTATTTAAACTAAAAACAAGACATTAAACAAACATGAATAAAAGAAAATCTGAGACGACATAGCTGGGGACGTTATTTTAATAGTCACCGGGTAGCAATTTCTGAGGCAGGAGACCGGGACGCACTTCCTCATAAATTACCAAAATTAAAATTGATATATACTCTCTAACGCCATTCTGTTTCAATTTCATTTTCTGTTTTGTAAAATGTTTTGACCATGAAAATACGTTGTTTATTTATACAAATCTGCTTATAAACGATCGTCTTATTTACTTCAGTCTAAGAGTTCTATCGAATTATATACTGTATAAAAACAAAGATAGATATATACTCTCTAACCCCTGTCTGTCTGAGTTTTATTTTCTGTTTGGCAAATGTTTTCACCCTAAAATGCGTGGGTCAGTAAAATATATTTATTTCTATGTGTGGAGCAAAGTGAGGGTGTACCTTTCTGTTATTGAACGAATGATTCCCATAATCCGCACAGAATGTTTGGCGTCAAAACATTTTCGGGCCAGTTCCAGGAGCAGTCGACCAGATATTATCGCCGAGAATTGACTATAAAAGAAAAGACCGGATATCCTTAAATTTCCTCTCCATCAGACCGGTAAATATCTCAAACTTGACTCGATACCCAGGAAGGACGTTTATATTGTTAGTCATTGTTTTGTTGTTAAATAAAACGTTAGAATTGAACAAAGTTTTAATTAATGTATCTGTTGTTGTTAGTCTTAGAATAAACACTATACTAACAATAAAATCTAATCGGGGGGGGTCACAGTCAAGTCTGACTCAAGGCTCCAATCGACAGTCCAACTCAACCAAGATGAAATGCAAAAATGTAAATCCTGTTTATCTCGCTCCAAAATCCAATATCCAAAACTATTTCTTTGTCCCGCTCGTCTCGACAACAAAATACTACTGCAAGTCATTCTGCCTAGTCTGTGAGAATAAGTCCTTTAAATACACCCCAATTTCACCACATCCGGGCTCCTCACTCATAATTGTCCGTGTAGCACGTACGACACTTGCCAGCACGGCGCGACCACCCACATCCGGGCCACTATGCCATTTCCTACTTCACCGATCGTCCACAGCTCTCACATTCTGAAGGAAGCGGGTTCGACTCTAGGCCAGTCCTACACGCCAGGCAAAGCCTAGCCCGCTTCCTTCGAGAATACGGCAAGTCTTCACACCCACCACCCTCTCCGTCACACCGTGTTGCATGAGGCAGGTCTCCTCTCTCTCTACAAAAAAGATACATTGTTTATTTGTAAACGCTGCTCCTAGACGATCTTTCTTTTCCTGTTAGTTTGAGAGTTATCGTCAATTACATACTGTACAAAACTAAAGATTGATGCATCCTCTCTAACTCCTGCCTGTCTCAATTTTATTTTCCGTTTGCTAAAATGTTTTCATTAAGAAAATACATTACTTATTCGTACAATGCCGCCCACAGACAATCTTTCTCTTGTTTTTATCGTAAGATGTTCGTTGGTTGGTTTACAGTATATCAACCCTTTTCGGGTCATTTAATGCCGAATCGAGTCATTTTGATAATCGGTTCTTAAAGTACCTGCTGTTGCTTAAATGAACACCCATCTAATTATTAGACTGGCTCATCGAAGCTTAACTTCTGAGGTCTAGCGGGAGCCGATGCTTTCAACGTTACTTGACCGTAAGCCTCTTAGCGTAAGAATTATTTGAAATAAAAATTAAATTTACCAGCAAAATAAAAAAAACGCCCTCTGGGCGACGTAAAATAAATATTGCCTGAGGGGATGGGAGTTGAAAATTTAATATCAGTGAGTCTGTATCATAAGTAAAGTGAAATCATCAAATTTATTAAAGGAATAAAAAAATAAGATAAATTTATTAAAGGAGTAAAAGATAAAAAAATTGAAATGGAAACTTTGTTCTGATAACTTTAAATATATATTAAAATAAAACAAGCTATATATAGATAGATAATACTAGGTATGTATTTATTAAAACTTGTTTTAAAAAATAATGAGGACTGTCTAATGTTGCATGCTCAAATTTTGAGTGTATTTATTCTATGTTATGACGATTTTAGGTAATGTGACGTAAGCAGTGACATAGTTTTTGTTATAGACAAAAACTGGAAGCGAATCTCCATTATTAATAGATTTTATAAAGACGATTTATTTTATTCATTTGCAGGTGTGTCCAGGTGTAGGAGTCCATGTGAGAATATCACTCATGAGATCCACTTCCTCCTCCTCCTCCTCATCATCATCATCATCATCATCATCATCATGGCGTGCTGACAGTACGGATTCCCTTAACTCTCTCTCCCCCTCCCTCCCCTCCTCTCTCTCTCTCTCTCTCTCTCTCTCTCTCTCTCTTGCCAAGGGCGATGACCGATAGTCCCTATCGTTCCCCTCTTCAAATACTTGGCAAGTCCTCTAGACGGCACCCATTGACCACACAGAGCTGACAAATGCAACTCTTTGCTGGTTGACAAACATGGATGTGTCCATGTATATGAGGCCATAGGAGAACGTCACATATATGTTCGTCCTTACTTCTCCAGCAGTACCCAGCATGTCTTGCTCGACTTTTCTGGATGGTTTATGAAGGAAGGTAAGTGGCCATACAGCTGCTACTTTGTAGGGAGTCTCTTACTGCTTACTCCAGGCTATGGAGGATTTAGTTTGCTGATATTAAATATTAAAATTACAAACATAAAATCATGATCAAATAGAATGTTACTTTCTCGGAAGATCTGATTTCTTAATTTCCTGACTGGAGAACTAAAAGACATTCCTGCCTCATAATGCGCATCAAAGGCCAAGTGAAGTACTTATATATTTAGGGGAGCATCCTGACTGGTTCTCTATCTTCTTCTGCCAGCTTTCTTGGGTCTTCTTGGTTCTTCTTCCTCTCTGTGTCCGTTGTTGTTCTTAGTAACGAACACAAAAATTTGACTATTTTCAGACGTCTTTATTTAGCCCAAATTAAACTAACGCTTCTTGGAGAGACACGACTGCCTCATTCAAAAACAAAGCTAAAACTCCCCACATTTCCAAATCCACCTTCCACTCCCACGAATGTACAGGATTTGAACTCGTGTCCCGAGTCCATTTCCTTTGACGTTAACTATTATTTTGTATAGCCCTTTTCTTCTCTTCTAGCCATCTTATAATAGTTAGCTTTTTCTAAGCTAGATCGGGTCATTCATTCTCTATCTGGGTATCTGGAATGCTTCTCTCTGTTCTTCAGGTCTGCTTTTTTTTTGGGGGGGGGAAATTCTTGGGTCTTCTTCCTCTCTGTGTCCGTTGTTGTTTTTGTAACGAACACAAATATTTGGATATTTCTCTTAGACGATTTTATTGAGACCAAGTTAACCATAACGCGTAAATATTGAAATAGCCATCTTGGAGGGACACGAATACCTCCTCCGAAATCCAAGCTCGTATTCTTCAAATTCCAAGTCCTCACCCCGCTCTCACGAACCGAACTGACCAACAAGTGAACAACCAAAGAGTATGCTAAAAGTTACTTTTAGTTTGTTTTTCATCATTAAGAATTACTTATTTTCAATTTCTAATCTACTGTATATACTTCATAGATTGATCGGTTGAATGAATGTCATCCATTCCCTATCTGCGTGTCTGGAATGGTTCTCTCTGTTCTTCTCGTTTGCTTTCTTGGGACTTCTTGGGTCTTCTTCCTCTCTGTGTCCGTTGTTGTTCTTAGTAACGAACACAAAAATTTGACTATTTTCAGACGTCTCCCAAATTAAACTAACGCTTCTTGGAGAGACACGACTGCCTCATTCAAAAACAAAGCTAAAACTCACATTTTCCAAATCACCTTCCACTCCCACGAATGTACAGGATTTGAACTCGTGTCCCCGAGTCCATTTCCTTTGACGTTAACTATTATTTTGTATAGCCCTTTTCTTCTCTTCTAGCCATCTTATAATAGTTAGCTTTTTCTAAGCTAGATCGGGTCATTCATTCTCTATCTGGGTATCTGAATGCTTCTCTCGTTCAGGTCTGCTTTTTTTTGGGGGAAATTCTTGGGTCTTCTTCCTCTCTGTGTCCGTTGTTGTTTTTGTAACGAACACAAATATTTGGATATTTCTCTTAGACGATTTTATTGAGACCAAGTTAACCATAACGCGTAATATTGAAATAGCCATCTTGAGGGACACGAATACCTCCTCCGAAATCCAAGCTCGTATTCTTCAAATTCCAAGTCCTCACCCCGCTCTCACGAACCGAACTGACCAACAAGTGAACAACCAAAGAGTATGCTAAAAGTTACTTTTAGTTTGTTTTTCATCATTAAGAATTACTTATTTTCAATTTCTAATCTACTGTATATACTTCATAGATTGATCGGTTGAATGAATGTCATCCATTCCCTATCTGCGTGTCTGGAATGGTTCTCTCTGTTCTTCTCGTTTGCTTTCTTGGGACTTCTTGGGTCTTCTCCTTCTCTGTGTCCGTTGTTGTTCTTAGTAACGAACACAAAGATTTTGATGTTTTTCTTAGACGTCTTTATTCAGACCAAGTTAACCATCACGCGTGAGACAAATAGCCATCTTGGAGGCACACGTCTGCTTCCATCAAAACCCAAGCTAGCACTCTCCAAATTCCACTTCCCGCTACCACGAACCGAATTGACCAACCAGAGAACAGTAAACCAAAAAATTTAAAGTCGGCTTACTTTTAGAATTTTTTTAATGATTCAGAATTACTTATTTTTAATTGTTTACTCTGCGTCGACTAAAACTCATTTTTGGTGAACGCTTGGTTTTATGCACAGCTCTATCTCGAAAAAAAATTGCATACGTGAAAATACACTCACCCAAACCTTCTATCTTCGAGATCGCTCTTATTTAAATTACGGTGCCAAGGTAGATGTATTTTCCTTTCTTTCGAATCCTCCACTCATCTTGCAAACAAGACACGTTCACACCCACTTCTCTCCATGAGGTAAGTGCCCTCTCTCGCAACACTCACTTTAACAGTTATAGTCTCGAATTAAATACGATACGGAAATAAAGATTGATTTATTCTCTAAAACGTTTGTGTATCGAGCTTTTATTTTCTGTAAAATGTTTTCACTATAAAAAGAAAACAACACTCTATTTATTTATACGATACGATTCACAAGGGATTTTCCGATTCACCTTTGGCGAACAGTTTATCGGTAAAAAAAATCAAATAAGTTTCAATGGTTTGTATTTATTATAACATCGATATCTTCTTCTTCTTCTTCTTCTTCTTCTTCTTCTTCTTCTTCTTCTTCTTCTTCTTCTTCTTCTTGTGTATAATGCCCAACACACACACACACACACACACACACATATATATATATATATATATTTGGGAATAAAAGGCCTTAAATACCATGGGTATCGTGGTTATGGACCATTTCCAACCGCGAGTATGCTCACGAGCTTCTTCAGACCACTGATATCTTTTATTTATTTATTATAAAAGATATCGGTGGTCTGAAGAAGCTCGTGGGCATACTCGCGAGTGGAAATGGTCCATAACCACGATACCCATTGTATTTAAGGCCTTTTATTCCCAAATAACTTTGCCCTGTTTAAAATAATTAAACATTGAGCTCTCATACGGAACCTGAACTCTACAACAAACTACTGGTAGAGAATTAGAACCCGCCTAGAATCACCTTGTACCAAGAAACCGCACCAAGTAATATATATATATATATATATATATATATATGAGAGAGAGAGAGAGAGATAGAAAGAGAAGAGAGAGAGAGAGAGAGAGAGAGAGAGAGAGAGAGAGAGAGAGAGAGAGAGAGAGATAATGAATAGAGAATGAATTTTGTAAGTCTCATCTGATGATTGCATTAAGTATGAAACTAATAGTAACGAGATATTAAATCCATAATATCTAATATTTGATTATATATATATATATATATATATATATATATATATATATATATATATATATATAATATATATGAAGGCAATACAATACAATTCGAATGCTTCAAGCAAATTACCAAATTACTTTATATATATTATATATATATATATATATATATGAATGTGTGTGTGTGTGGGGGGGGGGTGCATACACATTTCTTTGAGTAAAAAAGGATTTTAAAAAAATGATCGCTCCAAAATACAACACTCTACCACAACAGGACACAACCATAAAACACACGCACATAGACACACATACATGGACACACACACATACACGCACAAAACACAGCTGGACAGAAAAACATCTACAAACACACACACACACAAGCAATCAAATATCAAATATCTAACAAACTAAACATATACACATACTGTGGTGGGACTTGACTCCCTCCCACACACACATACACCCTGTGAAAAAATTTTTCAAAATGACAAAAATAAGATAATAAAAAGGTCTGACGGTTAAATTAAAGACAACAAAACCACACACAACACATGCACAAGCACACACATACACACACATACACACACATACGCAAACACACCTGCAAAAAATGTAAAACAATTAAAAGCTATAGAGGAAAAACACGTGTGTATGTGTGTGTGTGTGTGTCTACATATGTATATTTATATAGGGTAACAAAAATTCGAAGCCTAAAGAAGATAGCAGAGGATCTGAAACACGTGTTGCTAATTAAAAAAAAAAAAAAAAACTTTTAAAAAACATAATTCATTTTTCGAACCTTTTTTATTAAATATTTAATTATCTCCCGCTAGACTCATAACAACACTTTTATATACTTATTATATATATATATATATATATATATATATATATATATATTTATATATATATATACTTTAGTGTGAAGTATTAACAGTAAAGGAAACTCGGTTTTTTTAGTGTTAAGTTTCATTTATTTGTTAGATTTTCGAGAGTGTTATCCTCTCTTCATCGGAATATGAATCTGACTGAGGTGGCTGGCTTTTTCTTATATATATATATATATATATATATAGTAGGTAGGCTGCCAAGTGTAGCCGTACTGAGGAGACGTGATACATCTGCGGATGACTATATATATAATATATATATATATATATATATATATGGGAGAATAAGTGCTTAATTGAAGTCATACCTAATTGAAAGTTAATTAGTTGATAATTAATGAATTAGGCGAGCATATCTGTTCAAATACAGGCGTAAACAAATCGAGAAAAAGTCGATCCCTGTATGTACATTTCGGCATATTATGCCTCATCAGCAGCGGAAGCTGAAGGACACTGATTTAATGGCCAGCCCCATCAACTCAATAAACACATTTTCAGGAAAATGGTCTGATGGCTGCGGTACAGTAAATCTGCACAAATGCCAATAGTTTCGTCCAATGGTATGGTGGTAAATAAGGACGTGACGTCAAAAGAGACCATAAACTGGGATTCTCTACAACAGGGCAGTTGACGAATAGAGGAAACAAAACTGAAGGAATCAGGAACACAATAAACTGAATAGAAATTCAGAACAGGATTTAATAGTTCGACCAACCATTTGGCCAGTTCATGCTGGGCCGAACGGCACATAGACAATATTGGTCGTAGTGGGACGCCGGGCTTATGGATTTTTGGTAACTCGTACATCCTTGGTCTGTTTGAACCGACTGGGCAGATCCTGTCATATACTTCCTTCGATAATAACTTTTTCTTATGTAAACTAAGAAAACGTTTTTGTAGTTTCACCTCCATTTTGTATGTATCGTCTTTTGATAAATCCCCCAATTTTACGAACTTGCTTGCATCTCATCTAATATAGTATTGATTTTTGACACATAATCTAAGCAATTTAGGAAAACAACACCAGAACCTTTATCAGGTCTGGTAAAGTAGAAATTTGTATTGCGTTTAAGGCCTTTGGCCGTCTCAAAATGGTTCTTCTGCCACAAGAAACCATTTGATTCGACCTTAGAGTCAACAAATTTATATGCTAGGTCCCTTAAACGGGCATTTAGGTAGAGTAAGTTGGGTAGGGATACCGGTGAGTGCTTTGATCATCTGCGAGAACAGCAACTCGAACTCGGTAAAAGTATTAACTTTATCAATTTTATAGGGGGTATGCAAAAACCCAAACCCCTAGACAAAAGCAAACAAGATCAAATTAGCCATAACAAGCTGCTTTTTCATTTTTTAACCCCCCCCCCCACACACAAACCCGACTTCCTTCTCTTCTCTTAATATAAAAAATTCTTTTGACGCACAATGACACCTCTCCCCCTACCTTTTACAAATACACACACACACACACACACACACAACCTTGAGGTTTATTTCCGCTGTCGTTTATTGCAAAAGATGTACACACCCACACCACACAACCACACACCTAAAAATGCACAATATTACCTTTCGATACACACACTTAACCGTCCCATACCCACGCCATAAAATAGAATATTTGACGTCACATTTCAAACCGTCTTCTCTTTTTTCAAACCTCAAAATTTTTAAACAGATGAATAACAAGGACTACCACTCGCTTTTCTCGTTATTCTGTGATAAAAAATTTCTTATCACCTTCCATATACCAACAAATGCCCTGAAGATGATCTAATTAATAGATCGAAACACTGCAGCGTCGGCCAATAAACTCACCACAACCCATTTAAACCTGTGTTTTTTCATTTTTCTTAATATACTACATACCGTCGGATTCACTTCCTTTCTCCGCACCACACACACACACACACACACACACACACACAATATATATATATATATATATATATATATATAAAGGAAAAGGTGACTTACCGGTGAATTTGGTCACGATGGTTAGTAAGTGTGGAATTCAGGGGGGTAAGTCAGCGATATAACAAATACAAAGTGCTCAATACTAAGTAGAGCAAATTTATTATAAAATGGGTCCAAGAGATAACCTACTCGAGTTTCCCCACAGGGATCTTCAGGGTTAAATCTACTGAATTAATCGAGACACCGATTAATTGCAGTCGATTTCACGTGTGTGGTCATCGCATTAAAATCTCGACTGCTATTAATCGGTGTCTCGATTAATTCAGTGGATTTAATCCTGAAGGTCCTTATGGTGAAACTCGAGTAGGTTATCTCTTGTACCCATTTTATAATATATATATATATATATATATATATATATATATATATAATATATATTATATATATGGAGGCCCGTGGTCTAATGGTTAGAGTCGTAGGAAATGGACTCGTCAACGCGAGTTCAATTCCTGGACGAAGCTGTTGGAATTTCACATGGCGCTAATACCCTTGGGAAAGGTATGAATCCAATTCTCCCTCCAGCTATGGATGAATAGCAGGGCAGACTGGACTCTTTAACCATGGCTAGGTAACCAGTCTAGGAGAAGGAAAACTCTGAATTCAAACCTGTTAAACTCCGCTTAAGAAATTGACCTTGTGTCGCATCCTGCTCGTGCGGAGGGGTTGGTAAATATATATATATATATATATATATACACGTTCAGAAAGTAATGCCAAGAGGTGAGGTGGATAGACACACACACACACACACACACACAAATACCCATGCGTAAACACACACAGACAGACAGACAGACACACACACACACACACGCATAAACTATCAGAGGGTAGTAGCAAAAGTTGAGGAGGTATAGCTAAACTTCCTACGCATATTTCCTTGACATACGTCACTCTAATAACAATTTACGTTTTTGCAGGTCGACTGGCCAAGCTGAATTAGGTGATTCTCCTTCCTATATCATTTGGCTAACAATTCTCTCTTCGAGGCGATAAAACAAAACGGAAGGAAATTCGAGTTTGAGGCAATAAAATTGACATTAAATTATCCATTGAAATATCAATATGCTAAATATTACCGAAATTCTTCATCTCTTCGGGAAGCCAGAATGTTGCAATTTTGGGCCGTTGGGATTTATGCCAAACACGCTGAATGCGATGGCCAAATCTGAAGAAATTTGAATAAGAATGGTTTAATCCAATAATCAAATCTTTATATTGGCAACGTTCTGTCCACAGAAGGTGCTATCATTATGGTTCTTCATTTTGGTTATTTAACAAACGGTGACATTGCTATAATTGGGATTATTCGGACTGTTGTCCTCATCTTTATTGGTATCTTCACATCGTTTCGGCCAATGCGCTTTCCGGCCCTCTTCAAGTGTTTCTTTGAATTTTTGAGATGGGGATTGTTATATACACAACGTTTCGGTCGATGTGCTCTCCGGCCTTCTTCAAGTGTTTCTTCTCTTAATTTTTTAGATGAGGCTTGATAATTTGTAATTTCGATTATTCGGACTGTTGTCCTCATTTTTATTGTTATCTACACTTCGTTTCGGCCGATGTGCCCTCTGGTCTTCTTCTAGTGTATCTTCTTTGAATTTTTGAGATAGGGCTTGATAATTTGGATTATTTGGATTATTCAGACTATTGTCCTCATCTTTATTGTTATCTACATTATTTCTCTGAATTTTTTTAGATGAGGCTTGATAATTAGTATTATTTGGATTATTCAGACTATTGTCCTCATCTTTATTGTTATCTACACTATTTCTCTTAATTTTTGAGATGAGGCTTGATAATTTGGATTATTTGGATTATTCAGACTATTGTACTCATCTTTATTGTTATCTACACTATTTCTCTGAATTTTTGAGATAGGCTTTGATAATTAGTATTATTTGGATTATTCAGACTATTGTCCTCATCTTTATTGTTATCTGCACTATTTCTCTGAATTTTTGAGATGAGACTTGATAATTTGTATTATTTGGATTATTCGGACTATTGTCCTCATTTTTATTGTTATCTTCTCTATTTCTCTGAATTTTTGAGATGAGGCTTGATAATTTGTATTATTTGGATTATTCGGACTATTGTCCACATCTTTATTGTTATCTGCACTATTTCTCTGAATTTTTGAGATGAGGCTTGATAATTTGGATTATTTGGATTATTCGGACTATTGTACTCATCTTTATTGTTATCTTCTCTATTTCTCTGAATTTTTGAGATGAGGCTTGATAATTTGGATTATTTGGATTATTTGGATTATTCGGACTATTGTCCTCATTTTTATTGTTATCTTCACTATTTCTCTGAATTTTAAGATGAGGCTTGATAATTTGGATTATTTGTATTATTCGGACTATTGTCCTCATTTTTATTCTTATCTACACAGCGTTTCGGCAATTGTGCTTTTCGGCCCTCTTCAAGTGTTTCTTTGAATTTTTTTAGATAAGGCTTGATAATTTGTATTATTTTGATTATTCGGACTATTGTCCTCATCTTTTTAATGTTATATACAGAACGTTTCCGTCGAAGTGTCCTCCGGCCTTCTTCAAGTGTTTCTTCTCTTAATTTTTTAGGTCAGGCTTGATAATTTGTATTATTTGTATTATTCGGACTATTGTCCTCATCTTTATTGTTATGTACACAACGTTTCGGCCGATGAGCCGGCCTTCTTTAGGTGTTTCTTGTCGGACTCTGGAACCTTCTCGAACTCGAGAACGGGGTTCCCGAATTCGAGAAGGTTCCAGAGTCCGACAAAAAATACCCGAAGAAGGCCGGAGGACACATTGGCCGAAACTTTGTGCAGATAACAATAAAGATGAGAACAATAGTCCAAATAATACAAATAATACAAATGATACAGCCTCATCTCAAAAATTCAGAGAAATAGGGCAGATAACAATAAAGATGAGTACAATAGTCCGAATAATCCAAATAATCCAAATTATCAGGCCTCATCTAAAAAATTCAGAGAAATAGTGTAGATAACAATAAAGATGAGTACAATAGTCCGAATAATCCAAATAATCCAAATTATCAGGCCTCATCTAAAAAATTCAGAGAAATAGGGCAGATAACAATAAAGATGAGTACAATAGTCCGAATAATCCAAATTATCCAAATTATCAAGCCTCATCTCAAAAATTCAGAGAAATAGGGCAGATAACAATAAAGATGAGTACAATAGTCCGAATAATCCAAATAATCCAAATTATCAAGCCCTATCTCAAAAATTCAGAGAAATAGGGCAGATAACAATAAAGATGAGGACAATAGTCCGAATAATCCAAATTATCCAAATTATCAAGTCTCATCTAAAAAATTAAGAGAAATAGGGCAGATAACAATAAAGATGAGGACAATAGTCTGAATAATCCAAATAATCCAAATTATCAAGCCTCATCTCAAAAATTAAGAGAAATAGGGCAGATAACAATAAAGATGAGGACAATAGTCCGAATAATCCAAATTATCCAAATTATCAGGCCTCATCTCAAAAATTCAGAGAAATAGTGAAGATAACAATAAAGATGAGGACAATAGTCCGAATAATTCAAATAATCCAAATGATACAGCTGAGTTTGCGGGGACTTATCTTGACCTCAAAACCTTGTGATTTCTATGGCGATTGCTCTAACAACTGAGCTAAACCAGCAACAGGAATAATGCAAAGCTAAACGGAAAAAAACGGAAAACAAAACGAGAGAAAAAAAAAAAAAAAACCAACGTGAATATTTAGAATACGTCATCTGCAGCATCCTCGGTCGAGAGATAATCCCCTTCTGCCCCCCCCCTACTCTTCGAAATATGCTGACGTGCGTATGACACTAAACTGCATCTGATGGGGTGGTTCAAATTCTGGTGCTCTAAGAAGACTGGCGTTAATCTTTTATGGGCATTAATGACAGGTCCACCCTGACCCAGAGTGGTAGTACATGTTGGGGTCACATCCATAGGTCAAATAGATTTGTATGAAAATTATTTGTATGAAGTAGGAATTCTCGAAACATATAAGTCTGTGTAGATTATTTGTATTAAGAATGTACTTAAAGTTATAATTGATCCTGTGCTGGTCACGGGACCAATTGTGATACTATTACAATACCCACATTGACATCACGCACATAATTAGTGTGTGAAGGTGAGACTTTAAAGAGAAGAGTTATTCAGTGATAGAGAGAGAGAGAGGGGGGAGAGAGTAGGAAAGAGAGAAGGATAATAGAAAAAGTAGAAGAGAGAGGAGTGGGTTATAATGGATAAGAGAGAGAGAGAGAGAGAGAGAGAGAGAGAGAGAGAGGGAGAGAGAGACAGACAGACATTACAAGAGAGAGAGAGAGACACACACACACTCACATACAAAGAGAGAGAGAGAGAGAGAGAGAGAGAGAGAGAGAGAGTAGGAAAGGGAGAAGGATAATAGAAAAAGTAGAAGAAAGAGGAGTGGGTTATAATGGATAAGAGAGAGAGAGAGAGAGAGAGAGAGAGAGACATTACAAAGAGAGAGAGAGAGAGACACACACACATTACAAAAGAGAGAGAGAGACACACACATACACACACACACAAAGAGAGAGAGAGAGAGTGAGTAGGAAAGAGAGAAGGATAATAGAAAAGTAGAAGAAAGAGAAGTGGGTTATAATGGATAAGAGAGAGAGAGAGAGAGAGAGAGAGAGAGAGAGAGAGACACACACATTACAAAGAGAGAGAGAGAGACACACACACACACACACAAAAAGAGAGAGAGAGAGAGAGAGAGAGAGAGAGAGAGAGAGAGAGTAGAGAATTACTTGCCATCCCCTCTACCCAAGTGACGCCGGGTAGCCGCTTCTAGTCTTGAATAATTTGTTTATGAAAATGACTAGGGTCGGCATTAAATAACCCGAAAAGGATTGATATGCCGTAAAACAAACCAACCAATCAATCAACCAAATCATCATGTATTCATTTTATAGAATTTTGTGTATGTGTTTACCTAACTCCTCTGTACAAGTTTACGGTCGAATTACACTGAAAACACCGGTTCCGTCTAGATCCACCAAAGTTAAGCAGCGATGAACCTGTTTAATATTTAATTGGGTGACCACTTTAATTACAACAGGTACTGTAAGAAACCTGAATCCTTTTTTTAAATATCAAAATCACTTTATTTGGCATTAAATGACCCGAAATCAATCAACCATATCAACCCGAATATTTTGTTTATGAATATGATCTGAAAAGGGTTGATATGAAGTAAAACAGAACAAAACAACCAAATGATGCCGGATCCCTTACTTTGTGTCCGAGTTTAGAAAACACTGCTTAAAGATAAGTAAATGGGGGGATTAATTAGATGAAGATAAAGTGCTAAATCACAGCGTTCCATTCGTAATTAAATAAGTGAGAAAAAATCCTGCTGATTTCATTGGCTTATCTTTTAATGTTGTTTCTGTTACCCTTTTCACAAAGAAGCTACCTCTCTCGTTAACGCCCCCCCCCACTCAAAAAAAAAAAGAACGACGCTAATATTTAATTGAATAGATTCAGAATATTTGGGAACACAAAAGAAAAGTAAAAAACAAAAACAAAAACAATAACAAAAACAAAAAACCCAACTAAAACAAATACATAATAAATCAGTTCGTTAGGCTTGTTAAGTTGAAATCGTTTTCCATTTGAGTGCATCCAAGAAAAATACGTGCACATATGGAAGGCATTTAAAGGAAAATTATATTCATCAAATTATTCCAAATAAAATTACGCCCAAAAGATGACCAGAATGACATTGTTTATTACGTACACGCAAATACGTGCGGCCGGATTAGCTCAGTCGGTAGAGTGTCGAACTAGGAACCACAAGGTTTCGGGTTCGATACCGTACCTCGCCAACTTTGCGTATGAGTGACACAGTGAACTGTGCACAGTGATCTGTGCGGTAAAATGAGAAGCTCATGGTAGGTGTGGCGCTTCGACTCAGACGCCCCAAACTATCTCCTTTGTCTAGCGCTAGTGAAAAGGGGATAGACTCCCGCGCTGTCTGGCTGATACCGACTTTAGGCCACCCCGACGACTTTACTTTACTTTATATAAGCTTCGGAAGCGCGCGCACGCATACACACACACACAATATATATATATATATATATATATATATATATATATATATATATATATATATATACACAAACATATATATGTCTATTTATAGTATATATATATTGTTTGGGCTTTAGTGAGAAGCATTAGGAATGGAGTAAGAGAACCTTGGTTTTAAATGTTAAGTTTCGTTTTATTACGTTTGATTTTCGACAGCGCTTGATTCTCTTCTATTGAACAATCGAATCGGCATTAAATAACCCGAAAAGAATTGATATGCAGTATAAAGTCGAAAATTAAACGAAAGTTAAACCTAATGAGTCAGATATACCTCCTAATAGTTTCCCTTAGTAGCTCATTAGAGCAAGAAACTGACTAAAAAGATTTGGAGCAACCGTAATTTTATTAAAAAAACTCGCCCTAACAAATTAGGTAAAACTTGCAAATCATATTCAAAATCCCATGATATTACAGGGTGACCCAGAAAAAACAGAACCCAAATTATTTATTTATTTTCCCATTAAACTAACCCTAAACCCCAACCCAAACCCTAGTTAAAATTATCAGTTTTATTACAAAAAAGAATATCTCATTTCAATCAAATCCTCCCTAACCCTCCTACTCCTCAATTCCACCACTAACTCACTTTCTCTTCTATAAACACACATGTACGTATTTTGCTTTGAATAAAGTCAGACTGAAGATGTTCTTCGCGTCAGAAGGACGAAATATTTCTTTCCTACTTCTACTTGTTTTCCTTTTACTTCACCTCATACTGTCGGATTTTACAACTACCCTCCTATCTTCATATATATATATATATATATATATATATATATATATATATGCTCCCGTAACCCGGTAGAGCTCTTTAGGAGCGACTTTAATAAACTTTCACCGCAATGATCATCTGTTTACAGATTTGATCTCTCTGGTGATCGTAATGTATATACACAGATGTATGTATTTAAAACAATTAAAACACCGCTCCTTAAACGACAGCTGGCAATGGCCTAGACGATTGATGTCTTGCTCATAGGGCGTTTTATTAGCAAGGATTTTGAGATTAAACCTATTCCTTGCGATAATGGACTTCAGCCAGATAAAATTGATTAAAATCATTAAATTAATTCCATACATTAACATAATATATATATATATATACTAGCAAATATATGCACCCTCCGGGTGCAAGTATTTAAGTTTTAATGTAATAAAAATATTGTATTAAATTAGAAATGCTAATGAAACTAAATAAGAATACATAATAAAATAAGAATAAGAAAAGATTTGAAACAGAGGGAGTATAATAACAGATTTGAAACAGAGGGAGTATAATAAAAAAGGGAACAACTGAAACTTACTCTTCCATCACTCTCGTCTTTCATTGTTATTTTTTCTACTTTAAGTATTTAGTTATAAGAGGAAGTAAAGAATAAAATGACAGTTATTTTATCTTGTTAATGGATTTCATTTAAGATTCATTGAAGAGATTTTTGCTTATATTCATTAAAATAAAACCAAACAGTTATAAATCAATAATACTCAGCACATATTTATTAAATTCGATTTTTTAATATTAATATGCAAATTAGCCTTCCCGTTCACACTGTAAACCGCTATTTTGTTGTATATATAAATATAATTGCATGTTGTTAGTATGTAGACATAGTTAACAGTATTAATAATGTAAGACAATTTTATTAATAATTGAGATTTAGATAAAAATAAAATCATGGAGAATGTGATGTCAATAACTAAGAGAATTGTGACTTGAGTAGGAATATAGTTTCGGTTACAGACAGAAAAACACACAATCTCCATTATAATAAGATATATATATATATATATATATATTAAAAGAAAGGAAGATGTGGGAGATTATGTGCTTAATTAAAGTCATACCTAATTTGTTAATTAATTAATTATAACTAAATGAATTAGGCGTGCATATCGGTTTAAAACAAATCGAGATAAAGCGTAAACAAATCGAGATAAAGTCCATCTCATTTAGTTATAATTAATTTAGTTATAATTAATTAATTAACAAAATTAGGTATGACTTTAATAAAGCACATAATCTCCCACAAATTGTCGGCCTTCACCATTTTCAAACACACTGTGTGACTACTTCATATATATATATATATATATATATATATACATATATATATATATATATCATGATATACATAATATTAATATTTGATATTATTATTTTTACTGGATATAATTACTTAATATTATAACTAATATTATTACATTATCATTACATACATAATATAAAATTGATATATATATAGAGAGAGATCCTATATATACATATATGAAATCAATTTCAGATTAAATAATAATCATTTATTAATGAATGTTTAGATACATTGTTCCGTAGGTGTTCATGTTTTAATTTGGTCCCATGGCAGTATCTTGGTCAGTCTATGAACTTTTCAATCGACTCTCGTATATGAATTAACGCCAAGGCCATAGACCGTTTTATTAGGTAACATTTGCAAACAAACATATTCCTTGCGATAATGGACTTGAGCCAGATAAAACATAGTTTACATACATTGTTTCGTAGGCGTTCGAGAGGGAGGAAATTGCAGGGTGATGCAGGAGGTGTGTGTGTGGGGGGGGTTGTAATAGAGTTAATTGAGAGAAACAAAACAACAACAATAACCGGTTTAAAAACCCTTAATGTTTATTTTATCTTTAGAGGTCGTTGGATCGGTGGAATGTGAGAATGGTTAGAGAACCTTTTTTTTTAATTCTACTAAACTGGCTCAACGAACATCTACATATTTTGTTGGCATCCGTCCGCCCACTAAAGACGATGGCGTAGTGTCCATTTTTAAAATCATCTGCAACTACGTGAGTGACTGAACAGACCAATTTTTGAATGGCAATCTCTGGTGCAGTGACTACAAACAAACAGTGATGTTTGCCGGAGATGCTGTTGTCTCTCCTTCCTTTTGGCTCTCTTTTCTGCGGTGGCTTCTTTTCTCTCTTTTTCACTCCTTCTTGTTTGACGAGGAGGCGCCAGGTCGCACGGTCTTTTGCACAAGCCTCCCGTGTGTTGGTGTCGATGTGGCATGTCTTCATGTCCCTCTTGCAGACATCTTTACAGCGCAGGCGTGGTCTCCCTACCGGTCGGATGCCCTCTACTAATTCACCATGCAGTAGGTCTTCTGTTCAACGAACATCTACATATATATTCAGATTACTTGAAGCGAAAATTGTTTGCTAGGGATTATTATTACTAGTTAAATGAAGGCATATAATTCCTTGCAAATTATTTGAACAAACTATTTCAAATATATATCATCATCATCATCAGCATCATGTCGCGCAATTAGCACGGAATACCATGACAATCTCTCGCCAACCTTCTCTATCATTCATTGCGCCAGGGAAGTCCTCTGCGCAGCATCCAGCATCCTCGCATAGTTGGTCAATGTAGGTCCTTGCTGGTCGACCCACGTTAGCATGTTCATGTGCTGGCTTCCACATGAGAACATCGCTCATGAGTTCGTCATTGCTCCTTCAGCAGTGTCTAGCGTGTCTTGTCCGTCTCACTCGGATGGACTGTGAGATAGGGGCAGGTGTCCGTACAGCTGCTTCCTTGTGGGTTGCTGTTTCCACGACTTGTTCAAGACCGCACGACGCATCCTTGTGTAGCTCCCATCTAGCTTATTCTCAAGGCGTCTCGTCAGGGTCCATGTGGTGCAGCCATACAGCAGCACTGACACAACCACCGCTTGGAAGAATTGTGGTTTTAGCTTGTCAGTGAGATCGGATTTCCATATGACTGATAATCTGTTTACAGCCGACCATGCCTTTCCTTCGTGAATTAAGATCGCTTTCAGTAGAAGAGATATTACTGCTGTTACATAAACAATAATAGATATCTCCCGATTCACTAGTTACCAATTCAATTCGCGCACACACGGCAATAAAAAAGATACACACACTCGACAACAAACAAAACATAAGTTGTGACGCCAACCGGAAGTTTACTCCATTGTAGCATAAAAAGAAGTGACCAATTTAACACGTTTTTGCGCATAGGCTCCAAATTGAAGTTCCGGTTGGAAAACAAGAATGCCCAAAAAATAAAAATAAAATGATTTTGTAAATAAACTCACATTTTCATCCAATCGAAAGCTCTTCCCCCAAAAAACAAAAAAGGCTTCTGTGATCCAATTTCGGATCACACAGGCTTATATAAAATCGGTTTTGAAAAGCCGACAGCAGACTAAACCAGCGACACGCGGAGACCACATCACAGATGGCCGACTTACATCCTCACCTACCTCTACCCAAATCTGACCGACAGTCAACAAACGAACAATTCCACATCGTTTAGCGATACCAAGAAAAATACGCCAACTATCATACGTAAAATTCTGCCTACATCACCACCCCACTACCACATTACCTCGGTAATCCTGACATTTTTACTGACTTTATCATTCATTTTACTACTATCACCAAAATCAGACTTTCTCACTTAAATTCAATTTCAGCTTTTCGTCGTTCTCATGTTATTTTTTCCAATACAATTTTGAAACTCAAAATCCGTGTTTGTTTTTCCTCGTCACCATACGTTTCATACTAATCCTGTATATTACACTACCTAGGTATGTGAATTGATCTACTGGCCTTAGAAGCTTACCGTCGAGTGTGGATATGTTTCCTTTCTTTTTGAAACACATGAACTCAGTTTTATCGGAGTTCACATGGAGGCCAATATTCTTTTCTGCCTTCTCCAGGTTATGCAGAAGTGACTAGGCCTATTCCGGTGTGTCTACAAGAAGTTCTTGGTCATATGTCAAATAAATGTATAGATTATAATCTATAGATTTAATGACTTATTTGTTACCGCTGGTTTAAAAGCATTAGATGCTTTTTATCAGACAAATCGCCTTGTAAATAACATCAAAATAATATTCGTTATGAATAGCGTTCTCGCTATATTTATCCGCGTGTCACCCTCGTGCGTGCATGATTTTAAAAAGTGACACTTGCATTTTCTTTCCCTTTAAGATGGTTGATTCTGTATTGCTATTTTTCCAGTTAAATATTATATATATATATATATATATATATATATATATATATATATATATATATATGAAAGTAAGTAAACAAACAACGTGTTTATTTTTTATATGCTTTAGCCGACAATTTTTGGAGGATATGTGCTTAATTGAAGTCATACCTAATTTTGAAAATTAATTAGTTAATAATTAATGAATTTAGGCGGGCATATGTTCAAATGTAAGGCTAAACAAATCGAGAAAATGTCAATCTCTGTATGCCAAAATGTACATACTGAGGTTGACATTTTCTCGATTTGTTTAGCCTTACATTTGAACATATACCCGCCTAATTCCTTAATTATCAACTAATTAATTTTAAAAATTAGGTATGACTTCAATTAAGCACATATTCTTCCAAATATATAATATATATATATATATATATATATATATATATATATAATATATATCGTTGCGGGCGAAGCCAACGGAAGGGAATGATATTTGGTCTAACCCATGTGGGTACAACGAGAGAGGTAAAAAGAGGAAGAGAAGTTTAAACTAAGGCTTAAATACAAGAGGTCCCTAGTGGGAAAACGGTAAACACCGCGGGAAGATAAATCTTCCTGGCAAGGGAGATAATCCCAAGCATCATCGCTATAACAAATAGCAGAGGTGATAGAGAGTCTCCCTGGGATATGTTCCTTTGGATTTTCACCTGTGATAAGCTCTCTCCTCCTACTGTTAATTCCACATTCCAATTGCTTATGCTTTTTAGTGATGAATTTTATTACATTGTTGGATATTTTGTACATCTTCAAATATTCAATTATCCAAATTTGTGAGACTATGACATAGGTCTTTCTGTAGTCAATCTAGGCTATGTTTTATTTAGAGTATATATTCATATATATATATATATATATATATTATAATATTTGGTGCGGTACGAGTTTTGGTACAAGGTGATTCTAGGTGGGTCTATTCTCTACCAGTAGTTTGTTGTAGAGTGTTCAGTTCCGTATTGAGAGCTCAATGTTTATTATTGTAACAGAGCAAAGTTATTTGGGAATAAATGCCTTAAATACCATGGTATCGTGGTTATGGACTATTTCACTCGCGAGTATGCTCAGAGTCTTCAGACCACTGATATATTTTATTTAGACATTATAATAGTATATATATATATATATATAAGGGTATCTAACGACCCGAAAATTTATGATAAAAATAATAATGAAAAATAAGTGAATCAGTACTCCATAATCGAGTTCCTTCATTTATTTTAAATGCTTCATAATAACGCCAACTTCAATAATAAAAAACATATATTATATTATATATATTATATATATATATTATATATATATTTTTATGGGTACTACTATGTGAACATAGCGTAAGTAGTTAATCCAATAGGCTCAATATATTGTGAATATAGAGCATTAATAGTTGTAAAAAGTTGTTTCCGACTGCTGTTTCGGTGTTACTCTTACACCTTCATCAGGGGGATTGAGTGGAATTTTTTTCCGGTAACTTTATATGGCTAGACTGATATCTTTTTAATTCTTCTGAATATAATCTTAGTAGGCTGCTAGTTTGTAACCCAACTACAAACTAGCAGCCTACTAAGATTAAATTCAGGAAGAATTAAAAAGATATCAGTCTAGCCATATAAAGTTACCGGAAAAAATTACACTCAACCCCTGATGAAGGTGTTGGAATAACACCGAAACCGCGGTCGGGAAACTTCTTTACGACTAATATATATATATATATATATATATATATATATATATATATTATATATATATTGAGGAAAAATGAGAAGAAAGAAATGTAAATGGATAAAATGAATTTAATCGATATCACATTAATTGATATCACTTACACATGTGTTTCGGTCAGTTTATGTGTGTGAAATATTTCGCACACATAGAGAATCGACCTTCATCAGAGTGAACATTTATTTTGAATAAATAATTGAATTCATTCAAAATAAATGTTCACTCTGATAAGGTCGATTCTTCTATGTGTGCGAAATATTTTCACACACATAAAGTAATATTTATTTTCTTTGCCTAGCATGGTTGTGAGTACGGTGGATGCGTGCGTCATGCGGGAAGACGTAACTCTGCGAGAGGTAACGAATACGATGCGAAAAAAGTCACATCATGTTATAGTAGTTGCGCACTTATGATTGACAAGTTGATTTGGCGAGTTTCATGTGTGGCGTGTCCGGTTGGCCTAAGGGTAGAGTCTCTGACTTTGGTCCTGGGTTCGCCGGTTCGATCTCTGTCGGGGGAGATTGTAGGTATACACGCTGATGAGACCAAAATTAGGTCGAAACCACTGTACAGTGTTCCTCACGGTCGCACATGGTATTCGCCGAATTTGCTTGTCATGATTAATTAAAATTTTATATATATATATATATATATATATATATATATATATATGAGAGAGAGAGAGAGAGAGAGAGGGTTATGAACCCAAGTGTATGTTATGGATAGATTTGAGCAACCTTGATAAAAAGGAAATAGATATTCTCAGGTATGTTTAGTTAAATAAGGGACAGTTACACAGCTGTTGACTGAAACCGAAAAACGTCGTCCTCAATGGCGGAAGAGAGGAAATTGCTTCGGATGAATGTTTAAAGAAAAAAAAACCTAACCTACACCCTACCCCACCCGTGTGATTGTCAACTTTTGTGTTGCGTGGCTCCGATTTGTGTTTTATCATTGTCACGTGCCAGTAGTGGAGGAGGAGGAAGGGGAGGAGGAGAAGGAGGAGGGTTGGACAAAAACGGACGCTCATTGTAAGGAAATGACGAATGAGAAAACGGCGTTTATGATTTGCAACATTTTGCAAAGCGACAGACAGACAGACAGACAGACAGAGACAGAAGAACCATTTATTAGTCTTTATGAAAGTTATACGATCTCAATGCGTTCAACTTGGCAACTGTATATTCATTTATATTTCCCGATCTGACCTGAGAACAAGTCTTCATTGGAATATATATATATAATTTATTTATTTGTATATGATTCATATATTATATATATAATATACATATAATGATATATTATACTAGTATCATACTAATTATATATATATATAATATCTATATGTGTATGTGTGTGTGTGTGTGTGTGTGGTATATAATATAATTTAACAATATAATATAATTATATATGATATGATTGATATTATAGCTTAGATACAGCAAGAAAAGATACAAGTTAGAAGATGGCTGTGAATTGACTGATAGCAGCGACTCCGAGATGATAGAAGAAGTGTATACTACCACGGGTATACTCACCACAATCAACAATATAAAAAAAAGATATTAGGTTTGGCTATAAAATAAGGGAACCCGACACTCGAGCAACACCGGGTAACCCTGCTTGTATAAAAGAAGAAAAGGACTTACCAGGAGATACAGGACTTAAAGGAGATACGAAAACAATGCATCCACCTAAAAAAAAAAACAAAGAAAACTATGAAAAAATAAGTAAATTGTACAAAGAAAAAAAAACATAAGAAAAAAACATTTTCAAAGTTAATATAAAATGTCTACAGAGGAAATAGAGAAAACAGTCACACCTTTATCAAAAAGAGCATCAAGGGAAGAAAGGGAGATAACTCTGGACAAAAGAAAAGATACGGCCAAATTTTACATACGGCCCCACATGTCACATAAGTACGCAGATTTCTAACAGGCTGATTTGTCTTATAATCAATTTACGTCTGTTTTGTCTGAAAAATGTTAAAACTACAAAAATACACAAACTTCTTTTTTTTCTTTTTCTTCAGAAATATAATAATAAAATATTGTAAACAAACAAACAAAATAGTTATAGAAATCTGCCTCCTTATGTGACATGTGTTGCCGTGGATAGGAGGGAAATGAAAGGAAATGTAATTTATGCGGACTGGATTACGTATAACAGAAAAGAAGTAGAAAAAGACAGAAGATGAGGAATGAAGTAAGATAAGTATTAAATAAACAAAAGAAACGCTCAGAAAATGGCACAAAACAATGGAAATCCCCAAGAATGAATAGATAAGATGTCTAATTTCTGATTAAATGCATTCTCATCTACAAACAACCATAAGCAGATCTGTTCTTTAATGCCACCAATAAATCGGAATATAATCTAGAATGGCTACACAAAGCTATTACTTATTCACTCCCCCACAAAAAATAAAAACAAAAATATGACACAACAAAAAAAAAACATGAGCAGTCACATTTTTATCTATGACATCCAAATTACTTACATCGACTTAAACAACAAGAAGGTATCAGTTCCTTGTAAACTAATTACATTTCCCCAGGCAGGTGAAAAGAATCCGAAAAATGTTTTTTTATTGTTATTGCAAAGATCGATTTCAGATCAACTTGATGTTACTGGGAAACTGTCGTTTGGGAGGAATCCGTGTGGTGTTGTATTGGTTGGTTGGTTTTACGACACTTATGGCAAACCCCAAACTTTAAAGGACACACAGAGTGAAGCAATGTAACATAGCTCCAGAAAGATATGTGTCGCATAGGCCAACTCAAGTTGTAGTAGTCGTCGTCGTTAGTTGTAGTAATAGTCGTTAGTTCAGAAACAACATACACGCAAGTTTTATAGTCTCAAGGGGCAAACCCCAAACCTTTTTATGATATATGTGCTAGAGAAGGCAGCAAGAGGCATTGGTCTTTATGTAGTAAGTTGGTTGGTTGGTTTAATGATTTTAACGGCATATCAACCCGTCTGGGGTTATGTCATGCCTAACGGTTAGGAAGTAATACATATCGTGTATTTATATTTATACTTTTTAGTAATTGTTTTTAACAATGTGTTTTGCTATTACTTATTTACTCCCCCAAAAAAAATTATGACACAGCTACCCTCCCCCTAAAAAAAATATCGAGCAATCACATTTTTATCTATGACATCGAAATTACTTACATCCACTTAAACAAGAAGAAGGTATCAGTTCATTGTAAACTAATAACATTTACCTGATCAGGTGAAAAGAATCCAAAAAAGGTTTTTATTGTTATTGCAAAGATCGATTTTTGATCAACTTGATATTACAGAAAACCAAATTATTATTATTTTAACATCTAAGAGAGACATTCTCAAAGCCCAAATGTTATTACTATGACAATGGCTTTAACTGAAGAGTGGAGATTTGTTTTAGCAAAGGATAAAATATGTCTGATATTTTTTAATGATTAAAAAATCAGAAAAAAGATGTATGGAAGGTCAAAAGTTACAAAAAGAAAATACCTCTTAGACATAATCATCTTGACAGAAAAAAAATTTGATGAACTTTGAAAAATATAAAAAATTGGAAATAGAAATAATAATAATGTGACTTTTAAACACAACCAATATTCCAGTAGTAGTAGGAGCACTAGGAATAATTATAAAGGAAATAGTTGTAAGGTTCAAAGTCAAAATTAAACATACAACTCCGACAAGGGTTGAGAGACAAAACATTTTATATAATACAGCACATGAATAAACAAGATACATAAACAAGAGAAGTGTACAATAGTGTACATAAACATACATACATAAAAGTCACTGACAAGATAATATAAAAGTACACATAATATAAAGGTACAGACATGAGACTAAGAATAGTCCGTGCTGTATAAATCACTTACAGTGACAAGTAGCCGGCGTTGAGGGCCGAAGCCCCAACGAGAAGGGAATGACATTTGTCTAACCCATGTGGGTACCTACGAGGAGAGGTAGAAAAGAGGAAGAGAAGTTTAAACTAGGCACTTAAATACCAGAGGTCCTCCAGTGGGAACAAACGGCAACACAGCGGGAAGATAACTCTTCCTGGCAAAGGCAAGATAATGCCCACAGCATCATTGTTATAACAAATAGCAGAGGTGATAAAGAGTCTCCCTGGGATATGCCTCTTTGGATTTTCACCTGTGATAAGCTCTCTCCTCCTACTGTTAATTCCACATTCCAATTGCTTATGCTTTTTAGTGATGAATTTTATTACATTGTTGGATATTTTGTACATCTTCAAATATTCAATTATCCAAATTTGTGAGACTATGACATAGGCCTTTCTGTTGTCAATCTAGGCTATGTTTTATTTAGAGTATATAATT
Organism: Doryteuthis pealeii; assembly: GCA_023376005.1. NCBI lineage: Eukaryota > Metazoa > Mollusca > Cephalopoda > Myopsida > Loliginidae > Doryteuthis > Doryteuthis pealeii. The sequence goes on from CM042172.1 coordinate 43,732,752, forward strand.
CATATATATATATATATATATATATATATATATATATATAAGGGTATCTAACGATCCCGAAAATTTATGATAACAATAATAATGAAAAATAAGTGAATCAAGTACTCCATAACATCGAGTTCCTTCATTTATTTTTAAATGCTTCATAATAACGCCCAACTTCAATATAAAAAAAACATATAATATATATATATATATATATATATATATTATATATATATTTATGGGTACTACTATGTGAACATAGCGTAAGTAGTTAATCCAATAGGGCTCAATATATTGTGAATATAGAGCATTAATAGTTGTAAAAGAAGTTGTTTCCCGACTGCTGTTTCGGTGTTACTCTTACACCTTCATCAGGGGGATTGAGTGGAATTTTTTTCCGGTAACTTTATATGGCTAGACTGATATCTTTTTAATTCTTCCTGAATATAATCTTAGTAGGCTGCTAGTTTGTAACCCCAACTACAAACTAGCAGCCTACTAAGATTAAATTCAGGAAGAATTAAAAAGATATCAGTCTAGCCATATAAAGTTACCGGAAAAAAATTACACTCAATCCCCCTGATGAAGGTGTTGGAATAACACCGAAACCGCGGTCGGGAAACTTCTTTTACGACTAATATATATATATATATATATATATATATATATATATATATATGAGGAAAAATGAGCAAAGAAAAGAAATGTAAATGGATAAAATGAATTTAATCGATATCACATTAATTGATATCACTTACACATGTGTTTCGGTCAGTTTATGTGTGTGAAAATATTTCGCACACATAGAAGAATCGACCTTCATCAGAGTGAACATTTATTTTGAATAAATAATTGAATTCATTCAAAATAAATGTTCACTCTGATAAAGGTCGATTCTTCTATGTGTGCGAAATATTTTCACACACATAAAAGTAATATTTATTTCTTTGCCTAGCATGGTTGTGAGTACGTGGATGCGTGCCGTCATGCCGGGAAGACGTGACTCTGCGAGAGGTAACGAATACGATGCGAAAAAAGTCACATCATGTTATAGTAGTTGCGCACTTATGATTGACAAGTTGATTTGGCGAGTTTCATGTGTGGCGTGTCCGGTTGGCCTAGAGGTAGAGTCTCTGACTTTGTGTCCTGGGTTCGCCGGTTCGATCTCTGTCGGAGGGAGATTGTAGGTATACACGGCTGATGAGACCAAAATTAGGTCGAAACAGCTGTACAGTGTTCCTCACGTCGCACATGGTATTCGCCGAATTTGCTTGTCATGATTAATTAAAATTATATATATATATATATATATATATATATATATATATAGAGAGAGAGAGAGAGAGAGAGAGGGTTATGAACCCAAGTGTATGTTATGGATAGATTTGAGCAACCTTGATAAAAAGGAAATAGATATTTCCAGGTATGTTTAGTTAAATAAGGGACAGTTACACAGCTGTTGACTGAAACCGAAAAACGTCGTCCTCAATGGCGGAAGAGAGGAAATTGCTTCGGATGAATGTTTAAAGAAAAAAAACCCTAACCTACACCCTACCCCACCCGTGTGATTGTCAACTTTTGTGTTCGCTGGCTCCGATTTGTGTTTATATCATTGTCACGTGCCCCAGTAGTGGGAGGAGGAGGAATAGGGGAAGAGGAGGAGGGAAGAGGAGGTTGGACAAAAACGGACGCTCATTGTAAGGAAATGACGACTGAGAAAACGGCGTTTATGATTTGCAAACATTTGCACAGCGACAGACAGACAGACAGACAGACAGAGACAGAAGAACCATTTATTATGTCTTTATGAAAGTTATACGATCTCAATGCGTTCAACTTGGCAACTGTATATTCATTTATATTTCCCGATCTGACCTGAGAACAAGTCTTCATTGGAATATATATATATATATTTATTTATTTGTATATGATATCATATATTATATATATAATATAACATATAATGATATATATACCTAGTATGATACGTATATATATATATTATATATATATATATATATGCATATGATATAATTTACAATATATATAATATATATATATAATATGATATGATATGATATGATATGATATATATATATATATATATATATATATATGATATAAATATATTATATATACTATATATAATATATATAATATATATATATATATATGATATAATATATATATGTATGATATATATATTATATATATAATATAATATATGATATATATATGATATATATACATAGTAGGATATATATATATATATAATATAATATAACATATAATATAATATAATTTATATATGATATATATATAATATATATATATATATATATATATATATATATATATATGTGCGTGTGTTGTGTGTGTGTGTACAGAAAAACAGAGAAAGACGCCATTTAATATCCATCTATGTATCCCGCTCCGTCCAGTGAACAAGACTTCTTTTATATATATATATATATATATATATATATATATATATATATATATATATATATATATATATATATATATATATAGGCGTGTGTGTGTGTGTGAGAGAGAGAGAGTGTGTCTGTGTGTATCTTTGTGTGTGTGTGTGTGTGGAAGAGAGAGAGAGAGAGGGGGGAGAGGGAGAGAGAGTAAGAAAGACGCCATTTAAAATTTATTTATATTTCCCGCGTTCTGAGAACAAGTCTTCAGTGGCATATATATATATATATATAATATATATATATATATATCAGAGAGAGAGAGAGAGAGAGAGAGAGAGAGAGAGAGAGAGAGAGAGAGAGAGAGAGAGAGAGAGAGAGTGATGCCATTTAATCTTTATTTCTATTTCCCGCTTTGTCTTCATATTTGTTGTCATCGTTGTCATCCCCGTTTTACAATGTCCTATGGGGCCACCCACGAGTCGCTACTGGTGTCGAGTTTACCGATAGCATTACAGTTGCTGTTTAGTTACATATGGAAGGATAGAAAAGATAAAATTATAACAAACAGGACCTTCCCACTGGGGAAATTTGATGTGATACAATTCTACTTCCTGCCATCTTTCAAAACCTAAAAAAAGTTTTGTAAAAAACAAAATAGGGAATATTATTTGTTAAAGAATCAAGAAAATATATTCAGTATTGTAAAATAACGGGTGCAAGAATAATAAAACATTTATTGCAAAAACACGAACATAAAATGAGGGTTCAGTTTATTTTATGGTAGGAATTTACGAGGAAATAGTTAAGGATTACCCACTCTTGACCTTATGACAAGCCTCAACCCTTTTCATCGTATATGTGCTAGAAGGCGGTGGCTAAGGGGCTTATTGTCCAGGGGTGAAGTTCCAATTCTGGAACTATGGGGAATGTAGAGTATCCCTTTCATCACTATTACACCCAAGTCATCCCTGACCTAGAGTGGTAGTACCTGTTAGTGTTCCATCTATAGGTTAAATAGAAAAATGTGTTTGAAAAAATGTGTTTAAGAAATTGATTTAAAAAAATTCAATAACCATCAAGTATAAATAAAACAAATCGTCTTCGACATAAAATAACCCAACAAGGGTTATTATGCCGTAAAATACGGCCCAACAACCAACCAACCAACTTTCAAAAGCAGGATGTGACACAAGCTCAATTTCTAAGCAGATTACAGATCCACTCGAAGAGGCACATCACTAATTTGCTGGTTTCAGAATAGTTAGATAATAGATAATATAAGAGAAGGTTGAGAGCGCCACCAGATAGTATTAGAAAGGTTTGGGAGTGCCACTACATAGTATTAGAGAGGGTTAAGAGTGGCACCATATAATATAAGAGAAGGTTGAGAGCGCCATCAGATAGTATTAGAAAGGTTTGGGGTGCCACTACATAGTATTAGAGAGGGTTAAGAGTGGCACTATATAATATAAGAGAAGGTTGAGAGCGTCATCAGATAGTATTAGAAAGGTTTGGGAGTGCCACTACATAGTATTAGAGAGGGTTAAGAGTGCCACCATATAATATAAGAGAGGGTTGAGAGCGCCACCAGATAGTATTAGAGAAGGTTGAGAGCGCCACCAGTTAGTATTAGAGAGGGTTGAGATCAACACCATATAGCATGAGAGAAGTGTAGGAGTACCAGCAGATAGTATTAGAGAGGGTTGAGAGCGCCACCGGATAGTATTAGAGAGGGTTGAGAGCGCAACAAGATAGTATGAGAGAGGGGTAAGAGTACCAGCAGATAGTATTAGAGAGGGTTTGGAGCGCCACCAGAGAATATAAGAGAGGGTTCAGAGCGCCACTAGATAGTATTAGAGAGAGTTCAGAGCGCCACAAGAGAATATATATATTTACCAACCCCTCCGCACGAGCAGGATGTGACACGAGGTCAATTTCTTAAGCGGAGTTTAACAGGTTTGAATTCAGAGTTTTCCTTCTCCTAGACTGGTTGCCTAACCAAGGTTAAAGAGTCCAGTCTACCCTGCTATTTATCCATAGCTGGAGGGAGAGTAGGATTAATACCTTTCCCAAAGGTATTAGCACTAAGTGAAATGCAATTACCACATCCAGGATTTGAACTCGGGGCGACGAGTCCATTTCCCATGACTTTAACCATTACACAACGCGCTTCCCACAAGAGAATATAAGAGAGGATTCAGAGCGCCACTAGATAGTATTAGCGAGAGTTCAGAGCGCCACAAGAGAATATAAGAGAGGGTTCAGAGCGCCACTAGATAGTATTAGAGAGGGTTGAGAGCGCCACAAGAGAATATAAGTGAGGGTTCAGAGCGCCACTAGATAGTATTAGAGAGGGTTGAGAGCGCCACAAGAGAATATAAGAGAGGGTTCAGAGCGCCACTAGATAGTATTAGAGAGAGTTCAGAGCGCCACAAGAGAATATAAGAGAGGGTTCAGAGCGCCACTAGATAGTATTAGAAGAGTTCAGAGCGCCACAAGAGAATATAAGAGAGGGTTCAGAGCGCCACTATATAGTATTAGAGAGAGTTCAGAGCGCCACAAGAGAATAAGAGAGGTTCAGAGCGCAAGAGAGTTCAGAGCGCCACAAGAGAATATAAGAGAGGATTCAGAGCGCCACTAGATAGTATTAGCGAGAGTTCAGAGCGCCACAAGAGAATATAAGAGAGGGTTCAGAGCGCCACTAGATAGTATTAGAGAGGGTTGAGAGCGCCACAAGAGAATATAAGTGAGGGTTCAGAGCGCCACTAGATAGTATTAGAGAGGGTTGAGAGCGCCACAAGAGAATATAAGAGAGGGTTCAGAGCGCCACTAGATAGTATTAGAGAGAGTTCAGAGCGCCACAAGAGAATATAAGAGAGGGTTCAGAGCGCCACTAGATAGTATTAGAGAGAGTTCAGAGCGCCACAAGAGAATATAAGAGAGGGTTCAGAGCGACACTAGATAGTATTAGAGAGAGTTCAGAGCACCACAAGAGAATATAAGAGAGGGTTCAGAGCGCCACTATATAGTATTAGAGAGAGTTCAGAGCGCCACAAGAGAATATAAGAGAGGGTTCAGAGCGCCACTATATAGTATTAGAGAGAGTTCAGAGCGCCACAAGAGAATATAAGAGAGGGTTCAGAGCGCCACTAGATAGTATTGTCGGACGTGCAAAAGTTATGGAAGACTAATTCCCTAATCCACTTCTGACTCTCTCATTATTCTCACATCTTTAAAACATTAGGATTGTTAGCTATTTAAGCTAAACAAATATTTCTCATATTAAATTATTTGATAAATGACAAAACAGGTGTAAAAACAAAAACACATTTACGCATTACATAATTGGAAACGTGTGTAACTAGTATCGTCGTTGGAAATGGAATCTGGTGACCCGAGTTCAAATATTTGACGAAGCTGTTTGTGTTTCACTTTGTAATAATACCCTTGGGAAATATATAAATCTATCTCTTTTTTTCACCAGCTATAAATGAATAATGTTAAATACTGCTTCTTAATAATTCTTAGATTATTCTGTTCTTCTAAGTGTTCATGTCTGCGGTATCGGGTTCTCTGGGGGTTCGGTTACATTAGGAATAGGGTAGCCTGTTCATTTTTGTTGGATTATTTCGGCATATATATATTTACCAACCCCTCCGCATGAGTAGGATGTGACACAAGGTCAATTTCTTAAGCGGAGTTCAACAGGTTTGAATTCAGAGTTTTCCTTCTCCTAGACTGGTTGCCTAACCAAGGTTAAAGAGCCCAGTCTGCCCCACTATTTATCCATAAGCTGGAGGGAGAGTAGGATTCATACCTTTCCCAAGGGTATTAGCGCAAAGTTAAATGCAATTATCACATCCAGGATTTGAACTCGGGGTGACGAGTCCATTTCCCATGACTTTAACCATCGCACCATCGCTTCCTACTATTATTTCGGCATATAAGGTGTGCGGAAATCCACTGTTAAGTTTCTGCAGCTGAACGGTTCTCAGATACCCATGGAACTTAGTCTCCCAAATTTCGTAGCTGGCTTCGTCGCCATTGAAGAAGATCAAGCGTACCTTAGCCCGTAACCTGTTAAGTTTCTGCCCGCCATCCTTGGCCAGTTGAAAAAGGACTTAAAGTAAGTAAGTAAGTAAGTCCTGAGTTATAGAATCCTTTGGTAAGTGAATAAGTCCTGCGTTATGGAATCCTACGTAGTGTCTAAGGTCCAGTGATATAATCCTATGTTCCGTCGTTCACGAAGGTTCACAGCAATGTGCAGGTATGACCAGAACAGCCAGTATAAATAGCAATATCAGCAGCAGAGTACTGCCAGTGACTGGCCAAGATTATGGTCACATGATTATCGCCGAGTCTATAAATAAGAGTGAGCATTTAACACACGCCTTATATGAAAAAACGCCAACATCCACCACTTAAACTTATAGACTCTATGTAGGCGTGTGAATTAAGGCCAGTCAATCAAGAGCTCGAATACCTGGTTTGTTAACTATTTAATCGCCGATCTTGAAAACCATTCATTTGCACGTATTCGCCATTGCCGAACCAAGGACTTTGCTCAACTAAAGGATTCTACCCAAAACTAAATGACACCGAGGAACAACCCAAGGTTTCTTCACTAAGGGTCAGCCTCTGCTCAACACAGGGGATATCTACTGTAAAGTGCTCTCACTTGAAGCCTAAACACGGCCACACAAATCGTAACACTTTTTTAATGTAGTGTAAAAATATTGAAGTGAATTAAATATTCTTAATAATTCTTAGGATTCTTCTATTCTTTGAAGTGTTCATGTCTGCGGTTATCGCCGTATTGGGTTCTCTGGGGGTTCTTTTTCATTGGCAGGGTGGGGATGGGGCGTTGTCACAGTTTTATTTTGTGTTCCATTGCTGTTCTTGATAATGGTTTGGTTTTATTTGGTTTGTTTGTTTTAAGGCATATCAAAACTTTCTGGGTCATTTAATGCCAAAACAAGTCATTTTGATAAAGGTTTCTATGTTTCAAGTTGTTAATATCTTCAAATTAATATAAATAATATTCATTAACTTCATTTCGTTTGATTTGTTTTTTTACGGCATTTCAACTCCTTTCGGGTCATTTAATGTCGAAACAAGTTATTTTGATGTTAATATGTTTCAATTTCTTGATATCTTCTCATTTGTATAAATAATTTTCATTAACTTCATTTGGTTTGATTTAGTTCGGTTTAATAATGGTATACTAACGCTGTGGGTTATTGAATGCCAAAATTGTTAGAGTGTGAGACAAAAGTTGGTACCCAAGTCCCCCCCCCCACACACACGCACAGGTGTATCTCTGTACTGTATACGAGGGTGGGCTGAAAAGGTTTAAAAGTTCATTGATTGAAAAGTTCATATGATGACGTCATATATGCTGTTGAATCTTTTGACCAATCGGATTCAAGTATCAAACGATGCATGGTTTGGTTTAGTTTCTATGTTTAATGGCATATCAAACTTAGTGGGTTATTTAATGCCAAAGCTTGTAGAAGAACTATAATGGGACTATTTAACCCATAGCTGAGGGTGTTCGTACCTTTCCCAAAGGTATTCATCCGAAAGTGAACGCAATATTGCGACTGGAGGTCCAACTCGCTTATTATAATGTCGCATTCAATCAACGGTGGCTCCCTCAATACCAATAGAAGAAATGTGTGGACTACAAAGGGGGCTATTTAGAAAAATAAACATTTTATCACATTCCATGAGAGTTTCTTGGTCAGGCTGTGAACCTTTCAGTCGACCCAGATATAAACCTTATTTGGTCACATTCCGTGAGAGTATTTGGTCAGCCTATGAACCTTTCAGCTGACCCTCGTATAAAAGTCATTTAGTCACATTTCATGAGAGTATCTTGTGTAACGTGATTATGAAGGTCTGGAGTTTTGGGCGGACTGCTATAGAAAGAGAGGAAGAAGAAATAAGAGAAAGTAAAGGTTAAAAAAGGAGAAATGGACACAAGAGGTTGCCGAGAAATTAACCGAGGTATGACCCCCGGATGGAGAATTGGAAGCCAACCAGAAGTTTCGGGTGTTGACAGGAACCGGAAGTCACGTGGTGATGAGGAACGACAAACAACAAGATCGGCCTCTTTTTGCTTTCTGGTGGCGTAGAGTTCGGACGGGCCTCTGGTCCCCAGTGTGGGATTACAGTAATTTAACAGTGTCCTCTCTCTCTCTTTCTCTCTGCCTTTCCTTCTCTCCTAACAGAGCCTACGACACGAGCCTGAAAATAAATGCTAAGCCCTTGTGACGATATATATCAAACATATCTTTTTTATCGACAAGACGACCGCCGCGTAACAAATACCTTTTTAGTGCCGTGAATTTGGAGGCACGTTGACAAGCCCCACTATATAACACTTGGTCAGCCTATGAACTTTTCAGTAGACCCTCATCTAAAACTCATTTGGTCACATCCCATGCGAGTATCTTGGTCAGCCTATGAACATTTCTGCCAACCATTGCATAAACCTCATTTGGCCACATTCCATGAGAGTATCTTGGTCGGCCTATGAACTTTTCAGCCAACCCTCAAATAAATCTCATTTGGTTACATTGCATGAGAGTATCTTGGTCAGCCTATGAACTTTTCTGCCAACCCTCATGTAAACCTCATTTGGTTACATTGCATTCGAGTATCTTGGTCGGCCTATGAACTTTTCAGCCAACCCAAATATAAACCTCATTTAGTCACATTCCATTCGAGTATCTTGGTCAGCCTATGAACTTTTAAGCCAACCCTCATATAAACCTTATTTGGTCACATTCCATTCGAGTATCTTGGTCAGTCTATGAACTTTTCAGCTAACCCTCATATAAACCTCATTTGGCCACATTCCATGAGAGTATCTTGGTCAGCCTATGAACTTTTCAGCCAACACTCATATAAACCTTATTTGGTCACATTCCATGAGAGTATCTTGGTCAGTCTATGAACTTTTCAGCCAACCCTCATATAAACCTCATTTGGTCACATTCCATGAGAGTATCTTGGTCAGCCTATGAACTTTTCAGCCAACCCTCATATAAACCTCATTTAGTCACATTCCATTCGAGTATCTTGGTCAGCCTATGAACTTTTCAGCCAACCCTCAAATAAACCTCATTTGGTCACATTCCATGAGAGTATCTTGGTCAGCCTATGAACTTTTCAACCGACCCACGTATGTTTACGAGTGAGGTGAATGCAATATTTTTGCGGGCTTCCCTGTCTCTGTCTCTGTCTCTCTCTCCCTCTCTCTCTGTCTCTGTCTCTCTCTATGTAAGTATGTGTGTGGGGTGTGTTTTGATACCACCTCGCGGAGCCATTATCATTATCAGTATATCCAGCGAAGCGTCATATAACGCGTGAATAGTTGCTTAGATATGGTCACTTCGTCTTCACACAAACCCACGCAACATATTTCCCTGGCTACAACAATCTCACATCTAAAACATATAATTTTTTTAAAAAAGATCTGCCGGACATTTCATAGGACAGAACATGCCCCTTTTTTCGACTGACCAACTTAGCAGTCAACCAAACACAATATATACTCTACTAATTTGGACCCTGTCCATCTAAAAGATGCAGCCAATTAAATCATTGAGACGTGGGTGCATAGAGTCATGGCCTCCTGGTACAGTTCACTTAATTTTACTGTCAACTTATGGTTAGGGTTCGCCAAAATGGTCTCTTCGACTTGGAACGAAAAAAAACACAAAAACAGCCAATGTAAATCCTGGTCAAAATTCAATTTTACTATAAGGAAAGTCAATATTTTCCAATTTTGTTTTATAGATTATCTTCTATTAATAATGGAGATTCGCTTCCGGTTTTTGTCTGTAACAAAAACTACGTCACTGCTTACGTCACATTACCCAAATTCGTCATAACATAGAATAAATTTTGAACATGCAACATTAGACAGTCCTCATTGTTTTTTTAAAACAAGTTTTAATAAATACATGACTGGTATTATATATCTATATATAGTTTGTTTTATTTTAATACATATTTAAAGTTTACATTTAAATTGTTTTATTTTTTAATCCTTTAATGAGTTTGATGATTTTACTTACTTAGGGTACAAACTCGCTGACATTGAATTTTTTACTCCCACACCTCAGACAATATCTTTTAAAAAATCTATTTTTACATCGCCCGGAGGGTGTTTTTTTATTTTGTACTAGTATATTTAATGTTTTTATTGTTATTTACTAAGCTTAGCTTAGATGTGGCACAAGGCCAGAAGTGTGGGCACCCTGGGATAAGGTGATCCGTTTTTATTTCAAAGTCCCAGAGAATTGTATGCGTTTTGTTCTCAAGAACAGATTCTGGTTTATGCATATACCATTTTGTTGTATGGTTAAAATTTAGTTTTTTTTAATCCAGTCTATTATTATTATTATTATTATTATTATTATTATTATTATTATTATTATTATTATTATCATCTAAAAATGTTCTAACGACTCTAGCTGGAAGCTTAGAGAAACAAAGTGTGAACTAAGTTTTGGACACACACTGTATTGACAAAGCTTAGAGACACACACAGTTTGGAAAAAGTTTGGACACACACTGAATGGACAAAGCTTAGAGACTCACACAGTTTGGACAAAGTCTCCGAATATCTTTTAACATTTCCATTGCATTTGTGTTTCCTTTACGCATTTGTTTTTTTTTTGTGTTTTCAATCCTTCAACAAAGATGGACGTAAACGTCGACGTTCCGTTCGGTTGTTGGCGGCAAATTTCCACAACAATAAACACAATGAATCGTCGAAAAAAAAAGAAAATCCTGTCCCAAATGTATGGACTGGATTTCATTATTCATGAAATCGTTCAACTTAGATCCGTTTCTCTCTTTTTCTTTTGTCTTTTTCTTCTTTTCAGGTTCATGTTACAATCTTCTCGATTAGGGAAATCTTTATTGGATTAGAAATTTCTCGTTATAATAATAATAATGATAATATCCTGACTTTTTTCCTTGGAAGAAGGGGTTTTTGTTCCCTCCTTAAAATCTTTCAGATGTTTTCTTTTCGCCTATTAAAGAGATATCACTTTCATGCATCTGGAAATGAGGCAGCTATCTGATTATAATGGAGATTCAGTGTCTGTCTGTCTGTAACCGAAACTACACCACTGTTTACGTCACAGTACACTCAGGAATTGCGTTAGTTTAACAATGCGTATTTAAATTATATTGAAAATCATTAATACATAGAATAAATTTTATATATTAACGAGGTCTCTATGAAAATCTGAGTTAGATTTGCGTCAAAAGAGTCCATGCTATTTGTGTGTGTTAAAATCTCGCAATATGTCTTAAATATCACTAAGAAATAAAGGTATATATCATATATAGGGCCTGGTTAGCTCAGTTGGTAGAGCTTTCGGCTAGAAACCACAAGGTTCCTAGTTCGATACCAGCCCTCACCAACTCAGCTTATGGGTAGCACAGAGATCCGTGCGGTAAAGTAAGGAGCTGGTGGTAGATGTGGCACTCCACCTCAGACGCAAAAACAATCTACTTGTCTAGCGCTAAAGAAGAGGTATAGATTCCCTCGCTGATTGCCTGATACCGACTTTAGGCCACGCCGACGAATGTCTTTTTTAATATCCTATATTACACGACAATCATTACACGACGGGAACTTTCCTGATCAGTGGTGTATGTATTTTATTATATAATGTTGATAAAGTCAATTTTAAGCAGATTTTAACAGATTTGAATTCAGAGTTTTCCTTCTCCTAGTAAGGTTGCCATACCAAGGTTAATGAGCCCAGTCTTTCCTACTATTACTACAACGATACCAAGTAAACCACAGGTGCAAGATGTGAGAGCTAAGTGCTCAAAGGTAAAAGATTAATAACGGATTATATGGTCTAGTGCAAATACGGATATAATTGTATTTCTTTCCACTTTTTGTTCCTTTTTTTTGCAATATCATCCTTCTTTCTTAACCCTCTATCACCCAAATTTATTTTACTACAATTTTGGTTTGTCATTATTGTTGTACCGGCCGTTCCTACAGTGGAGAACATGCACCGGTTCTCACTATAAATAGTGAGACACCGAGTGGAAAGGAGTACTGTTCCCGTTAACGACAAGCTAGTCGTACATGTACCATTAATTGTAAATACACTTGTCTTATTTTACCCAATCTCGACTTGACTTCTTTTTACTGTTGGGACTAACATCACAACAATTATTTTGTGTATTTCTTTAATTTCTTGACTCGGAACGTCTTTTATTGGGATATAAGTTATTCACTAACCTTAGCTTAGATGTGGTACAAAGCCATATTATGGGGCCCCCAGTGAGAGTCGAACCCACTAACAATGGTCTGCGAATTTAGCTTGCTAACCATTGTACCACGTGAGGTGCCCTTTTTCTTACTAAGCGTAGCTTAGTAAGAAGCCCGGAAGTATGGGGCGCCCAGTAAGAGTCGAACTCACTAACAATGGTTTTCGAATCTAGCTTGTTAATCATTGCACCGCGTGAGGTGCAATTTTTACTAAGCTTAGCTTAGATGTGGCACCTTGCCAGAAGTATGGAGCACCCAGTGAGAATCAAATTCACTAACAATGGTCTGCGAATCTAGCTTGCTGACCATTATAGCACGTGAGGTGCTCGGATAATTTTGGTATGAATTGTGTGAAAAATCACTACTTATACTTATAGACTGTTTTAAGTTGCGGTGACTAAATTGACCAATCAGAAAACGCCAAACATGTATTAAATGTACTATTTACATAAATTGTCCTCGAATTACTTGCTCGATGGACTGATTCAAGGAAAGACTAAAGAGATCGACAGACAAGGATGATTTCTGATACATCTTTCTACTTCGAGGACAGATCAAAAGACAAGGATTAAACCTGATACTCCATCTTTCTATTTCAAGAAAGGATCACACTTTATACCACAAATGAAAGCCACTATAAAACTGTGGTTACAGAGTTAAAATGGCAACTCGAACCGTAACATCTTCTTTCTTATCTGTTTATAGTCATTAATATCATTATCATTTGTGTTTTACTGATAGCTATCAACTTAGTTAAATTCCATTTGAGCCAATTTTGTCTTGGACCAGATCAACGTTCTCCGTTTATCTTCTTGAGAGTACATTAATGCAAGAATCGCGATTATATGGAATTAGACAATCTTTGAATATCTTGCAATTCCTCAGAGGGTTTATCGCAGCATTTGCAAGGGGGTGGCTTAGCTTAAAATCAGCTTAGAATTGAGCTGAGACAAACCTCTTAGTATTACACCGTCTTTTGTCGATAGCCATCTTGTCTTGATCTTAGTCGTAAATGAGTTCAGAAAGAAAGAAAGAAGCATTAAAGAGTCTTCTCTCTCTCTCTCTCTCTCTCTCTCTCTCTCTCTCTCTCTCTCTCTCTCTCTCTCTCTCTCTCTCTCTCTCTCATAGTTTTGATATTAATAGATAGGGACGGTCGATCGGAGAGGCCCACCCCGATCTATCGACTGTTCATGTCAGGCCGTAGCTCCTATATGATTGTCCCAACCCTATTGCCCTTACGGCAGACCCTAACCCTCTCTAATCGCCTGTCATAAGGGCAATAGAGTTGGATCAATAATATAGGTAATAGTACTTGACGTGAACAATTTATTGGATTGGGCCACCCCGACCACCCGTCTAGCCTAAATAAGGGCCCAAGTTGAGAGGTGCATATCATGGACAGCTTAGTCACCAGGATTCTGTCCTGAAGCACCACGGTTCGCCACCAACAGCCAACAGGTGGTCCCATCGTTAGGATTTATACTAAATTATTTTTTTACTTTTAGGATTGAATTATGTTTGAAAAAAAATCGGTTTTAATTGGTTCTAATTAGTCGTAATTTGCAAGTCAGACACCGACCAATATCTTACTTTACTCTGTGTCTATCTCTTTCTTCCCCTCTATGTATCTCTTGATTACCTCCTTGTTATATAATGTTAGTTTCTTTGGAGAGTAGAGAGAAAGAGAACCTATAATATTTAATGTGTATATATATTTAATTTGTTGTTAATTATTGTATTTTCGTAGTTTCCTCCAGGCATACATACATACATATATACATGCAAAAACAAATAACAATAGAAAGAAAGAAAGAAAGAAAGAAAGAAAGATATTGACGTAACATGTAGGAAATATTCACTAACCGGAAGTACTCCAAAACCCCAGGCCGCTGTTTGCTACTAAAAACTGTGGATTTGTGGGAATCCTGTAGGAAGTTAACGCTTTAAAGACCAAAAGTCATCTGACGAAAATTCGGTGTATTCTAAAGTCCCAGCCGACAGGGCAGACTGCAGTCGGCTCTATTACAAGTTTATTGAATGTTTCTGAAGTATAATAATTTAACCTTTAATAGATCTTTAAACGGGAAGTGTCACTGTTGTTGAACGGTCCTAATTTAAGGGGCGTGGTATCTTTCACCCTAAAAAACGGTAGTGTAGTTTTTGTGGTAACCCCGAGTAGAAAGAATCAAACGCAAATCAGATTATTCAATTGTCAGACAACTGTTGCTTTGTCATTACAAAGAGGAAGGAAAGGAATAGACGTTGTTTACCCCATAACTGTTGAACTAGGAAGAAATAAAGTAAGACGAGTGAGATAATTTACTATTTATAGTTTTTTTGTGGTAACCCTGAGTAGAAAGAATCAAACGGAAATGAGATTGTTCTATAGTCAGACAACAACTTTTGTTTTGCTGTTGATTTCGCTAGTAGTAACTGTCATCACAAAGAGGAAGGAATGAGGTAGGTGTTGTTTACCCCACAACTGTCAAATCAGAAAGAAAGAAAGTGAGACGGGCAAGATATCTGACTATTTCGGCCAAGTCCGGCTGATGTCATGCGTGTTCTATCTGCTGCCCTTTCCGGGTCTCTCCAAGTCTCCGATCTCAATCCTTCCAAAACTGGATTCTTTTATAATATCCTAAACATTTTAATTATCTATTAAATTATTCTAATCATTTTTCATATGTAATTTATTTCAACAATTATCAGCTGATTTTTAGTGACGTAAATAACCCCATTCTATCCTCGGAGATTTCCATTAACCCCCACCCTCATTTGTAAGCAATTCCATTGACACTCGGATTATTCATATTCTTTTAAAATATTATATTCCAAAAATATTTTCTCTCAACTATTTTTCCAAAATTATTTTTCTGTCTCCGGATCTATTCCCAAACTGTTTTTTTTAAATAATATATCACATCTTACTCATTTATCAAACTTCTCATCCGTTTTTTCATACGTCAAATTATCAACCGATTTTTAGTGACGTAATTAACCCGATTCGATCCTCGGAGATTTCCATTATTTGATATTCCTCATCTATAAAAAATCCCGGTGACACTCGGATTATTTACATTCAAAAAAATTTACGCTCCAGCAAATTTTCTTTAAAAATATTTTCTTTCTTTTCATTTTCCTTCTGAATCAAAAACCTTAATCATAGATTACAAAGTATTATCTGCATTATTCGGACTATTGTCCCCATCTTCATTGTTATTTGTACAATGTTTCGGCCGATATGCCCTCCGGCCTTCTTCAGGTATTTCTTGTCGGACTCGGGAACCTTCTCTGACTCGGGAACCTTCTTTTCGAACTCGGGAACTTTCTTGTCGTATTCGGGAGCCATCACGGAACTTTGAACCTAACCCTCCGTGATGGCTACCGAATACGACGAGAAAGTTCCCGAGTTCGAAAAGAAGGTTCCCGAGTCCGAGAAGGTTCCCGAGTCCGACAAGAAATACCTGAAGAAGGCCGGAGGGTATGTCGGCCGAAACGTTGTACAAATAACAATGAAGATGAGGACAATAGTCCGAATAACGCAGATAATACTAATCATCAAGCCTCATCTCAAACATTTAGACTAAACCGTGTATGCAAGTGCAAGGTGGATGGGGTTGTTAGGTTTTCTGTGAACCTCAATAAAAGAAGCTGGTTGATTTTTGACTCCAATTAGCATTTCATAGTTATCTCTTTTCAATCAAGAATTTGGATGATTAAAAAAATGAAGTAGAGCATAAATGCAGAACCCACAAAATTCATTTGCAAATTGGATTGAAAACTGCTTTATTTTCTAATTTAGTGCATTTTCAGTGTATGGTATTAATAAAAACTATCAGGACCTGTGGATATAACACAGTACGATAATTGGATATAGATTACAAACTATTAAAATAATTGCTTAATTATTTTACATCACCTAATCAAACAGGAATCAATTGTATTTGACCTTTCGATGCGCAGATTTTGTGTCACACCATCTAAAATTTATATGTGTAGATTTATTCGAAAATTTCTAATTGGGAAATATTTTGGATTGAATTTGATTTCTTGTGGGAAATTAAAGAGATTTGTTTTTTTTCATACATCAGAAGAATTTATTAAATCTTCCTATATCTTCAAAATTATATTTTTTAATTAATCTTGAATTTTATATTTCTTTCTTTAATTTTCTAAAATATTCAGTAAATTAAATTAATTATTCATTTTTAGT
>CM042172.1:43754690-43757190 GCA_023376005.1 Doryteuthis pealeii
CCGATCGAATATCAAATTATTATAGTATACTATACTATAAATCTGATAACAATTTGATAAAGATAATATACTGTACTAAGTAGAGCTTATTATTTTTTAAATCGAAAAGTCCACTGACTTTAAAAGATTCCGAAAAGAAATGGATTTTGCGTGGATGAAATAAACTTTGGTCAAATCTTTTAACATCAGCAATTTCTGATTTATTCGTCTCTGTGAAGGTTTCTTGTATCTTTATCATATTAGTTCCAGTCACCAATTCCTGTGTAATGCGTTAGAAGAAGAAGAAGAAGAAGAAGAAGAAGAAGAAGAAGAAGAAGAAGAAGAAGAAGAAGAAGAAGAAGAAAGATGAAGTAGAGAGAAGAAGAAGGCGAAAGTTGATGAAGAGAAGAAGAAAGAAAAAAGAGGGAATGAAGAAGAAGAAGAAGAAGAAGAAGAAGAAGAAGAAGAAGAAGAAGAAGAAGAAGAAGAAGAAGAAGAAGAAGAAGAAGAGAAGAAGAAGCGAAAGATGATGAAGAAGGGGAAGAAGAAGGCGAATGAAGAAGAAGAAGAAGAAGAAGAAGAAGAAGAAGAAGAGAAGAAGAAGAAGCGAAGATAAGAAGAAGAAGAAGAAGAAGAAGAAGAAGAAGGCGAAAGATGAAGAAGAAGAAGAAGAAGAAGAAGAAGAAGGCGAAAGATGATGAAGAAGGGGAAGAAGGCGAATGAAGAAGAAGAAGAAGAAGAAGAAGAAGAAGAAGAAGAAAAGAAGGCGAAAGATTAAGAAGAAGAAGAAGAAGAAGAAGAAGAAGAAGAAGAAGGCGAAAGATGATGAAGAAGGAAGAAGAAGAAGAAGAAGAAGAAGAAGAAGAAGAAGAACCACCTCAGCCTTTTCCACACGGCATCGGTTTAATATGAGTGACTGTCTAAAAATAATCATCTTATTATAATGGAGATTATGTGTTTGTCTGTATGTAACCAAAACTACGTCATCACCAACATTACAATTCCCTTAGTTATTTACGGTTTCCACACTCAACGGCAAGCCTCTTAAGCCAGTAGAACAATTCACGTACCTGGGTGGTAATATCTCCTCCACAGAGAGCGATGTTAATACACGGATAGCAAAGGTATGGTCGGCCACAAACAAATTATCAGTCATATAGAGGTCCGATCTCCCTGACAATTCTTCCAGGCTGTGGTTATATCAGTGCTGCTGTATGGCTGCCCCACTTAGACCCTACGAAGAGTCTTCAGAATAAGCTAGATGGGAGCTGCACAAGAATGCTGCGTGCAGTTTAGAACAAGTCATGGAAACAGCACCCCACAAGGAAACAGCTGTACAGTCACCTGCCCCGCATCTCACAAACTATCCGAGTGAGACGGACAAGGCATGCAGGACACTGCTGGAGAAGCAAGGATGAACTCATAAGCGACGTTCTCCTGTGGAAGCCAACAAATTGATATGCAAGTGTGGGGCGCCCACCAAGGACCTACATTAACCAACTATGCGAGGATGCTGGTTGCTCCGCAGAGGACCTCCCAGTGGCAATGAATGATAGGGAATGTTGGCGAGAGATTGTCATGGATACCCGTGCTGCATGCTCGACACGATGATGATGATTTACGTTATATTCTCTAATGGTTATTAAATAATCATTATCATTAATGTAATGAAATCTATTAAATTAAAATGATTAACAAAATTAAACAAGAATGCATATAAAAAGATTACTTTTATTTTAATTAGATTTCAATTGTTTTTTATATAAAAATCATTCATTGGATTAATTTTAATACGTTGGAAATAAAACAATAATATTAGAGATCAATAACAACAAGTAATTATTTATTAAACCTGGTTTGTTAAAACCAGTATGCAAATTAATCACACCATATATTATGTAAACCTTTATTTCCTAGTGAAAGAGAAAGTTACTTGATAAGTAATGGAAACTCACCAGAAGGTGAGCGGACTGTAGAATGCTCCTCGTTCCAATAGCAAAACCGACGATTCAATTCCATGATATTGCCCTTATGGCAAGCCCCAACCCTTTTTTATCATATGGGTGCTAGAATGCGGTGGCTGTGGGTCTACATGTCCTGGGAATGACGTTAAACTCTATTTGATGGTGAGGTTCCAGTTTTGGAGGTTTGGGGAATGTGGAGCACCCCTTCATCACCATTGCTCCCTGGTCCACTCTGACCCGGAGTGATAGTAGCTGTTAGGGTCCACTCCATGGGTTAAATAGAAAAACATGAGTTTATAAACAACATTGTATTATCCATTAAGAATTGATTTATTTCAAAACTTTATCGGCATTAAATGACCCACTGAGGTTGATATGCCGTAAATCAAACCAAACCAAATCAATTCCATGATTCTTTTGTTTGTTATTGATTTGTTATGTATTTTGTTTTGGGGTCATCAGGAAAGAATGTGCACCGTTTCGGGGCCTTCCTCTCAACGGTTATAATATATAAGACACATTACAGGATTTCAAATTTCGAAATAAACAATGAACTT
>CM042172.1:43762190-43784153 GCA_023376005.1 Doryteuthis pealeii
TTTTTCACTCACACATTTTTTTCACACGCATTTTTCTATGCACACATTCTTTTATACTCACGAATTTTTTATACTCGCGCATTTTTTATTCTCACGCATTTTTTATTCTCACGCATTTTTATATTCACACATATTTTGTTTTGTTTTTCACTCATGCATTTTTTTACTCACGCATCCCTTTCTTTTACTCACGCATTATTTTTTTCGACTGACGCAACTTTTTGCGTGTTTTTTATTTTATTTTCATACACTCATCTTTTTAGAGTTAAAAGTATATATGAAAGGAGATTTTTAAGGGTCAGTTGTTGCGTTGTCACTTGAACGTATAATTTTATTTTTCTCAAGAAGGACAAAATGTCATTTATGTCAATATTTTCAAATAAATCCTTCATTTGATTTGTGTTGAAAAAAGTTGTTTAATGAGATCTAAATCTTCGCTTTCTATAAGAAAATGTGTTATTGGCATCCTTCCATCTACGAGAGACGATGGCGTAGTGTCCATTCCCCCACTCCACACTGCCGCTGTGATCCAAAGGAAAGGTAAGAAGCCAATGCAATTTGGCAGCGATAATGTCACAGGAGTTGATGGGTATCACTAGATTTCAGCATTACACCACCTTAGGGACTTCGGCCCCTCATTTGTTTTCAGGGTTGAGGTAAACTTCAAGCTTTCAAACGTGTGAAGAATAATCAAAGTTCCAATTACCGTCGAATTGGGAAGACATGGCAACAAACGATTGTAACACAATACAAACCCGAATAGTTGCAAAGTCTACTGCAGAATGACAGGGTATTTATAAAACTCCACAATATTATCCAAATCAAGTAGCCAATCAGAACTCAAGGAATGGAATCACCCAAATCACCCAAATTCATGAATGGATCATTTTTGATTTCTATAAATACCAACTGTCTTGTACACTGCTTCAGTTGTACTTAGCTAGCGAATAAAGAATTTGGAGTAAGTACATGAGTGTGCTCACTTCAAATATAAGTTGTACTTAGCTAGCTGCTGTTATTCAAACCAACGGTAGACTAACTGACTTCAATAATGTAGGATTTTTGATATCTATACAAAGGTTGTTCCTTTGGTCTGAGTAGGCATTTACCCAACCCGTTCGTCACAGGTAGGATGTGTTACAGAAAAATTAATGTCATTTGAGATATTCAGGGTTTTTTAGAAAAATCGATATAATTTTGTAATTTAATAACTTGGCCAATTCTCATTCAAATGATTTCAAATTTTAACAGAAATAACTCAAAATTCTGTCCTCAATGTTTTATATTTTGTTTCTTTCCAGGTATTGGTTGGTTGTTTAGATTTTACGGCATATCAACCGTTGTTGCGTTATTTTATGCGGAAGATGTTTTGTTTTAATCATTCTCAATGGTTATTAAATAATCATTATTTATCTTAATTAGCATTTTGTTTATTAACAATGTCTCTATAAAGGTATATCTGAACCAGATTTGGCTCAAAACAGCCATATTATTAATGTGTTTAAGATTTAAAAGTTTTAACAACACGTGTTTAATAAATAATTATTCGATTGTATTGATTTCTCTATAAAGGTATATCTGAACCAGATTTGGCTCAAAACAGCCCATATTATTAATGTGTTTAAGATTTAAAAGTTTTAACAACACCGTGTTTAATAATATACTCGGTTGTATTGATTTCTAACTGTTTTATTCACAAACATATTAAAAGCAATCCTGTGTATAATTTTATATTGAAATCATTTAGAATAAAAGTAAAAATTAATGTGATCTTTTTTGAGTTTTTATTTAATTTCATTAGTCTTTCTAATTTGATATGATTCAATTATATTAAAACTTACTTTTTGCTTGGCCAGTTCTCATTGAAATGATTTCAAAATTTAACAGCATATTTAGAAATGACTCAAAATTCTGTCCTCAATATTTAATGTTTTGTTTCTTCCCAGGTATTGGCTGGTTGTTTAGATTTGACGGCATGTCAACACTTGTTGCGTTATTTTATGCCGAGGACGTTTTGTTTTATCATTGATGGGTATTCAATTTTTAAAAATTGAAATTAATTTTTAAAACTCTTTTCATTTTATCTATTTAAGCCGTAGATGGGACTTTAGCAGGTACTAATTCCAGGTTAGTGTCGACCTGGGAGTAATGGCAATAAAAGGGTACTTTATAATCCACAGAACTCCAAAATTGTTCCGGTATAAGAATGTCGGTTAAATCCTACTTAACGGACATAAATTCCACCATCGTATGTCACCGCAACGAAAGAAAAAAATACTAAAAATCAAGGAATTAACCGAACTAAATGAAATTTTCAGTGTTGATACATTAATGAATAAAAGATATAATGCATCAGTTATTCTATTTAAAAGCTTTTACATTTTATCAGGTCAGTTAACTTTGAACCATGTATGTTTGTGAATCTGTGTTACGCCTCAAAGATACGTGGTTCAAAGTTAACTGACCTAAAAAAATGTAAGAGTTTTCAAATAAAATAACTGGTGCATTATATTGTTTATTTTTTATATCAACACTGAAAATTTCATTAAATTCGGTTAATTCCTTGACTTTTTAGTATTTTCTTTTTATTTCAGCGGCCGGTTTAGCTCAATTGGTAGAGCGTTGGGCTAGAAAGGCCCGACGACTTTACTTGTTACTTTTTACTTATTTCAGCGAGGTGACATATGATGATGGACTTTAGGTCCGTTAAATAGGATCTAACCGGAATGTCATTTATTGGGAAATATAATGAGTTCAAGCCGATACGTAGCTGTTTATTATCGCGATCCTGTAGACGCCTTTAAAAAAAAATAGAAAAGATGAGAATCAATATAGAATATAAATCGCGACAAAAGTGACAGGAATTTATCGAATAAACAACGCCAATCGATTAATTGGATAAAAAAAAAACAAGATATATATTCGTCAATTTTCGTCTCGGTAACAAGAAAAAGTTTGAAATAAATGACCCTGGCTTTTTGTCTGTTATTTCTGTGGAAAATGAAGACACACACACACACACACACACACACAAGAAAGAAGAAGGAAAGAAAGAAAGAAAGAAAGAAGGACGGAAAGAAAGAAGAAGAAAGAAGGAAAGAAGAAAGAAGGAAAGAAAAAAGAAAGAAAGAATGAAAGAAAGAAGAAAGAAGAAAGGAAGGAAGAAAGAGGAAGGAAGAAAGAGAAAAGAAAGAAGGAAAAGAAAGAAGAAAGAAGAAAGAAAAAAGAGAAAAGAAGAAAGAAAGAAAGAAAGAAGGAAAGAAAGAAAGAAAGAAGAAGGAAAGAAAGAAAGAAAGAAGAAAGAAAGAAAGAAAGGAAAGAAAGAAAGAAAGAAAAGAGAAGAAGAAGAAAGGAAAAAGAAAGAAGGAAAAAAGAAAGAAAGAAAGAAAGAAGGAAAAAAAGAAGAAAGAAGAAAGAAAAGAAAGAAAGAAGGAAAGAAGAAGAAAGAAAAGAAGGAAAGAAAGAAAGAAAGAAAGAAGGAAAAGGAAGAAGAAGGAAGAAAGAAGAAAGAAAGAAAGAAAGGAAGAAAAGAAAGAAGAAAGAAGAAAGAGAAGGAAAGAAAGAAAGAAAGAAAGAAAGAAGGAGAAAAGAAGAAAGAAAAGAAAGAAAGAAAGAAAGAAAGAAAGAAAGAAAGAAGAAAGAAGAAGGAAGGAAAGAAGAAGGAAGGAAGGAAGAAAGAAAAGAAAAGAAAGAAAGAAAGAAAGAAGAAGGAAGGAAGGAAGGAAAGGAAAGAAGAAGAAGGACGGAAAGAAAGAAAGAAAGAAGAAAGAAGAAGGAAGGAAGCAAGAAGGAAGAAGGAAGAAAGAAGAAGGACGGAAAGAAAGAAAGAAGAAAGAAAGAAGGAAAGAAAGAAGGAAGGAAGGAAAGAAAGAAAGAAGAAAGAAAGAAAGAAAGAAAGAAGAAAAGGAAAAGAAGAAGGAAGGAAGGAAAGAAAGAAGAAGGAAAAGAAAGAAAGAAAGAAAAAAGAAGGAAGAAGAAGAAGAAGGAAGGAAAGAAGAAAGAAGGAAGAAGAAAGAAAGAAAGAAGAAAGAAGGAAGGAAGAAGAAGGAAGGAAGGAAAGAAAGAAGAAGGACGGAAAGAAAGAAAGAAAGAAAGAAGAAAGAAGAAGGAAGGAAGGAAAGAAAGAAAGAAGGACGGAAAGAAGAAAGAAAGAAAGAAGAAAGAAGGAAGAAGAAGGAAGGAAGAAAGAAGAAAGAAGGACGGAAAGAAGAAGAAGAAAGAAAGAAAGAAAGGAAAAGAAGAAAGGAAGGAAAGAAGAAAGAAAAAGAAGAAAGAAGGAAAGAAAGAAGGAGAAGAAAGAAAGAAAGAAGGAAAGAAAGAAGGAAGGAAGGAAAGAAGAAAGAAGGAAGGAAAGAAAGAAGGAAAAAAAAAGAAAGAAAAGAAAGAAAAGAAAGAAAGAAAGAAAGAAAAAGAAAGAAAGAAGAAAGAAGAAAGAAAGAAAGAAAGAAAGAAGGAAAGAAAGAAAGAAAGAAAGAAGAAAGAAAGAAAGAAAGAAAGAAAGAAGGAAAGAAAGAAAGAAGAAGGAAAGAAAAAGAAAGAAAGAAGAAAGAAAGAAGGAAGAAAGAAATACATACTTTCTTTCTTTCTTTCTTTCTTCTTTATTTTTTCTTGTATTTTTCCTTTTTTATTTTTTTATTTTTTTTCAAATAAAATCGGAACAGTCCATTATTTAGCTGAGGTGACGATACTCATTAGAAATAAGAATTCGGCACATAAGCAACACTATATAATCCGAATTTACATTTTTCATTTCATCTTGGACGATTTAGACGATCTGATTTTAAACCAAAAGGTGGTGCAAGATGATAACGGCTAGAAGATTAACGAACAAGAGTATTAATCTATAGTTATCTAACCTACAGCTATTTAGAAGCCATACATGGATTCCTGGTGAAAATCGGCCTCATAACCATTGTATAGCTTATCATATTTTTATCATATTTTTATCATATTTTTTATCATATTTTTTATCATATTTTTATCATATTTTATCATATTTTAATCATATATTTATCATATTTTCATATTTTTAATCATATTTTTATCATATTTTATATATTTATTATATTTTTATATATTTTATATATTTTTATCATATTTTTTATCATATTTTTTATCATATTTTTATCATATTTTTATCATATTTTTATCATATTTTTTAATCATATTTTTATCATATTTTTATCATCATATTTTTATCATATTTTTATATCATATTTTTATCATATTTTATCATATTTTCATCATATTTTTATCATATTTTTATAATATTTTTATAATATTTTATCATATTTTATCATATATTTTTTATCATATTTTTAATCATATTTTTTATCATATTTTTATCATATTTTTCATATTTTTATCATATTTTTATCATATTTTTATTATTTTTATCTTATTTTTTATCATATTTTTATCATATTTTTGACAATTCACAATGTGCAATTCATATGTTCATAAAACGGTCAATTTAAAGCGTGAGTGTTGGTAATGTTTTTTAGGATATATTTTTATTTGAGCAATATCTCGTGTGTTTCAGTTTAGAAAGATTCTTTCTTTATGGAAAAACCAGATTGATAATAATTTGTTTCGTTGATGTCAGTTTCATTATGCAAACCAAATGCAACATAATTTCTTATGAATAAATTCGAATGATATTGGCCGTAAAAAAAAACATGTTTTATTCGCACAATATCTTAGAGATGAATAAATCATTCTTCTATTATCTTACACGCCCTGTCGATGGGGCTTAGAATATGCTGTCTATATGCCTAGCAGAACAATAAGAGTCCCGCCAAAAATTGGGGTCCTAGTGTTGCATAGCGTTCGACTCGGGCCACAAATCGTACATGGTGCTGGTATACAGCAGAGATCCTTTCTAACCCCTAGACGATATCTAGTGGTCGCTTAAATGACATCACAAGGCATGCTCTATGTAGTAAGAGATTTGACTTTATTTCTCTCATCTCGGCTGTACGTGGTGGATGTGGGTGACGGGCATTGATAATGGGCACTACTACTGGTGGAAGGTGGTGGGCGCGCCTCACTGCTCGCTGGCAGGGATCGACCGTGTCAGCGGTCACCCAGTCCGCTCTGCTCGCCGTCTCTCTGGGGTCTGCCTCTGGGCTGCCTGATGACCGCTTAAGTATTGACGACCGCCCACACATCCTTTTCTTCCTTGACCGGAAGTCCTTTCTCTTTGTTCAAATCCCGTTTGTCCAGATGAAGTCTTTTGTTACACTTCTTTTGTTATACTAAGATTTTGTCTAGTGCTATCTATTGTTTCTTTTGTTCAATTTCTTTTCGTACTTCCCGCGCAAAACAAATGCGCCTATCACCAAACCATAACACTAGATAGGACACTAAACTGCATCTGCAATGAGGGTGAGACTTCAGTTCTGGAGATTCTGTGAGTTCCAAAGTCTATTCTGACCCGGAGTGGGTTGTACCTGTTAGATATATTTGAAAACTTAGTATTAGATAGGAATAGTTGAAGCCATACAATTGTGTACAGTCCTGTGGACTAGGACTTCAGAATGCACCGACTGCACTTCTGGAGAAAAGTAACCCCCTAATGGGGCCATCTTTTAGCCGTATGTTGTGACCCGTGATACTTAAGGACGGAATCCTAGTGGCTGAGCAGTCTATGACATACAACACTCCACTTTGGTTTTTACTGAAGCTAGACGGCTCATCGGAGATGCCTCCTCGATCAATCGGCTGGTCACGTCAAGCCTTAGAACCTATATGATTGTCCCAACCTTATTCCCGTATGACAAACCCCAACCCATCATATGGATGCTCGAAGACAGTGGTTGAGGGTCTTAGTATCCTGGATAAACTCCGATGGTGAAGTTCCAGTTGTGGAGCTCTGAGGAATGTGGAGTATCTCGTTACTAGTATCGGTTCGAGGTCCAATCTGACCTGGAGTGGTAGTACCTGTTATGGTTCCCTCAATGGGTTAAAAAGAAAAAACAATGTTTGAAAAAAATTGAGCACCAATGAAGAATGAATAAAACAAACATCTTCGGAATAAAATGACCCAATGGGTTGACATGCCGTAAAACCTAAAGGACCAAAATAAAATTAAAATACGCTGTCTTTATTGTTACGCACGCACACTCGTTAGGGGCGACCAGTGTACCTACACAACAAAGAATAACAAAAAAATATGCAAAAGGTCCCGAATGTAAAAATAAATGATACAAAAGGGATGGGATTCAAAACTTTTCTCTCAGCTCCAGTGAGAAGGATGAGAGACCGATGAACGACAACAATGCTGAATGACGAAGAGCGAACAGAATTTCAATTAAACACATAAACATTTATTTACACTTAAATACAAATTATCATTAAAAGACAAATAAATAAAAAAAATTCGTCGGGGCGGCCTGATGTCGGTATCAGCCAATCAGCGAGGGAGTCTATCCCCTTTTCACTAGCGCTAGACCAAGGAGATTGTTTTTGCATCTGAGGTGGAACGCCATACCTACCATCAGCTCCTTACTTTACCGCACATATCCCTGTGCTACTCATAACGCTGCGTTGGCGAGGACCGGTATTGAACTAGGAATCTTATGATTCCTAGCCGAACGCTCTACCGACTGAGCTAACCCGGCCCATTGAAGATAAATACATACATACAAATATACATGTAAAAAGTGAATGCATGATTCATGTTATCAAATGAATGGACGAGCAATTGAACATATCAACCATATTAATAATATTCGAAATACGTGACAAACAATGAGGATTTACAGAATACAAAATCTTGAACTTTTTTTTTAACTCACTGCGACGTTGCAAACCGCAACAATGTCTCTCTGTTAAAATTATTATTTCTCTTTTCAAAGATGAGTCGTTCTTTTCCTTCCAAATGAATTAACTGTTCTTTTATGATAAATGTCTTTACTTCTTTCTTTCTCCTGTTCTTCGATACACTTCTCAGATTTACGGAACGGGTCGCCATATGTCCTCGTCTCTCGAGATGATTTCATCAATTATGTGTTGGCCTCGCGTTTTCGCGCGAAAATCCTTTCTCAGTCGTTGTCCTAGCAACGTCTTGGGGCAAGTGTACTTTAGGGATCATAATTGAAATATGTATGTATATGTAGACATATGGGTAGTAGTAATTTCTGCATCTAACATTTGTTTACAAAATACAAAACCAACTGAATTTGATTTTTGCTTGCCCACGCATTCCTTGGGTTTTTTACAAATAGAGTTTTCTTTTAATTCTAATATATATACTAGTTGATATACCAGTGATACGTCACACTATGCAGAGAAATAAGATTCCCGCCAAAAATTGAGATCCTGGATATGCCACTAAAAGGCATTCTGGAGATCTTGTGAGTGCGAAGTACCCCTTCATTGCCATCACTCCAAGGTCTACTCTAACCAAGTGGTTGTATCTATTAGATACCTCCCCAATGTGACCACCCGTTGGCCGTGGGTTGCGACACGTGAAGCTTAAAGAAGGAATCCTTGTGGTTAAAATAGAAAAATACTTTTAAAAAATTGGGCACCAATGAAGAATGAATAAAACAAACATCTTCGGAATAAAATGACCCAATGGGTTGACATGCCGTAAAACCCAAAGAACCAAAAAAAATAATTAAAACATGCTGTCTCTATGCACTGCAGAGCAACACGAGTCCCGCCAAAAATTGAGATCCTGGATATTCCACTAAACGGGATCTGCTGGTAAGATTCCGATTCTGGAGATCTAGATGAGTGCGAAGTACCTCTTCATTGACATCACTCCAAGGTCTACTCTGACCCAGAGTGGTAGTACCTGTTAGAGTCCCATCTATGGTTAAATATATATGTTTGAACATTATTAGTACTAGCAAAATAAAAAACACACTCCGGGCGATGTAAAAATAGAATTTTGAAACATATTGCCTGAGGGGCGGGAGTAAAAAATTCAATGTCAGCGAGTTTGTACCCTAAGTAAGTAAAATCATCAAATTCATTAAAGGATTAAAAAATAAAACAATGTGAAATGTAAACTTTAAATATGTATTAAGATAAAACAAACTATATATAGATATATAATACCAGTCATGTATTTATTAAAACTTGTTTAAAAAAACAATGAGGACTGTCTAATGTTACATGTTGAAATTTTGAGTGTATTTATTCTATGTTATGAGGATTTTGGGTAATGTGACGTAAGCAGTGACGTATTTTTTGTTACAGACAAAAACCGGAAGCGAATCTCCATTATTATTAGTATTAGATAGTAATCTGTCTTATTGACATGCTGGGAACTGCTGGAGAATCAAAGAAATAACTCATAAGTGACGTTCTCCTATGGAAACCAGCACATGGGCCCAACAGTGTGGGTCATTTAGCAAATACCTACATTGGCCAGCCACTATTATCTTACACGCCCTGTCGATGGGGCTTAGTATATGCTGTCTCTATGTCCTGCAGAATAATAAGAGTCACGCGAAAAAATGAGGTTTTGCATACGACACTAAACTGCATGTAATGTTGAGACATAATTTTTGGCATTCTGGTGAGTGTGAAGTACCCCTTCATTGCCATAGTTCCAAGGTCTTTGACCCGGAGAGGTTATACTTGTTCCATCCATGGTTAAATAGATATGTTTGAAAATTATTAGTACTAGCAACAGAAAACACCCCCCGGGCGAAGTAAAAATTACTTTTTGAGAGGGTGGGAGTTAAAAATTCAATGCCAGAGGGTTTGTATCATAAGTAAGCAAAATCCTCATATTTATTAAAGGAGTAAAAAAAAAAAAAAACAATTCGAAATGAAAACTGAGCCCCGTCCCTCTCAAATAAAATGTTGCGTGCATGTAATAATCAAACAATTATTTTGAATATTTTCCGCATCAATTTTACACAAAATCGTAGGTATTTATTTATTTGTAAACTTTTTAGTTAACTTCTTGTTACTGTAAAAAAAAGGACGGAGTAAAAAACAATTTTTAAAATTGCTTACTCAAATTTTGGGTGTATATAGCATAAGAATATTGTGACGTAAGTTGTGAGGTAAGTTGTGACGTAGAGCTATGACGTAGTTTTTGTTACAGACAGAAATACAGACAATCTCCATTATTAATAGATTAGATAGTAATAGTTGAAACCATACAATTGTATCATATGGGAATAATTGATGACACATAACTGAATAGAATCGATTTGTATTAAGAATAATTGCTTGTAGCGATAATCAATTACTTGGGATTATTATTATTATTATTATTATTATTATTATTATTATTATTATTTCTTCTCTTTGAGTTTTCACATCAGCATTAGCTGATGGCCTTTCACTGGAGTCTGAGTGACAGCAAGTCTCCTCAGGTCTCCAGGACTCTTCTGAGTATTCTAGCAAATTGCAGCAGTGCAGTGTTCTGAATAGTTTCAATCCTTCCTCTGATTTCCAAACTTTCCAAACCCTTTTCCAATCCTTTTGGGACTGTTCCAAGTGCACCAACTACAATTGGTATCACTTTCACTTTCATATTCCATAACTTTTTCAGTTCTCTGGCAAGGTTCAGATATTTGTCCATTTTTTCATTTTCTTTAGCTTCACCCTGTGATCGGCTGGAACTGTAAAATCCACCAGTTGACAAGTTCTTTCTTTTTTGTTTATCAACACTAGGTCTGGTCTTCTTGCTGGGATGAGATGATCCGTTTTTATTTCAAAGTCCCAGAGAATTTTATGCGTTTCGTTCTCAAGAACAGATTCTGGTTTATGCATACATCATTTTGTTGTATGTTCAAAATTAAATTTTTTTACATAATTCCCAGTGGATCACCTTCCCAACCCAGTCGTGTCTAGTTTTGTACTCTTTGTGCTAGTTTGCTACATTCGCAGAGTATATGGTTTACAGTCTCATCTCTATTACCGCAAAGTCTACATTTACTATTTTGTTGGGTCTTATCAATTTTCGCTTTGATATAGTAAATTATTATTATTATAATTATTATTATTGTTGTTGTTCAATAGTAGAAACCATAAAACCGTGCAAACAAATTAATATTATTAAATCTATATATCAATACTCGTGTTCCTTAATTGTACGACAGCTATGATCTTGCAACACCCTTTGATTAAAAATAAGACCGTCCAAAATGAAAAGCAAAAATATAAATCTAGATTATCCGGTGTTGCTTATCTGGGGAACTCTTATTTCATATGATTATCGTCACCTTGGCTAGATAATGGATCATTCCGTTTTTATTATAAAGAAAGGGAAGAAAAAGGACATGCCATATAGAAAAATATTATAAGAAAGAAGAAGAAAGAAGTGGAAAGATAGAGGGAGGGTAAGCGCACGGAAGCGATAATCTGTTTCAGTCGAAATTAATGAAACTATGAAAAGAAAGTAAAAACAGAGAGAGAAAGTTAAATCAAGATTATTATACTTTTTACATATTGAACTATTTTGCAATAGCTCTTAAGTGAGCATATCAAAAGTTGTAATAATTATATTATCATACTTGATCCTGCTAGTAGAGAGAGTTAAATCAAGATTATTATACTTTTTACATATTGGCAATAGCTCTTAAGTAAGCCAAACATTCTAATAATTATATTATCATACTATGGTATATCCACAGGTCCTGCTAGCTTTGTTATTATTCAACAATAAAAGTCTCATTTGATGAGGCTTAAGGACATTTTCCTTCCGAATATTCGCCCCACACCCCCAAAATCTGTGGGGAGCATTGTGTTACAGTTTTGGCTTTAAGATTGACTTCATCAGTTTTAATTGGTTTCCAGAGAAAATTCCACTCTTTTATATTTCTTTCCGTTCCAATATATATATATATATATATATATATATATATATAATATATATATATATATATATATATCTTTTAATGATGGATAACTTTCCGTCCCAATAAATATATATCTCTTTAATGATGGATAACATTGGGTTAACAGCAGCAGAGGTTGTGGACCCGTTCTATTAATTTGACAAGAAAGAATATGCGTCTTCTGGACCTGAGTATTTAAGGATTAATGTAATAAATATATTAAATTAGAAAGACTAACGAAATGAAATGAAATAGAAACACATATAAAAGAGGCAGGATGTTCGAAGCATTGAATTGAAGAACCCAGAGGGAGTACGACCGCCTGCATCATTAACGGTATGCAATAAAGGTGGGGAGAGACCATTCCGATTCTACGCAAGCAAGACGCTAATGGAACGTAGTTAAAGACTGCTGTATTATTGTTGCTGGCAGAGACTTTGCTACAGTTGGGGAAATTATTATTCTACTATAAGAATCTCATTTGGTGAGGATCAATTAAATTTTCCATTCCAAAATTCATATTGAGGAAGGGTTGGGTAAATTCATATTGAGGATGGGTTGGGTAAATTCATATTGAGGAAGCAATTTCTGTATTTTTGTAGTATATATATATATTTACCAACCCCTCCGCACGAGCAGGGTGTGACACACAGTCAATTTCTTAAGCAGAGTTTAACAGGTTAGAATTCAGAATTTTCCTTCTCCTAGACTGGTTACCTTTCCAGGGTTAAAGTGCCCAATCTGCCCTACTATTTACCCTTAGCTGGAAGTAGAATAGTTGGATTCCTACCTTTCCCAAGGGTATTAGTGCTATGCGAAATGCAGACAGGATTTGAACTCGGATTGATGAGTCGATTTCCTATGACCATAACCATTACACCTCGTACCTCCAATTTGTGTAGTATACCCAATTGGTGCCTACACCAATGATCTGATCATTAGACACATGTGAAGCTAATATTCAAAAACAGGAATAGTTAATTGGATTTTAATAGAACCCCTGAGGACATTTTTAGAATGGAGGATGAAATTGACGTTTCAGTAAGAGTATACTGCTTTGTCATGCCACACCTCAGTATACAAAAAAGAACCTCTGGCAAACACTGGAGAAGACGGCTTTAAGATTGGTTACATCAGTTTTAATTGGTTTCCAGAGAAAATTCCTCGTTTCAATATTTCTTTCCATTACAATATATATGGGTAATTCAATGTCAAATCATCAAGGTCATGTCACCCACTCCCTTCAATTTTTCTGAAATTTTGTACAGGTGTAGACTAGGTTAAAGTTAGACAATTCCCAAAATTTGAGCTTCCAATTCGAAATATTCGCCGAGTTATGTCGATTTTAAACTCGAAAAATTTGACAGGGGGGGGGGTCCAGAAAAATGGCGACATTTTGTAATCTATTTTTGTGTATAAAATGTAATCTAGAGCTCCCCATCTCCTAAAATTGGTTTATACAAGCTTTTAGGTCTGAGGAACCCAAAAATGTTATCGAAATAGGCATAAAATTAACCCTTTTTACGTTATTAATGATTTCTGATTTTTTCAATGCATGATCAATGTGAAAAAATCACAATGTGGCACTACATATAATTTTTTTCTCCTTTAAATTATTATTCTACATATATTGAACCAAAAATGGAGTTACAACATCAATTAAAGTTTGGCACTTTTACGTTCAGCCATTGAATAAGCACCATATGGAGCAAAATAACTGTCAGAGTTTGATAGAAATTATCAGGATTATGTCGGTGGTTGGATATATTTAAAATAATATACAAACAATATATTTCCCATGTATTAATCATATTGCCTGCAAAATTCTGACAATATACAAACGTCAATATCAGCACCACATTTCATTTTTAGAATTGAAAATTGGAAGGTAACAAAAATGATAACAATATCCTAGGTACCACCAATTTTCCCTGTGAAATTTACCCCCCTGTATTTAACACAATGAAACTTGCATAAAATTTAGGATTATCTTGAAAAATGAAAGAACATTAAACAAACTCCTGTGATTTTTTTGCACCATTAAATCAACTGAGATTTAACGTAGCCCAAAACAAGTTACGACTTGCACTTTTCATCTCAGAATTCATGATTTTTTTCCACAAAAACTACGTTGAATATTATACAAATTTTTTGATATAGTTATTCAGACTCTTATCTTTATAGAAAAAAAAGTAAAAACGTTTTTTGACGGTTCATTTTTTTAATATCTTATAAAATAAAATAGGGGGTGGTAGACTTCGTAAAAAATATTTACCTAATACATTTTAGGAAAAAACTATTTCAGACATATTTACATCCAAGGTAAATAGTTATGGAACTTTTTGAGAAAATCGGACCATTAATTGATTTTTCATAGAATTTTTTTTAAAATCCTCATGTCGTAACTTGTTTTGGGCTACGTTAAATTTCAGTTGATTTAACAGTGCAAAAATGAAAACCTTGTTTTTCAATCATAATTTCCATTATTTCCGTAAGCTGAAAAAACTTTCTAAAATCATCAGGAGTTTGTTTAATGTTTTTTCTTTTGAATGGAAAATAGTTTTTTCAAG
Source organism: Doryteuthis pealeii (assembly GCA_023376005.1). Taxonomy (NCBI): domain Eukaryota; kingdom Metazoa; phylum Mollusca; class Cephalopoda; order Myopsida; family Loliginidae; genus Doryteuthis; species Doryteuthis pealeii. Next base: position 43,776,571 of record CM042172.1, read on the forward strand.
ATAATCTTAATTTTTATGCAAGTTTCATTGTGTTAAATATAGGAAGGGATAAATTTCACAGGGAAAATTGGTGGTACCTAAGATATTGTTATGATTTTTATTACATAAGTCCATGTTTTCTTCTCATTTTCATAGTCTTGATTAAGGTTTCCATTGTAAACCGAAATGTTCGAGCATCGTCTATAAATTTCCATCCATCATAACATCCCATATTTGTTTCTAAATTTTCTCCACACACACACACACACACACACACACACACACACACACATATATATATATGTATATATATATATATAATTTAATGATGGATAGCGTTGGCGTAATAAGAGGCTGCAGGCCAATTCCATTAATTTGATATTTATGAAAGCTAAAGCTTTCTTGCCAATATTGGAAGTAATAAGTTTATCAGAATGTGAAGGAACATTGTATTGCATGAAAAATACTGTAACTTAAAGCTTTTGAGTTCTGTCCTGTATCATTCAAAAAACGTTCGCTCTTCGTCCTTTGCAATTACAGAGGGTTATTGTTACTATTCATGTGGCCAAGAAACCTATGACCCTTGTGTTCCGTTCGTCCGTGTTAACCACGAGCAACTGAACGTCAGTTCACCAATGCCTTTAAATAGTTAACCAACCACGTATTCGAGCGTGTTGATTGGCCGATTCAGTCCACATAGCCTTGAAGAGTCTATAAATTTAAGTTGTGATCTACAGCCTTATATACAAAAGATAGGAAGCGCGTAGTGTAATGGTTAAAGTCGTGGGAAATGGACTCGTCACCCCGAGTTCAAATACTTGACGTCGTATTTCACTTAACGCTAATACCCTTGGGAAAGGTATGAATCCTACTCTCCTTCCAGCTATGGGTAAATAGTAGGGCAGACTGGGCTCTTTAACCTTGGTTAGGCAACCGGTCTAGGAGAAGGAAAACTCTGAATCTGACATCCTGCTCGTGCGGAGGGGTTGGTAAATATATATATCACAAAATATTCCAACAGATATTCCCAGCTATATATATTTACCAACCACTCCGCATGGGCAGGATGTGACACAAGGTCAATTTTTTATACAGTTTTGAATTCACTGTTTTCCTTCTTGACTGGTTACCTAGCCAAGGTTGAAGAGTCTAATCCACCCCACTATTTACCCATAGCTGGAGGGATGGTTGCTAGATTCATACCTTTTCCAGGGGTATTAGCGCCATGTGAATTGCAAACCTACTTGTACAAGCATATCTGTACAATTCTTCTGTGTAAGAGTCGATAAAAAATATTCGTCGGAGCTTTTTGGTTTGGTTTGGTTTGGTGTGTTTTGCGGCATATCAACCTCCATAAGGGCAATAATCATATATTGGGAAAATCATATAGGTGCTAGGGCTTGACGTGACCAGCCGATTGATCGGAGGGGGCCTCTCCGACCGCCCGTCTAACCCAAGATAGGACCAAAGTGGAGTATTTCAAGTCATGAACTGCTCATCCACCTGGGCTCTATCCTTAAGCATCACGGGTCGCCACCCATCCAAAATGAAACAAGTCACTATATCCCATTTATACGCGGAGGGGTAGTACCTGCTAGGGTTCCATCTATGGGTTAAATAGATATCTAAACAACGCTTTGGCTGATGAGCATCCGGCCTTCGTCCGGTGTTTCTTATCGGACTCTGGCATCTTCTCTTCGAACTTGGAAACCTTCTTGTCGAATTCGAGAGCCCTTATGTCGTAATAGGGATTGAATAAAGGATTCGGTTCGAAGTTCCGTGAAGGCTCCCGATTACGACATTAATGGGTTCCGAGTTCAACAAAAGGTTCCCCAGTTCGATAAAAATGGGTAGGCGAGGGTACATCGGTTGGAACGCTGTGAAGATAAAAATGAAGATAAGGACAATATTCCGAATAATTCCAGCCCTTTCGGCTGGGGCTTTAGAATACACCGACACCTCTGTAGAGGGGCAAGATCCTCCCCAAATGGGACCACCTGTTGGCCGTAGGTGGTGACACGTGATGCTTAAGGATAGAATCCTGGTCGATGAACAATCCATGATATGCAACACTCCACTTAAACCATTACTTAGAGTAGACGGGCAGTAGGAGAGACCTCCTCCAACCAATCGGCTGGTCATGTCAGCCCTAGCACCTATATGATTGCCCCATTCCTATTGCTCTTATTATGGCAAGCCCCAACCCTTTTTATCATATGGGTACTAGAAGGCGGTGGTTGAGGGTCTTCATTTCCTGGGAATGACGTTAAACTCTATCTGATGGTGAGGTTCCAGTTCTGGAGGTTTGGAGAATGTGGAGCACCTCTTCATCCCCATTGCTTTCAAGTCCACTCTGACCCGGAGTGGTAGTACCTGTTAGGGTTCCATCTATGGGTTAAATAAAAAAATGTTTTTATGAAAAAATTGAGTATCCATTAAGAATTTATTTATTTCAAAACTTTATCGGCATTAAATGACCCACTGAGATTGATATGCCGTAAAACAAAACAAACCAAACCAAACCGAATTATCCAAATACAAATTATCAAGCCTCATCTAAAAATTCAGAGAAATTCAGTTATTTATATTTCTTGAAGAAATTAAGATTGAACCAAATTAGTCTTTTTCGTGACAGAAATTCACGTAAAAGGCGAAAATAAAATTAATTTTTTAAAAATTTCCGGCAAAAATAGATAAGAAATTCAATTTTTATTTTCGGTGAAAATAAAATTAAATTTTAATTTTTTCATTTTTGGTTGGGCTGAAGGGAACCGAAAATTTCATAAAAAATGTTTTATTTCAAAGAATCATTTCAAAGTTAAAATCTATATATTCATAATCGTGTTCCTTAAAAGTACGACCGTTATCATCTTGCAACACCCTCTGGTTAAAAATAAGACCATCCAAATCGTCCTAGATTAAATGCAATCTATATATTAATACGCGTTCCTTATTTGTAAGACCGTTATCATCTTGCAACACACTCTAGTTAAAAATGAGACCGTCCAAATCGTCCAAGATGAAATGCAAAATGTAAATCCTAATTATCTGGTGTTGGTTATCTACTTATTCTTATTTCTTAGGAGTATGGTCTCCTCGGCTAAATAATGGACCATTCCGTTTTTATCATCAAGAAAAGAAAGGAAAGAAAAAGGACATACTACACAAAATTATAATAAAAAAAAAGAAAGAGAGTAGGGGAAAAGGTGAGGAGAGTGGGTGAGTCCGTGGAAGCGATAACGCTAATCTGTTTCAATCGAAAATAATGAACAGATGAAAAGAAAGAAAGAAAGAAAGAAAAAAGAGTAAGAAAGAAAGTGAGAGAGAGAGAGAGAGAGAGAGAGAGAGAGAGAGAGAGAGAGAGAGAGGAGTGGGGGGGATCAAGATTATTATACTTTTTGCATATAAGTGTATTTTGCAATAGCTCTTAAGTAAACATATAAACGTTTTATTAATTAAATTAACATACTGTGGTATATCCCACAGGTCCATTTAGTCACTACTAATGCTGCTCTACTGGAGTATCCAGCCAAAAGTATGATTAATTGATTATTTTAATGCGCTCTTAGCGCGATGGTTATGCGTTGAAAACGCACTCTATGGGGGTCGGGTTAGTTCAGTCGGTGGAGCATCCATAGGTTTTCCCGCTATTTTAGCTCGCCGAAGACATTTCTACGGCTTAAAGCCACGAAACTGTGAATACATAAATATGAAAATTGTTCCTCTACTCAATCCAAGACACAGTCACAGAATGTCGTCTCGGTTGGCTTCGAACGTCGACAGGTGGCGCTGTTTTAAAAGACGAAAGGGAGAACCAGAAATCTAAAGCAGAAAATACAAAGTCTGTCTAGAATGTAAGATAAATGATGATCTTATTATAATGGAGATTATGTATCTTACCAATGAAACTAAACTACGCCACCGCGAACGTCACAATTCCCTTAGTTATTTACGTTATATTCTTTAATGTTTTTATATAATCATTATCTAAATCTTAATTACCATCATTAAATAAACTATCAAGAATAAGCACCCTCCCCCGTGCAAAAGTATTGAAGTTTTAATGTAATAAATATATTAAATTAAAAGTCTAACAAAATTAAACAAGAACGCATATAAAAAGATTACACCTATTTTAATTATATTTCAAAAAAGAAGTCAAGTCGAGGTAGGGTAAAAAGAGACAAGTGTATTACAATAGGTACAGAACGGCTAGCTTGCCGCTAACAGTAACAGTACGGTAACAGTAGACTTTTCACTCGGTGTCTCACTATTTATAGTGAGAACCGGTGTATGTAGGAAGGCGGTACAACAAAAACAAAAAAATGTTTTGTTTCTATATATCATCTAAGAATTATTTTAATACGTTCGAGAATAAAACAATAATTAGAGATTAATAATACCACGTAATTATTTATTAAACCCGGTTTTGTTAAAACCAGTATTCAAATTAACCACACCATATAAATGTAAACATTTGTTTCTTAGTGATATATAAGGCACATTGCAGGATTCTAAACACACTAATAATATGGGCTGTTTTGAGGCAAATCTAACTCAGATTTTCATAGAGAGTATCTAAAGCAGAAAATACAAAGTCTGTCTAGATTTTAATATAAGTGACTGCCTAAAAATGATTATTTTATTATAACAGAGGTTATGTGTCTGTCTGTATGTAACCAAAACTACGTCATCATCAACGTCACAATTCCCTTGGTTATTTACGTTATATATTCTAATGGTTATTAAAATAATTATTTTAATCTTAATTACATCTTTAGTTTTTTAGTTTCGTTTCGTTTAATAGCATAATGCCAATTCTATAATATTCAGAAATAAACATAATATAATAATATCTTATTATAATGGAGATTGTGTGTTTTTCTGTCTGTAACCGAACTATATTACTACTCACTCAAGTCCCAATTACCTTAGTTTTTTCGTCATATTCCCCATGATTTTATTTTCATTCAAACCTTATTTATTAATAAAATTGTTTTGCATTTTTAATTCTGTTGGCCATATATCTGCATACTAATAACATGCAATTGTATTTATATATAACCAAAATAGCAGTTTGAATGTGAACGGGAAGGCTAATTTGCATATTGATATTAAAAATTGATTTTTTTAATAAATATTTGCTTAGTATATTGATTTCTAATTGTTTTGGTTTTATTTTTATAAATATGAGCAAAAATTTCGGGGATAATCTTGAAAGAAATCCATTAACAAGAAGAAATAACTGTAATATTATTCTTACTTCCTATTTTAACTAAATGGTTAAATTAGGAAAATTTACCAATGAAAGACGGGATAAATGGAAAATGATGGAAGAGTTAGTTTTTCAAAGTTATTCTACTTTTCGATTATACCTCCCCCCCCTGTTTTAAATAATTTTATCTGCATTCTTATTTAGTTTCATTATTCTTTCTCTAATTTAACATATTTCATTACATTAAAACTTAAATACGTGCGCCCGGGGGGGGGCATATATTTGCTAGTATATATAATATAACAATGAATGATATAACAATATCTAGCATAACACAATAAATATATACATATTTATACATAGATAAATGAATAAATATTTTAGTTAAAAAGCTTTTGACAATGATTTTCAAAATTGAAAATCATTTTCAAAACATTTTTCGTTGCCTGATGATTGCTTCGCTTAAAAAAATTAGGATACACAGCAAAAAACCAATGGTAGCAAACTTGTTCTCATGTAAATAAATATAAACCTAAATATTTATTTATTTACTCACCTATTAACGCTCTATCATAGATATTGAGCACTTTTCTAATAACTTTGTACGTTCGATTACTACCGCTTCTTCAAGTATAATAGTGCCAACCATACATATTGACATATATATATATATTTAAGAAATGGATATAAAGTAACCTACTCGAGTTTCATCATCTGAATCGTCAGGGTTACATCCGCTGAATTAATTTCGTTGGAAGCGCACAGTATCCAGGGGTTAAGACTGAGAAAAAACAAATACAAAGTGCTCAATACAATGTAGAGCAAAATTTATCTTAGAAATGGATATAAAGTAACCTACTCGAGTTTCATCTAAGAGATGAAACTCGAGTATGTTACTTTATATCCATTTCTTAAATAAATGTTGCTCTACATTGTATTGAGCACTTTGTATTTGTTTTTTCACGGTCTTAACCCCTGGATGCTGTGCGCTCTCAACGATCGTACCCGTACCCACCGGTAAGCTACTACTCATACATTAACTTATATATAATATATATATATTATATATATATATATATATATATATGTTTTTGTAAGGTTTATTAACAATGTCTCTATGAAGGTCAAGGTAAGATATATTTGCCTCAAAAGAGCCAATATTATTAATGAGTTTAAAATCCTGCAATGTGTGTTATATATCATTAAAAATAAATGCTTGCATAGTATATTGTGTGAATAAATTGCTTACTGGTTTTAACAAAATTGTGTTTAATAAATAATTATTTGGTGTTTTTGATTTTTAATTTTACTCTTTTATTCTCAAACGTATCAAAAGCAATCCTATGAATAGTTTTATATAGAAATGAATTAGAATAAAATTAAAATAAGTGTAATCTTTTTTGTGTTCTTATTTGATTTCATTAGCCTTTCTAATTCAATATGATATTTAATTATATTAAAACTTAAATACTTGTGCCCGGCGGAGATCAAATATTTTTTCTAGTTAAATTAATTATACTTTACCGTCTTCAAAAAACTTTCCATTTTGAATGGGCTGTTTGGCTAACGTGCTTGACTAACATCGTGGTAAGCGAGTATGATCTCCATTCTCACTGTTACGTTCATTTTCGAACTAATGCCCTTGTAAGATTCAAAGTGATAATACTTGAAGATAAAACTCCGACAAAGGTTGATAGACAAAACATTCTATATACAGCACAGAATAAATAGGGTACTCTACATAGAGGTGTACATGAACATACATACAAAGTAATACAAAGTTACATGTAAAAGATAAAAAACATAAGCACAGACATGAGACTAGGAATAGTCCATGCTGTATGAATCACTTACAGTAATGTAAGTGGGGGGGGGCAAAGCCCCAACTAGAAGGGGTAGACCGTGTCTACCCCATAGTGGTTCTCGTAGGTCGAGCAACAGGAAAAGAGGAAGAGACGTTCAAAACAGCCGCTTAAATATCAAAGGCCCCTAGGGGGAACCAGCGAAACTAAACGGGTAGACAACTCCCCCAGGCGAATACGAAAAATAACGCCTACAATCTCGAGAAAGTTATGAACCCTCCTCCCATCTTCACAGCTTAAGGTTTTTTAACCAATATCTGTATCACTACTAAATATTGCAAAAACTTTTGACTCAACTAAATGTGAGGGTCTTTAGTGTCCTGGGTATGACATTAAACTGCATGTATTAATGATTCAAGATTCTAGAGCTCTGGGATGGTGGAGTTGTCTTATATTTCAATTACTGACCCGAGTCACGTAGTGGTCTAATGGTTGGAGTCGTAGGATATAGACTCGTCAACCGCGAGTTTCATTCCTGGACGATCAGCTGGTTTGGAATTTAACCTACATGGCGGCTGGCTATACCG